>OX578137.1:54993235-55573235 GCA_951213105.1 Amaurobius ferox
CTCTTTTTCTGTTTCAACAATCGGCTATGTGAATTTATTGGCTAAACACAATATATGAGTTTAGTAGCTAAATACGATATAAGCTTGAAAACTCTTTGCCAAAATATATGAAATTGATGTACGCAGTCAGCAATTAATATAATTAAAATAAAAATCAAACCGTCCATTCATAAGATGTACTTTTATATCCATTTATTTATTATTTAAATCGAAAAAAAATAATAAAAACATTAACAAACACATTTAATTTAATCCGTTATTCGTACGGAGTGTATAATTTAAAGAAACTTATAGTTCGCAATCATGTGCAAATTCTGTTAAAATATTAAATTTATTGCTCCTAAAGAGAAGTTTAAGAATATATGTTCTCACTATGCAAAATTATCTTCACGATCAGATCTGAAGAATAAAACATCCTGCCCCCTTTTGTAAGCAAATTTACAGAAGAAAAAATAGGAATTGAATGAATATATGCAACCCCGTACTAATTATATTGTCGCAGATCAGAAAATATGCCAATGTGTTAGTAGAAGATTACCCGTATTACAATATGCGTCTCAAAAATATTTGCCCAAATAAAAGAGATGATGTAATAAATTGAAAACATCAATAATATCCGTACTCTTTATACCAGAAGGTCGTAATTGATTCCAATATATGCCAATATATATCAAAACATATGTCAATATACCTGTACTACTTATATTCTCGTAGATTAAAAGATATACACGTGTATTTGTAGAAGATTCGTACAACATACAATATATGAATTTAAACAATTTTTGTCATAATAAAATAATTTCATAATAACTTGAAAATATCAGTAATCCTTGAATCAATAATCCCCGAAAATATAAATAATAATAATTTTTAAACCTGAAGACCGTAATTGATATTATCCAGTCAAAAATGCTATAAGAAAAATCAAATCGTTCTTTTCTAAAATATATTTTTATATCCATTTATTTATTATTCAAATCGAAAAAATAATTATTAAAATTAACAGACAGATTTAATTTAATTGCGTTTCTGAGTAACATGATATAAGATAGAATCTTATAACATGTTAAATATGTCATGTCTTATAACATAAACTGCGAAATTAAATAACGATTTTGATTTCTCTATACTTCTCATTGTTCCGTAAAAGCTTGTTTTAAATAAACCATGAACCATGGAGATAGATTTCAACTTTAAATCATGTTTCAAACAATACATATTTTCAGAAAGTGACTAATTAACGCAAACAATCTCCCATCAAACTCAGAGATTAAATTTTAATTCACTTTCAAACGATTTTCAAGCTTTTCGTTTGGATAAACCACGGAGTTAGGGAGTAGAACTCCTAGGAAAAAGTTCCGTTTTTCATTAATATCTCGACAACCCCAGGTCTTAGAAACTCGAAACTTGGACAAAATTTATGGGGGGATATTTCAAGGCTATCCACCAAATTTCATTAAATTCGGTTCAGCCGTTTTTCCGTGATGATGAGACAAACGAAAATTTCGTTTTTTACTAATATCCTGAGAACCACTGGTCGTAAAAACTCAAAACACGGATATAATTTTAAGTGGGACTGTTTCTGGGCTACCCACAAAATTTCATAAAATTCGGTTCAGCTGTTCTCCCGTGATGATGGGACAAACAGACAGACAGACAGACAGACAGACAGACAGACAGATTTTCATTTTTATTTATATAGATATGTTTATTTTTCTTGCTTTACTTTTATTGTTTACTTAACCGGGGTTTTAAGCATGCTTTACCGGGAAGTGGGGACACCCCACGACAAATTTATGGTACGTCACTTCATTTTCATTCGATCCTTTTGGAAATATATATATATATTTTTATATATATATATATATATATATATATATATATATATATATATATATATATATATATATATATATATATATATATAAAAATTAAATGATTTTAATCGAAAATTATGCATAAACTACTGTATGTACAAAAAAACCCATCTCTAGCATATCTGTTACAAATGAGTAACTATAAGCCAAGTCTAAGGATAAAGATAGAAGGTTACATATCACTACATTGGAAAGGGGGATGAGAAGAATATTAGGATTCAAAAATCACAATTAAAAGTATATAAAAGTAAATAAAAATAAAACTCTGCAAAAATGAGAATAGGCAATAATAATCAGCTCAAGACAAGAGATCAAGAATAGAGAACAATCAATCGAAACCACACAAAAAATGGCGGTCAGTTCGAAATTGCATTCTCATCAGGACAGCCATACAATTCGAATTAAAACCGATAGAATAGCCAGTTTCTGACAATGGCGATAGTATTTAACTATAGACACCATTGGAACTGTCTACTGGCTAGTGGAATTAGAAAAATAAATCAATTGAATTATACAATGCTGAAAAACAATACCTCCACGAACTGTAATGTGAAATCATAGCACCATGTGTAAGATAAACTAGTAACTGAGCATTTCACCTCACTTCGTCAATGCGAGTGGGCGAGCATTTCACCTCACTTCATCAATGCGAGTGGGAATGAATACAATTGAACGATACATAATAAGTATGGAGACTTTCGAAAATAGTAAACAGTATAGGACTCAGGACAAGTGGAAAATAGACATTCTAAAATAGTAAACAGTATTAGACTCAGGCCAAGTGGTAAGTAAGGTGATAAGAATGGGTGAATTTTCAAAAATGAGTTAACCAATCAAAGATAAATAATGCATGTGTAAAATTATTACGTGGTATATTTGAAATTATTAATAATATTATTTACAAATACTTCCGGATATAGGTAGTTTTGACAAATGCGTTTAAGTTTATTGATGTGGAGAAAGTGAAACTGAGGATCAGAAAGTCGATGTATTCGAAATAGCTGGTTTAAAATGATGTTTCTAAACAATTGAATAGAATTACAAGATTGATATGATAGCAGCTTTATGATAGTGAAGTTGTAAGAATCTTTTTTATCATATAGATTGGTGATTACATGATTATTGAGGGTATCTAAATTGAGGTCTAAAAAATTAACAGTTTGACTAACGCAAGGCTCATTAGGAATTAATTCTAGGTTAGACGGGTAAAAATCAATATTAATGGGATAGGAATCATCAATGATAATACAAATTAAGTCGTCAACATATCTATATATAATATATGAATTAGAGTTAAAATGACATTCATAATAATAAAGATATAAGTTAGCGAGTATACTACTACTACAGCCACCTTGTGGTACACCAGATGTTTGTAAATAAATGTTATCACCTTGGATAATATAATTGTTGTATAACACAAAGTGCAAGAGCATAGGAAAATTTTTGATATTAAAAGCATCATGATTGGAAGATATATAGTCATGATAAAGAGAGATAATAACTTTATGTAAATCTTTAATGACAATATTATTAAATAGGTCTTTAAAATCAAAGGTTTGGAAACCAAGAATTTGTGGTAACTTGCTAAGGTGATTAACTAAATCAAAACTATTGTTCAAAATGAAATATCCTGAATTCCTGAATTTAAGAGATTCATTAATTCGATTTAAACAGTTAAGCAAGTACTTACTAGCTGTAGTGGTAAAGGTATTATGTCCACAAGTGACTGTTCTAAAACTGAGAGGTGATTTGTGGAATTTAGAAACCAAAGTAACATAAGGAAATTTAAAAAACTTACAATTAATATTTAATTGTGTATATAATTTTAGCATTTTAGTTTTGATTTGGATAGACTGATTATTAATGGGTTTAAAAATTTGATTATCTTTTAAGTAATTCTGTAACAGAGAAACATAATATTTTTTACAAATGATGGCATAATTATTAGAAGCTTTATCTACATAAGTTATGACAAAATGTTGTTGTAGTTCTTTGATAGCAGATAGGAGTTGTTTATAAGGCTTCGTTAATTTAGTGTTTATAATAACATTTTTAAGTAGATGTAAGGTCGTATACTTCCATAGATTGAATGCTTCAATAGGAATAGAATGTGAACAAGCAAGTTGATATATGAATTTATCAAAATCAAATGATAGAGACTGAAGAAGTTGTTTAGGGTGATGGGTATAGTTGTTTAGGGTGATAGGGTGTTATATATATATATATATATATATACATATGTATATATACATATGTATATATATATATATATACATATGTATATATACATATGTATATATACATATATATATATACATATATATATATATATACATATATATATATATATATATATATATATATATATATATATATATATATATATATATATATATATATATATATATATATATCGTTTAACAATTTCTTAAATGTGAAAATCTTAGTCTTCTATTGGTGTTACACCAAATATCTTGGATTATTATTAAATATTTATTATATATATTTAATTATATATATAGACAATTCTATAAAAAAACTTATGCTTTTTTTCTTGAGTCATAAAATATCATAGCGTTTTTATAATCGTGTAAATTTTCGTAGATTTTTCTACGATAATTACATTATCTGATAGAGCAATATTTTTGTTGTGTTGTTAATAGATGAGCATCTAAAATGTAAAGTCTATTTACTTCAGAAGGGATTTATCATGATTTGTTAAATGTAGAAATATTTATCTAACCTTCCCTGATAGATACGTATATGAAATTTTGCACTGAGTCACTCCTTAACTCAATTTCAATAAACTGACTTCATAATTTTTAGTTTTGACAAATATTTTTAAATAAATTTTGCCAAAACAAATATCACTCTTAAAAATGACTTTTACTTTTAAGTTTTTTTTTACATTTTTTCTACCCATTTAACTTTCCTTATATACATTATGTATATGGAAAGTATTGTGACGGGGTCGAAAATTGGAATTCGAGTTTTCGACGGGAGAGCACGTTTCAAGCAACCCTGATCACGAATCAAACAGTTTTGAGGTGATGTCTGTGTGTGTGTGTGTGTGTGTGTGTGTGTGTGTGTGTGTGTGTGTGTGTGTGTTTGTGTGTGTGTGAGTGAGTGCGAGTGTGTGTGTGTGTGTGTGAGTGAGTCTGTGGAGACGATATCTTAGGAATAAATGGAGCGATTCGAATGAAATTTGGTACATAATTACAGTCCGTGAATACTGGAAGTCTATTGCTTTTAAGCGCAATCGAATGTTCAGAATCCTCCTAAATATTCGAGTTAAATTTTGAAAAATTCATCAAAAAATAAAAACCTTTTATAAAGTTACTCAAATAGACATTTCTTATGTGAGTTTTCCTTACAAAACGATTGTCATAAATTTTAGAACGCTAGCGTGAACCGTTCACAATATATTGCACATTTTTCAAATGCATTTATCAAAAAATCCCATGAATTAATAAAAATATTAATTTTTGAGAAATATGTTCACTTTTCATATATAATACCATGCGATAAATTTCTTGATATCATTCTTGTGGATATAGCTTGTTCCATTCATGAGAAACGATACTTTGAATAATACTTTTGTATTTGAACACCAATAGTCATTTATCTGTTATAGGAATAACTTATGTCTCCGTGGAATAACTTATGTCTCCGTTTATGTCTCCGCTTGGAGAGATTTTGAGGACGAATTTGACGGAATGTCGCCAACTTGGCGACTTTTTAAATGTTGCCAAATTAACGAAAATCTCGCCGAATGGATAAAAATGACACTGAATCAATGAAACTGACGACTAATTGACGAAAATTCAATATCTTTGAAAGAGTAAAAGTATCTACTATAAGACTAACCTATTTCTTTTACTGTAACGGTAGTAAATTCATTGTCTATATAAATAAAATTGAAAATCTGTCTGTCTGTCTGTCTGTCTGTTTGTCCCATCATCACGGGAGAACGGCTGAACCGAATTTGATGAAATTTTGTGGGTAGCCTAGAAATAGCCCCACTTAAAATTTAGTTCATGTTTGGAGTTTCCATACCCATTGGTTCTCGAAATATTAGTGAAAAACCAATATTTCGTTTGTCTCATCATCACGAGAGAACAGTTGAATCGAATTTAATGAAATTTTGTGAGTAGCCTTAAAATAGCCCCCCATAAATTTTGCCCAAGTTTCGAGTTTCTAATACCAATGGTTGTCGAGATATTAATGAAAAACGGAACTTTATCCCAGGAGATCTACTCTCTAACTCCGTGGTTTATCCAAACGGAAAGGATGAAAATCGTTTGTTTAAAACGTCAACGTGAATTAAAACTTCATTTCTGAGCTTAGTGCAGGATTTTTGCATAAATTAGTCACTATCTGAAAGCATGAATTGTTTGAAACATGAATTTTAATGGAAAATCTAACTCCATGGTTAAGCATTTACTAAACAATGGAAAGTATAAAGAAATCAAAATGGTTATTATTTTTGCATTTTATGGGGAAGAGATCAAAATGGTTATTTAATTTCTCAGTTCATGAGGAAGATTCTTTATTATATTATGTTGCTCAGCAACGCAATTATATTAAATGTGTTTCTTAATATTTGTTATTATTTTTTCTATTTGAATAATAAATAAATAGATGTATAAATATATTTTGTAAATGATCGGTTTGATTTTTCTTTTAATTATATTAATTACGGACTGCGTACATCACTTTCATTTGACAAAGAGTTTTTAAGCTTTTATATTGTGTTTAGCTAATAAACTCATAATGTGTTTACCAATAAACTCATTTATCCGATTGTTGAAACAGAAAAGGAGTAGAAAGGGTATATCTTCTAATACAATTTTAGTGTTTGCATTTAGTATATACAAACGGGATCACGATGTTTTATTCTTCAGATCTGCAATTTCAGAGCTACGAATTTGGCGGAATATCGCTAACTTGGCAACTTTTCTTAAACTTTGCCAAATTGACGGAAATATCGCCAAATTGCTGAAAACGACGCAAATCAATGAAATTAAATTCGTTTTTTTAGAAGACAGTACTGAAATGATGTTTCGGTAGCATTTGAGGGTCAGTCAATTCATCCTACTTAGTAACACATTTATCGAATTTTTAAAATATCACCAAGTTGATATAAATGTTTGTGAATCTATAAAAATGTCATGAAATTGATAAAATTGCGCTTAATATATGAAATTAATTGTGTTTTGTTAGGGGATAATATTATGATAATGTTTCGTCAATTTGTCGCAAAATGAGACTATCAGTTTTACAGTCCCACTTGGCGATAAATTTGGCGATTTTTTAAGTTATCGCTAAATTGAAGAAAATATCGCCAAACCTTTCATGGAGATAGCATTATTCAGACGATATGATTTCCATCAATTTATTTGAAGCAACTGATATCATGTCGTTTAGCAATGGATGTAAATCCTATGTTATGTGGCATACGATTTTAATTAAATCATTTCCGATTTGAATAATAAAGATATGTATATAAAATAAATTTCATTGGTATTGCATTTTTGACTGGAAAATATCGATTACGGTCTTCAGGTTACATATTATTATTATTGATATTTTCGGGTATTATTGATTCAGGGATTATTGATATTTTCAAATTATTATACCATTGTTTTATTATGACAAAAATTGTTGAAACTCACATATTGTACGTTGTGCGAGTAATCTTCTATAAATGCACGTGTTATCTTCTAATCTACGAGAATATAAGTAGTACAGGTATATAGGCATATATTTTGATATATATTGGCATATATTGGAATCATTTACGACCTTCTGGTATACAGATTACGGGGAATTGAAATTTTCAATTTATAATGTCATCTGTTTTATTTCGGCAAAGATTTTTAGACTCATATTGCAATAAGGGTAATCTTCTACTAACATACAGGCATGTTTTCTAATCTGCGACAATATAAGTAGTATGGGTATATATATATATATATATATAAATATATATATATATAAATATATATATATATATATATATATTCCCATATAATTTTAGTGCTTTCATTCTGGCATATATTGGAATCAATTACGGGTTTATTAATATTTTCAATTTATACATGCAATCTACTAATACAGGTTATATCTTCTAATATTCGCGTATATAAGTAGTACGGGTCCTATACAATTTTAATGCTTTCATTTTGCATATATTGATTCAATTCCTTTTTTTTTGTAAATTTGCTATCGAAACGGGCCAGGATGTTTTATTCTGCAGATCTGCCCGTGACGATAATTTTTCATGATGGGAACAGATATTCATAAACTTCTCTTTAGGAGCAATAAATTTAATATTTTAACATAATTTGCATATGAATCTGAATTATAAGTTTCTTTATATTTTATACTCCGTACGAAGAACGGGTATGCTGCTAGTATTATATAAGAAAAGTTATGTGCTGCCTACATCAAATTTTTTACTTTTAAAATTACTAAAGGTTTTATAAACAATATTGTTTTAAATCTCGAGAGCACATTATCATGAAAAACTTTATGTGTGCAAAAATGAAAAATTTACGAAAAGAATGCAATTGTTATTCACTTGTTATATGAAATATGAAACATATTTAAATCTTGAAATTTACAATATTCCATATAAAACTTCAAATTGTTCACGAAGTTTTCATATGTAAAATACTTTTTATATAAACACACATATCATGAAAAAAAAAGTCGTTACAAGATATATATAAAAATAAAAAATATGTGTCCCGGATCTTATTAAAAATCTAAAGAGCATTTTATTCTAAAGTAAGATAGTTTTTCGCGTTTTGTCATCAAAAATTCCGTATAAACCAAGCATTTACTTAATATTTTAAATACTATTTAGTCTATTATTTCTGATTTTGCAAAGATAAAAGTATATTATTTGCATTTTAGAGTGGGCGAAATGTCGCAAATTCGTTTCAATATTCCCTTATTCGAATACCTTCCTTATAGATAATTTTGTTTCTCTGGGAAAGTAGTGTGTAATACAAAGTAAACCTTTTTCTACCTATGGCATTTTCCTACGTCGTAATTCACTCCAGATACCTACCTCTCATGCAATTCACGTCACAACACTATAGCGTTTTCACTGTGCTGTCAGAATGCATTGGTGACACATAAATTAATCATTAAATTCAGAAATCTATATACATTTGTTACACTGACAATCTAAGTAATGCAATTTATATACTGGAACCTAAATGACACAAGCATTTAGCTATGTATGCCGAGTTGTAGAATACAATGTACAAATAATAAAATGCCTTAAATCTCAATTTAAAGGAGTAAGGCAAAAACTCCACAATCTATATAATAATTGTTGATAGTTTTAAGTTGTTAAAATGATAAAGAGTACATGATAAAATAAAAAACAAATTTGTAATGTTTTTGTTAACTATTTTATTAATTTAATTATATGGCCCAAGTTATATTGTTAAGTTAGAAATAAACTTATATTTAAGTTATTTGATATAAAATAATATATTCCTTTAAACAATTACCTTCCTTATGACTAATTTATTTTTTAAAGCAGTTGCACTTTTTAAAACCTGAAAATCTGGAAATGTCATCATGTTTGAGAAAGCTTGAGAAAATTGTCAAAAATATCTTCATAACTCTGATGAATAAAATTTATCAAATCACATTTATAATTTAGTTGAATTGCACTTATTACGATTTTATAGTATACTAGCAGCATACCCGTTCTTCGTACGGAGTATATAATATAAAGAAACTTGAAATTCATAATCATGCCCAAATTCTTATAGTATACTAAATGACATGTTTAATCAAAATATTCTGTTAAAATATTTAATATAATGCTCCTAAAAAGAAGTTTAAGAATCTCTGTTCTCGCTATATAAAATTATCTTCATGGACATATCTGAAGAATAAAACATCTTGGACCCCTTATGTAAGCAAATATAAAAAAAAATATGGAATTGAATCAATATATGCAAAATAAAAGCGTTAAAATTGTATGGGACCCGTACTAATTATATACGCACATATTAGAAAATATAACCTGTATTAGTAGATTACATGTATAAATTGAAAATACCAATAAACCCGTAATCTTTAAATCTGAAGACAGTCATTTATTCCAATATATGTCAAAATTAAAGTGCTAAAATTATATGGGAAGATATACACGTACTACTTATAATGTCCGATTATTAGTAGAAGATTACCCGTTTTGCAATATGAGTCACAAATGTTTTTTGGTAAAATACAACAAACGACGTAATAAATTGAATATATAATTAATCCCCTTAATCTTCATACCAGAAGACTGTACTTGATTCCAATATATATGCCAATATATGTCAAAATATATGCCAATATACCTGTACTACTTATATTCTCGTAGGTTAGAAGATATACCCGTGCATTCCTAGAAGATTACTCGTACAACGTACAATATGCGTGTGTCAGCAATTTTTGCCGCAATAAAACAATGGCGTAATAACTTAAAAATATCAATAATCCCTGAATCAATAATTCCGGAAAATATCAATAATAATAATGTTTAAACCTGAAGAGTATAATTGATATTATCCAGTCCAAACTGAAATGGCAATGAAATTTATTTTATATACATATCTTCAATATTCAAATCGGAAAGGATTTAATAAAAATCGTCTGCCGCATAAACACATTGGATTTAAATCCGTTGCTAAGCGACATGATATCATTTGCTTCAAATAAATTGGTAGAAAAAATATCGTCTAAATAGTTATATTTCTATGGAACATTTGGCGACAGTTTCGTCAAATTAGCGACATTTTAAAAAATCGCCAAATTTATCGCCAAGTGGGACTGTAGAACTGACAGTTCCACTTTGCGACAAATTGACGAAATATCATCACAATACTATCCCCTAACAAAAAACAATTAATATCATTTATGTAGCGCAATTTTATCAATTTCAAGATATTTTTATAGATTTGAAAACATTTTTATTAATTTGGTGACATTTTAAAAATTCGCTAAATGTATTACTAAGTAGGATGGTTGGTCTGACAGATAAATGCTAACCAAACATCATTTCAGTACTCTCTTCTAACAAAACAAAAAAAATTTTCATTGATATGTAGAAGACCCAAGCCACACGACCAACCCGAAGGTTTATGGCAGCTGTTTGTGTGTCGTTTATATCAATTTGGCGACATTTCCGTCAATTTGGCAAAGTTTAAGAAAAGTTGTCAAATTAGCGATATCCCTCCAAATTCGTAGCTTTGAATTTGCAGATCTGAATGAAACTTTCTTATCCCGTTTCAATATACTAAATGAAAACACTACAATTGTATTAGAAGATATACCCGCTCTACTCTTTTTCTGTTTCAACAATCGGCTATATGAATTTATTGGCTAAACACAATATATGAGTTTAGTAGCTAAATACGATATAAGCTTGAAAACTCTTTGCCAAAATAAATGAAATTGATGTACGCAGTCAGCAATTAATATAATTAAAAGAAAAATCAAACCGTCCATTCATAAGATATACTTTTATATCCATTTATCCATTTATTTATTATTTAAATCGAAAAAAAAATAATAAAAACATTAACAAACACATTTAATTTAATTGCGATGCCGAGCAAAATGATATATCCTCCTAAAATGTTAAAATTTATTAACCACTAACAGCACACTCGTTATTCGTACGGAGTGTATAATTTAAAGAAACTTAAAGTTCGCAATCATGTGCAAATTCTGTTAAAATATTAAATTTATTGCTCCTAAAGAGAAGTTTAAGAATATATGTTCTCACTATGCAAAATTATCTTCACGATCAGATCTGAAGAATAAAACATCCTGCCCCATTTTTTAAGCAAATTTACAGAAGAAAAAATAGGAATTGAATGAATATATGCAACCCTGTACTAATTATATTGTCGCAGATCAGAAAATATGCCAATGTGTTAGTAGAAGATTACCCGTATTACAATATGCGTCTCAAAAATATTTGCCAAAATAAAAGAGATGACGTAATAAATTGAAAACATCAATAATATCCGTACTCTTTATAACAGAAGGTCGTAATTGATTCCAATATATGCCAATATATATCAAAACATATGTCAATATACCTGTACTACTTATATTCTCGTAGATTAAAAGATATACACGTGTATTTGTAGAAGATTCGTACAACATACAATATATGAGTTTAAACAATTTTTGTCATAATAAAATAATTGCATAATAACTTGAAAATATCAATAATCCTTGAATCAATAATCCCCGAAAATATAAATAATAATAATTTTTAAACCTGAAGACCGTAATTGATATTATCCAGTCAAAAATGCTATAAGAAAAATCAAATCGTTCTTTTCTAAAATATATTTTTATATCCATTTATTTATTATTCAAATCGAAAAAATAATTATTAAAATTAACAGACAGATTTAATTTAATTGCGTTTCTGAGTAACATGATATAAGATAGAATCTTATAACATGTTAAATATGTCATGTCTTATAACATAAACTGCGAAATTAAATAACGATTTTGATTTCTCTATACTTCTCATTGTTCCGTAAAAGCGTGTTTTAAATAAACCATGAACCATGGAGATAGATTTCCCCTTTAAATCATGTTTCAAACAATTCATGTTTTCAGAAAGTGACTAATTAACGCAAAAAATCTCCCATCAAACTCAGAGATTAAATTTTAATTCACTTTCAAACGATTTTCAAGCTTTTCGTTTGGATAAACCACGGAGTTAGGGAGTAGAACTCCTAGGAAAAAGTTCCGTTTTTCATTAATATCTCGACAACCCCAGGTCTTAGAAACTCGAAACTTGGACAAAATTTATGGGGGGATATTTCAAGGCTATTCACCAAATTTCATTAAATTCGGTTCAGCCGTTTTTCCGTGATGATGAGACAAACGAAAATTTAGTTTTTTACTAATATCTCGAGAACCACTGGTCGTAGAAACTCAAAACACGGATATAATTTTAAGTGGGGCTATTTCTGGGCTACCCACAAAATTTCATCAAATTCGGTTCAGCCGTTCTCCCGTGATGGTGTGACAAACAGACAGACAGACAGACAGACAGACAGACAGACAGACAGACAGACAGACAGACAGATTTTCATTTTTATTTATATAGATATACAGTTGCGAATACATTTGCAGTGAAAGCTCATAAGACATGCCTTGCACTGGATACATTTTTAGCTCAACGTTATAAGGCCGGCTTACCACGTTTTTGCCTCGGGATCAAGCACAAACACTGCCATGTTGGTGATTTCGCCTTCCCGCTATATTGGTGAACCGGACCTGATCTGAACTCGCAACCTTCTGATCTGGGAGGGGGAGTACTTCAGCGAACGCTCATAAGATAGTATTAAATACCTTGAGATAGAGACGTTTTAGCTTAACTCTATGATGCTGGCCTCAGGTGGATGAATTGGTGTTCAATCCCGTATTTGTTAAATTCGGGATTGATTTCGACTTATAGCTAATGTAAAAATATTGATAAAAATAACCTTGAGGAAATAAAGTTGGTGGTGTATAAAAGGCTAAATACAAAATGACCACCAAAAAAGTACTGTGTTGAAGACCCGTGAAAAAAGTACTGTGTGAAATCAGTCAAACAGTAAGATATAGTATCAATAATTTGCAAGTGAAATTAAGTAAGTTGCCTGATTGTCTCGAGATGTTGTTAAATAACTCTTAAAAATGATGACTCTCTGCACCAAAGAGTTTGTGGATGATGATTAATTAAAAAGTCCGAAAAATTCTGAAATATGGCAAGAATGATGACTTGACTCATACTCCAAAAATAATTAGAACAAGAGATGAGATACTATAGATGGCTTTACCTTATACGATAAATTTGAGAGTTATAATAGAAATAATTAATAACATATTGCCCGAAGTTACTAAAGTTAGCTAAGCACGGATGATCACAGTTAGACGATCGGGACACGCTTACTAAATATAAATGATAAATATTAAGCTGAGGAATGTATCATGGTAAATTTGTTGGTGAATAACGACAATTCATGTAAAATATATTGAAAGTTACGTGAACTAGAAAGTTTTATTGTGATATACAGTTACAGGCGTAATTTTAGTCGAGTTGCAGTCCGGCATCTTTTAAATTGTTTCCCAAAATGTAAGCTTTTTTTTTAAACTATTTCTAAAAAATAGTTTTGAAACAGCAAAGGGTACAATCTCCAATTTTCACCCGAGTTCGATTCGTTGTGCTGCCCAAATTAACCCCTGTCTACGCGGATTACGGGCATGTTAAATCGGTGGGTTTGAAAGTCCTACGGGAGGTTAGGAGTCGGGGAAGGTTAGTACGGTCATTGTGGATGTCGCCACCACTGGGTTCTGGTCTAATTTGTGTGGCACTGTCCTGGCCGACCAAATGGATACCTTACATTTTCGGGTATATGACCGTATATTTTAAAACTGGGCATTTATTGGATCACATAAGTTTACTCCACTTTACTCAAATTCAAATATCAGTTAACTCTGAAGATAAATCCATGATAGTATATTTCTGGATTTTATGTCCTGTTTTTAAAATATTTCTAGATGATAATAATTTATTTACATCAACTTAAAATTTTCAGTTTAAAAGAATTAACGTTTATAACACATTATACGCTCATCAATCCGTGAGTATATAAGACGGTAATTGACAACCCCCACGTTATGTCTCTTACACAAATTATTCGGTAAAGTTAACCTAATTACAATTTGATTAAAACTAGAAAATGCTTCATGTTTAGACTATGCGCAATTTAAATTATTTTATCCCATCTAAGTAGCCAAGTTCATAATTTTATTCTAATATGTCATAATATAATTATCCATTAATACGTTTGAAGATAATTAGATAAAATTCATTTTAAATTTCCGATGCGCGTTTTATTTTATGCTTTCAAAAATAATTTTCTAATGACAATCAATAGCTTCCTTCTAATGAAAGAAGCGTTTCGATTAATATGAACCGTTAATTACCTCGCCAAACTCATTAGAAGTTCATGAAAATGCGAACACTGGTATAGACAACATATTTGTGCTATTATTAAGCGTTGGTATTATACTACCATGCGTTCATGTTATTTGTTTAGACAAGTACATTAGTTTTGATCTGAATAGAATCTATGGTTGGGGGTTTGTCTGGCGGAAAATCGGGGTGTTACGATAAATGTAAACATTTTAGACGTTTATACCCGCGAATTTAAAAATAAATAAATATATAAATAATTTGTTTTGTTTTATTGGGAAAAGTATCCAGATTATGAATATATAAAAATAATTTCAATATTTTAAACTATCTTTACAGAAACGTTAAAAAAATGTAGTTTTTCGTGTGAGTATCTATTTTCTTACTCATACTTCTAACTTTCACTCGAAATATATAGCAAACGAGATATAGTATTAAAATGATATTTAGTATTAAAATTATATCCAACAAGACGAAAAATAAGTTTAAACGACGCATAACAACTTCAGAGCCATAGAAAGGAGAAAGAGGGAAACATTTTACAGTGCAAAACTTTCCCATTTTCTTCACTTTTTCCACTTTCTTTTGAGGTTCTTATGTATATTTTTAAACTATGTTTCGTTTTATTGTGTCTCATTTATTCCTGTTCAGACTTGATTTGTCTTGTCGGAATATTTCTGTTGTGTTTAGGCGCACTCCAGTCGTGTATGTTATATCCCATTTCAGATTGGCTGAACTGTTCTTCATGCTGCTTTCTGATTGGCTCTCTCTTAATCCGGGGCTTGTATATATAATCATCATGTTTCTTCCTTTCGAATCCATGCATCTTTTGGGCAACATGTGTTGAAGACCCAGACCGTCCGACTCATCCTGATGACTTGAGTATCTATTTGAACGGCCGGTGGACAATATGTGTGTTGGACAACATATGTTGAAGACCCAGACCGTCCGACTCGTCCAGAGGACTTAGAGTAACTAGTTGGACGGCCGGGAAGGTGGACAACATATGTGTCGGTTCTCTTGCAACAATAAAGGGGAACTTCGAAATGGTTGTATGCTACATTATTGTGTTATTTGTGCTTATTTATGTTGCTCTAGTTTTCCTTATCCTTCGCACAAAGTGTATTTTAAGACTTGTTGAACTTTATGTTAAAGCTTTCTCCAATTGAAAATACGGCCAATCACCCAAAAAAAACGAAAACTGAATTAAAACTACAAATTCAATGTAATTTGAAATAATTTTCCGTCTTAATTTGTGCAATTAAATTGAATTTAATTAATTATGAAAACAAGAAATGGAAAATGAGCTTGAGCGGGTCTTGTATATATAATCATCCTGCTTCTTCCTTACGCATCCATGCATTTTTTGGACTGCATATTTTTTGATTCTCTTGCACTAACACAGGAGAACCTCAACACAGCTGTATGCTACATTATTGTGTTATTTGTGCTTATTTATGTTGCTCCAGTTTTCTTTATCCTTCGCACAAAGTGTATTTTACTTAATAATTTTAAGACTTGTTGAACATTATGGTAATACTTTCTTCAATTGAAAATACGTCCAGTCAACAAATAAAAACTAAAACTGAATTAAAACTACAAATTCAATGTAATTTCAAATAATTTTCCGTGTTAATATGTGCAATTAAATTGAATTTAATGAATTATGAAAACCAGAAATAGAAAATGAGCTTGAGCGGGTCTTGTATATATAATCATCCTGCTTCTTCCTTTCGCATCCATACATTTTTTGGACTACATATTTGTTGGTTCTCTTGCACTAACACAGGAGAACCTCGAAACGGCTGTATGCTACATTATTGTGTTATTTGTGCTTATTTATGTTGCTCTAGTTTTCCTTATCCTTCGCACAAAATGTATTTTACTTAATAATTTTAAGACTTGTTGAACATTATGTTAAAACTTTCTTCAATTGAAAATACGTCCAGTCAACAAATAAAAACTAAAACTGAATTAAAACTACAAATTCAATGTAATTTCAAATAATTTTCCGTGTTAATTTGTGCAATTAAATTGAATTTAATTAATTATGAAAACAAGAAATAGAAAATGAGCTTGAGCGGGTCTTGTATATATAATCATCCTGCTTCTTCCTTTTGCATCCATGCATTTTTTGGACTACATATTTGTTGGTTCTCTTGCACAAACACAGGGCAACCTCGAAACGGCTGTATGCTACATTATTGTGTTATTTGTGCTTATTTATGTTACTCTAGTTTTCCTTATCCTTCGCACAAAGTGTATTTTACTTAATAATGTTAAGACTTGTTGAACATTATGTTAAAACTTTCTCCAATTGAAAATACGGCCAGTCAACAAATAAAAACTAAAACTGAATTAAAACTACAAATTCAATGTAATTTCAAATAATTTTCCGTGTTAACTTGCGCAATTAAACTGAATTTAATTAATTATGAAAACAAGAAAGAGAACATGAGCAGATTTTTAATACTTCATGTCCCTGGCGACTTTTAACCATGGGGTTCATATGGTATATTTGTTACTCATCGAACTGTATTGATATTGCTATTATCTGCAGATAATGCATTTTGACGAATTTTCACCCGCTGAAAGCGGTGTGTCGAGCATATATCTGAGTATATAGCAATTTACATTAACAGTTACATTCTAAATTGCAATATACGATAATTTGACAAGCAGCTTTCTTCATCAGCTACCTAAGAGCAAAGAGGTAGTCCTCTACAGGCTATCCATCATTTAGCTCAAAACTGCCGAATAGGTCAGACGTCCTGGGTTATGTTAAAAATGATAGTTATTACTGGAAAGGTTCGTAATGCAAATGAAATTCAAATTATCTTATAAAATTGCTTATGTATAACCAAACGTGAATGCATAAACACAAATTGAATCAAACATACACATTATTCCATGCCTTTATTTTTAACACTTTACAACAAAATTGAAAAGTGTTTATGACTTTGTTAACATTTCATAACAAAGTTGAAAAGTTTTTATGACTTTGTTCATTCTGTCTGTCTGTCCGTTAGCATGATAACTGCCGTAAAAATGACTTAATCAAAATGAAATTTTAGTATGTTGTTCAGACGGTCTGTGGGACCTATGGGAATATAAATGAATAATATCCCCCAATTAGTTTTGGATTAAACCCGGGTTGAAAAAATGAAATACATTGAGCCCTATGGGACCTAATTTTTCAAACATTTTTAAGCGGATTTAAAATTCATAAATTGCTTCGAAAATTTTAGGCAATATTCAAATTGTTCATCTCTCCATTCTCCACTTTCTAATGTCAGATTTGCGGGCAATTGGCAATCTCACTGACTACCTCCTGCTATTTTTATCTCAGGTTAGCCTCCTGCTACTACTATTTTTACCCAAGTTAGAATCCTGCAAGGTCGTTACCCTCTCAATTCGAAATCGGCGCTCAATGTTCCAGAGTCCACTGAATCCGTAATAGTCGTACTAAAATTCACTTTCAGACCTCCAACATATTTGCACTAACATAGAGGTTTGATTTGTTCGTGCGCCATTGTACAGAACCTTGCTGCCCCAAATAGGAATCGAACCCTGAATCTCCGAACAGGTCAAACGACGCTCGACCGTTGAGCTACTGGGACGAAATTGCAAGCTCTTATTATCAGAGATGGCTCTGCAAAATCTTTAAAAAATTTGAACTTAAAACATCGGATAAAGGCTACACGTGGTGTCCTCTGGAACTGATTGCCAAACTACAAATAGAATTTGACTAGCCCAATACCCATTGAAAATCTACAGTCTCGCACTAAGCAACCCCTAAATATTGTCATCTTTTTAATAATTCGCGTTTCACATTTATTCTGCAAATCGAATAATTTAGTGTGCAGAACCCCTTAAAGAAGAAAATATTGTAAATTTTAAATTGCGCACGATTTCCTTTCGAACTATCTACCAGTACACCAAATTAAAGTCTCTATCTCATCCCTAAGCATGCAATTTCATCATCTCCTCTTTCGAACGTTTTTCTGTGGAGCACATCCATAAATGAACATTTTTGAAAAACTCTGTTCGTCTTGGGTTTCTTATCAGATGATTGACCCATATACCAAATATCAAGACGTTATAACATTTAAAAGGAAGCGTGTCTCATTTATCCCGAAAATTGAACATATTGGTATTCGGCACCCCCTAAAGTTGCAAATATTGGAAATCTGAAATTGCACACTTTCTTCTTTTCAAACTATCTACCAGTATACCAAATTTGATGTCTCCATCCTATCGTGAAGCATGCTTTTCTATCACTTCATATTTCGAACGTTTTCCTGTGATGCACCCCCTTAAATGATCATTTTTGAAAAACCGTAATAATCTTAGGGGTTTTTTATCAAATGATTACCCCATGTACTGAAATTTTAAGCCTCTATCACATTGTAAAGGAGGCGTTTTTCGTTTGTTCGTCAAATCAAACATTTTATTGTGCGGCACCCCCTACAATAGCAAATGTTGGAAAACTGAAATTGCACACTTTCTTCCATTCAGACTATCTACACGTATACAAAATATGAAGTCTCTATCTCATCGTGAAGCATGCTTTTTCTATCATTTCACATTTCGAATGTTTTTCTGCGGAGTACCCCCCACCCCTAAAATATGCATTTTTGAAAAACGCCATTCTTCTTGGGTTTTCTATTAAATGATTCGTTCATATACCAAATATCAAGCCTCTATCACGCTCTGAAAGGGATGTTTATATTTCATTCCGAAAATCCAATATTTTTGTGTGCGACATCCCCTAAAGCAGAAAATATTGGAAAACTGAAATTGTACACTTTCTTCCTTCCAAACTGTCTACCCGTACACCAAATTTAAAATCTCTATCTCATCCTGAAGTATGTTTTCTGATCAATTCACCTTTCGAACGTTTTCCTCTGGAGTACCCCTTAAACGAACATTTTTGAAAAACTATATTCGTCTTAAGTGTTTTCATCAAATGATTAGTCCATATACCTAATTTCAAGCCTCTATCAAATTTGAAAGGAGCTGTTTCTCAGTTATTCGATAAATAGAACATATTGGTGTGCGGTACCTCCTTAAGTAGAAAATATTGGAAATCTGAAATTGCACACTTTCTCCCTTTCGAACGATTTACACATACACTAAATTTGAAGTCTCTATCTTATGGCAAATTATGCTTTCCTATCATTTCACTTTTCGAACGTTTTGGTGTGGAGCATCCCCCTCTAGAGAACGTTTTCGAAAAATTCGATTTTTCCAGGGGATTTTATCGAATGAGCGAGGCGTGTACCAAATTGCAAGTCTCTATCTATTCGGAACGTGCCTAAAAAAAGCGTGACAGACATACAGACGGACAGACAGAGAGACGGTCACTTGACAATTAGTATATACCAGCCGAATACCCGTTGAAAATCAACGATCTCCCAATAAGCAACCCCTGAATAATGTAAATTTTTTAATAGTTCGCGTTCCACATTTTTCGACAAATCGAATATTTTGGTGTGCAGAACCCCCTAAAGAAGAAAATATTGGAAAACTAAATTTGGGCATTTCTTCCTTTTAAATTATCTACCCGTACACTACATTGAAGTCTATCCCGAGGCACCCCTATATTATTATTTCTCCTTTGGAACTTTTTTCTCTTGAACCACATGCATAAATGAATATTTTGGAAAAACTCTGTTTGTCTTGTGTTTTTAACATATGACTGGTCCATATACCAATTATCTAGCCTCTATCACATTTAAAAGGAAGCGTGCTTCATTTATTCGGAAAATCGAACATATTAGTGTGCGCACCCCTTAAAGTAGCAAATATTGGAAATCTGAAATTTCACACATTCTTCCTTTCGAACTATCTACCCGTACACCAAATTTGAAGTCGCTCTCCTATCGAGAAGCATGTTTTTCTATCACTTCACCTTTCGAACGTTTTTCAGTGTAAAACCCTATTAAAGAACATTTTTGTCAAACTGTATTCATTGTTTTTTTTGTCAAATGGTTAGCCCATATACTAAATTTCAAGCCTCTATCACACTGTAAAGGAGGCGTTTTTCATTATTTCGGCAAATCGAACATTTTAGTGAGCGGCACCCTCTACAATAAAACTCAACACTCCTCTACAAATATTGGAAAACTGAATTTGCACACTTTCTTCATTTCCAACTTTATACCCGTACACCAAATTTGAAGTCTCTATCACATCGCGAAGCATGCTTTTCTAGCATTTCATCTTTCGACTGCTTTTGTGTGAAGTACCCACCCCCTTAAATATACATTTTTGAAAAACTCTATTATTTTTGTGATTTCTATCAATTGATTCGCCCATATACCAAATATCAAGCCTCTATCACGTTTTAAAAGGGGCGTTTTCCCTTTATTCCGAAAATCGAACATTTTGGTGTGCGGCACCTCCTAAAGTAGAAAATATTGGTAAACTGAAATTGTACACTTTCTTCCTTTCAAACTATCTACCCTTATACCAAATTTGATATCTCTATCTCATTCCGAAGCATTCTTTTTTATCAATTCACTTTTCGAACGTTTTACTCGGGAGCACCCCCTTAAAAGACCATTTTTGAAAAACTATATTCGTCTTGGGTGTTTCCATCAAATGATTAGCCTATATACCAAATGTTAAGCCTTTATCAAATTTTAAAGACACGTTTTCTCATGTATTCTGTAAAACGAACATTTTGGTGTGCGGCACACCCTTAAGAAGAAAATATTGGAAATCTGAAATTGTACAATTTTTTCCTTTCGAACGATTTACCCTTGCAGCAAATTTGAAGTATCTCTCTCAACGCAAAGCATGCTTTCCTATCATTTCACTTTTCGAACGTTTTGGTGTGCGGCACCCCCTTAAGTAGAAAATATTGAAAATCTGAAATTGCACAAATTTTTTTTTCTTTTGAGTGATTTATCCATACACCAAAATCCATACACCAAGTCTCTCTCTCAACGCAAAGCATGCTTTCCCATCATTTCATTTTTCGAACGTTTTGGTGTGGGGCACCCCTTCTATAGAAAGTTTTCGAAACATTCGATTTTTCCAGGGGGTTTTATCGAACGACCGAGCCGTGTACCAAATTGCTAGTCTCTATCTATTTAGGAAGTGCCTAAAAAAAGCGTGACAGAGAGACGGACAGACGGACAGTTGGCAATTAGTATATATAGATAGATTATTATGCAAATAATTTTGGCCAGACATATATTAAAACATATATATTAGCTGGCTCACAACCTCAAAACAAAGTGCCTATGTCTAATTCCAAGAAACAAAAGAAACATACTTTTTAACAGTTTACAACAAAGTTGAAAAGTGCTTATGACTTTGTTCTTTCTGTCTGTCTGTCTGTCTGTCTGTCCGTTAGCACGATAACTGCCGTAAAAATGACTTAATCAAAATGAAATTTTAGTATGTTGTTCAGACGGTCTGTAGGACATATGGGAATATAAATGAATAATACCACCCAATTAGTTTTGGATTGAACCCGAGTTGAAAAAAGGAAATACATTGAACCCTATGGGACCTAATTTTTCAAACATTTTTTAAGCGGATTTAAAATTCACAAATTGCTTTGAAAATTTTAGGTGATATTTAAATTAATCCATAAAATATATAAAAAAATTTCAAAAAAATATAATCAGTAGTTTTTTAAATAAAAATTAAAATAATAATTTCACCTCTTATATGAAGCGATCACGTGATCATGATATGAAAAGATCACGTGACTCACTTGAAAATAAAAAGGCATCCATCTTGTCTCAAAATCGTGATCTTTAAAGTTCTTTTTAATTCATATTGAACGTTGTATTCATTCTAAAACCGCTTTATTTTTGTTTAAATTCTGTGCATCTACATTCTGAAACAACGCAATGACAATATATGTGAGTTTAAATAATCATCCAAATTTGATTATTTCTACAAAGAAGTCTGTTTTTCACTTATGTAAAATGAAAACAGCAAAATATATAGAATGAGTTGTATAAGAATTGCTGTATTTTTTTAACGCAAAAGTATTTAGCTCATGGAGTCTGCATAGCTGATATGAATGAAATATTCATTGATTTTACACAGAGAAGGACGATTTTTTTCGATGAAGTTTTAAGCATAGAGTTTAATTACTTGCAGCTCCATGGTCTTAAGTTTTTAAATAAAATAATTTATTTTAGTACTGTGATGAATGAAATGAATGGGAAATTGCATGAATGAAATGCTGCTTTTATAGAGAGAGCCAGGCGTGTTATTTTTTCTATGACTTCATTTGAATGAATGTCAGTTGGTTTCGATGAAGTTTTGAAATATAATAAATTATTGTAGTATTATGATAATTCTAAATTTATTACCGAGGAATGTATCACATTTTAGAGATGTTTAAACCAGGCAATTTATATTTGAATGCCGTCATTTGAATGAAGTTTATTTTTTTCTATGAAGGTTTAAATTTTCAAATATAATAAATTACTGTAGTATTGTGATAAGTTTTAAAATATTACTTAGGATTGTATTGCATTTTAGGGATGTTTAAATAAAATTGCATTGAAGTTGAAAAGTGTTTCATAATCAATGATTTAAGCATGATTGATCTATCTTGTTTAATTCCTAACTTTTATAATTAGCTCAAAAAATTCAATATTTAAGAAAAGGTATGTTATTTATTTTTAAGAAAATATTTGCAAATTGTATTCCTCGTAAATAGCGATTAGCGCGTTACTGGTAAATTTCAAGCTAAATTCATATTTACAATGCTATTTACGTAAATTACATCAAACTTTGAAGAAAAAGAATATATTATATTTTGTTAAAGATTATTAATAAGAAACAAAATGTATGTTCTGTAGAAAAATAATGTGTTGATCACATCATGATATTCGTTTATAGTTTAGCCTTAATGCACTATCAACGATAATTAATATGAAGCACTTGATAATGTATTTATTTAACTTTCTTTCACCTCAAGGTCAGCGCCAAGAACACAAATTGGGCTGCTTATCATTAATTTGCAAGCTGTTCAAACTTATTTATGTCCCATGTGTCAAAACATCTTATCATCCATCTTAATTAATGTCATTCTTCGTTATTCTAAATTTCTTGACATATTTTTGCTATAAAGTTTAATATTATCTACACAATGTGAAAAGTATGATATTTTCCTACACTGTGTGTTACATATAAAACAGCTTTGTTTCTTTTTGCATTTACTGTATAAAAGTTGAATAATTTGCAAAGAAGTTATCAATGTATCATCGTACATTTTTAAAATGTTTGATTTAACATTATTGTTAATACTTTTACATCATCGTTATCACTTTTATATTACTGTTACTTTCTTTACATCTTTTACATCTTTCTTTACATAATTTTACTTTGCAATAGATGTTAATGTATAGGGAACGTATTGAAATCATGTTGAAAATCGCAACTCTAGTTTTCGACGGTTCTGCATTTAGGACCTCTAGAACATGATAAAATAGTTTTTTAACATGACACGTCTGTATGTGTGTCTGTGTGCCTGTCTGTATGTGTGTCTGTATGTCTGTCTGTATGTGTGTCTGTGTGTCTGTCTGTATGCAATGAATGTATCTACGCTAACTGAAAAACTAATTGATCGAGTTTCATAAAATTTAGTAGGTAATTCCCATGTAGCTGATTCGGAAAAAAAGAACCTTTGCATTTACTGTATAAAAGTTGAATAATTTGCAAAGAAGTTATCAATGTATCATCGTACATTTTTAAAATGTTTGATTTAACATTATTGTTAATACTTTTACATCATCGTTATCACTTTTATATTACTGTTACTTTCTTTACATCTTTTACATCTTTCTTTACATAATTTTACTTTGCAATAGATGTTAATGTATAGGGAACGTATTGAAATCATGTTGAAAATCGCAACTCTAGATTTCGACGGTTCTGCATTTAGGACCTCTAGAACATGAAAAAATAGTTTTTAACATGACACGTCTGTATGTGTGTCTGTGTGCCTGTCTGTATGTGTGTCTGTATGTCTGTCTGTATGTGTGTCTGTGTGTCTGTCTGTATGCAATGAATGTATCTACGCTAACTGAAAAACTAATTGATCGAGTTTCATAAAATTTAGTAGGTAAGTCCCATGTAGCTGATTCGGAAAAAAAGAACCTGCCCTTCTTGCGAAATGGCCTACGAAAATCGTCAAAATCTAGAATGAATGACTACATATACCCACATATATAGACTAAATGCTTGTTTTATACGTAATATTTTACGATAAAATAATAAGACCAACCCGATTACTCTAGGATTACCCTTTTTCGGGACATATTTGCTTTTTCGCATTTTCGGTATATAATCTTTGAAAAAAAATCTGATGTCGGCAGCACATGACTTTCCTTATATAATGCAATGAATTATTTGTCTTTTCGCATTTTCGCTATGCAATCTTTGAAAAAAATCTGATGTGGGCAGCAGATGACTTTCCTTATATAATGCATTGAATTTACTTCTTTAAAGGTGAAAATGTGATCAAAAGATCCACGGCACAGTGTTTAAAATGTTACATTGTACATTTGTCGCTTTTCTGAATCACAACATCTAAAACAATTTCGTATCCAATAAACTTATATTTGACGCAAATCTAAATTAACAATTATCAATATCCATAGCATCCTCAATAAGTAATATAGTCCATATATTTAAATATTGTAATAATAAATTCATCAATTAGGTATTATTTTCATTAACTTGGCGACATTTTTACAATTTTTACAATATTTTTGTAAATGTGGGGCCAAATATCGCCAAGTTAATAAAAGCGCCCAAGTTAATGAAAATAATAATAAAAGGTATGCCCATCATATGACTGGATTAAAAATTTACAAAATACTACATCCTATTTGGCAATTTTAGCAATTTGGCAATTTTAGCAATTTTAGTAATTTTATTAATCCATTTTTATCAATTTGGCAAAAAAAGTCGCCAAGTTGGCGATATACTGCCAAAATTTCTCGCCCTAATTTTGTCAAGCGTTACAGAAGGAGGTCATATAGCTGTCTTATATTATTTCCAAAATATTGCATTTTAATCAATTAGTTGTTATTTTCATTGATTTAGCGTCATTATCAAATTCGTTACATTTTTATCAGTTTGGCGACATTTAAAAACTTGCTAAGTTGGCGATATTTTGCCAAATTCGTCTCTAAAATTTTGTCAAGCATTATGGTCGAAGGAATTGGTTATTCTTACAGCAGATAAGCGACTCATAAAGTCCAAATACAAAACTATGACCCAAAATATCTTCTCTTACAGTGGATTTTTATTCTTACCAAGATATTGGATTTTCATCAATTAATCTTCATTTTCATTGATTTAGCGTCACTTTTATCAGTTTGGTGACATTTTTATCAATTTGGTGATATTTTCGTCAATTTGGCAACATTAAAAAACTCGCCAAGTTGGCGATATTTCGCTAAATTCGCCGCCAAAATTTCGCCAAGCATTGTTCGTGGACAAACAGGTTAGTCTTATATGTAGGTTAGTCTTATATGTAAGTTAGTCTTATAGAAATGGGTAGTAGATAAACGACTAATGGCTTCAAATTACAAAGCTATTACCCAAATGGTCTTCTCTTAGGTAGTAGATAAACGACTAATGGCTTCAAATTACAAAGCTATTACCCAAATGGTCTTCTCTTATGAATGGAACGAGCAACATCTGCGACAATGATGATAATAAATTTATCGCATAATATTACATATGAAAAGTTAACAGATTTCACAATAGTTAATGCATTTTTTATTTTTTTGTGATTTTTTGATAAATTTATATGAAAAATGTGAAATATCTCGAGAACGGTTTATGCTAGCGTTCTAAAGTCTATATCAATTATTTTCTAATGAAAAAGTACATAAAAAATTATTATTTAAGTGATTTTATTGAATGTTTTAATTTTTTGATGATTTTTAAAAATTTTTCATTTCAAAATTAAGGAGGGTTCTGAACATTCGATTGCATGTAAAAACAACAGGCATCCAGTATTCATGGATTGTGATTTTTTGTACCAAATTTTGTTCGGATCACTTGATTTGTTCTTGAGATATCGTGTCCACAGACTTACTGACACACACACACACACACACCCAGACGTCATCTAAAAAACCTTCGATTCGTGTTCAAGGATGCTTGAAACATTTTCTCCCGTCGAAAACTCGAATTCGAATTTTCGACCCCGTCACAATACTTCCCTTATACATTATACTATGTATATAAAAAAAGTAAAAAGTCCAGGTATCAAATGAAAACGAAAATTGCATTAAAAGTACACATTCTGAATAATTTATGGGTCTTATTTTGTGAAATTAAACTCAATTTAATGAATTTTTGAAGATAGAATGAGAACGTGAATATGAGTCTGCAAGGAAAGTCATGTACTGCCCACATCCGATTTTTTGTTGCATATTTTTACTTTCCCTGCAATACATAGTAATGTATAGGGAAAGTATTGGAATCATGTCGAAAATCGCAACTCTAGTTTTCGACGGATCTACACGTTTCGAGACTTCTAGAATACGAAAAAACCATTTTTAGCGTGACGTCTGTGTGTGTGTCTGTGTGTCTGTCTGTCTGAGTGTCTGTCTGTGTGTCTGTCTATCTGTAAAGATTTTGTATCCACTTTAACTAAAAAACTAATACACCGAATTTCACAAAATTTTGTAGGTAAGTCACTTGTGGGCGAGTCTAGTGTTGATTAGTTTTGGGTACGATTCGGGATAAAAGAACCCGCCTTCTTTTGCGAAATGGCCCGAAAAAGCTTGTATACACTCTAGGTGAAAAACTAATGGACCGAATTTCCCAAAATTCGGTAGATGAGTCACGCATAGGTCACTCTGGTGCTGATTAGATTTTGGTACGATTCAGAAAAAAATAACCTGCCTTTTTTTGCTTAATGGCCCGCAAAAATTGTCAAAATCTAAACTAAAAAGCTACGTATGCTCAGATATATCTATGAAATGCTTGTTTAATACGTAATTTTTAACGAAGAAAAGAATAAGACCAACCCCATTACACTAGGACTAGCCGTTCTCGAGATATATTAGTTCTTTTCGTAATTTCTCTACGCCACCTTTGAAAATAAGTCCAGTTATCAAATGAGAACGAAAATTGAATTAAAAGGGAATTAAATTTAATTGAAAAAAAAGAGAACGTGGATATAAGTCTGCAGGGAAAGTCATCATCACAGCCCACATCAGATGTTTAACATTATTATTAATATAGCTTCAGCCGCCCAATGAATATAGTCGATTGCAAGGATTCATGTTTCGAATCTCGGTTGGGACGTTCTTCACATGACGTCCAAACAAATCAACACTGCTGGTTAGATGCACTAGCTTCTCAATGCGACCGAATTTAAAACTTCCAAAAGATCTTACGACTCATGGTAGCGATTATAAATTCAATTTGGTTACAGAGAAAGGGTTGTGCATTGGCATTAAAAAAATGTAAAAGAGGAGGTGTATTAGAGGACACTTTAATCCACTAATGCTTTAACTAACTAACTGCTAATCACTCTAACTTTTGCGGACTACTTAGCACTAATAAGCAGACGAACTAATTAACACTGTTTTTTTTACTATTAGAGTATTACAGGATAGTGTGCTGGACACAGATATAAGAAGAAGACATTCGCGATGCAGATAACAGTATCCATAGATCGGTTTTGCGCTTATTATGTGCTGGTATGGAATAACCGTTAACTGCAATATTAGCAAAAACACTTGATATTTGTAGCAATTTTGAAAAATGCAGTGTGAACTGACAATTTAAGACTTTCACGTAGCCGTCATTAAAGTATTTCTCAATTTCGATCGGATTCCACGAAGTTGAATGGGTCATGTTCAAAACCGCAAGAACCCGCCCTGAATTGTGGTGCTATACGGTAAAAAAGTACAGAAATGGAGTAAGCTGCACCAATTTCTTACTATGATCGCAACATGAACTAATGCCATTTTTATGTGTTACCTACATTTCGCACAATTTTGATAACAGCATAAATATTATAAAACACTGAGAAAACTTTAATTTTTTTAAAAAATTGCAAAAGGACAGAAGATGATCTTATTTCTTGGCTTTTTTTATAAAATAAAACCTTCTTGTGATGACAGGATTCATTACATAATAATTTGATTAATGATACTTGTAATTAAGAAAATCAATTGACATGTGATCAAAGGAAAAGAAAACGCTATCTTTTTAATTTTTAATTTTTGCGAAAGTGTGATTTTTTACCCAGTTATAGGTTTGAAATTTCTTTTCCTCAAAAATTCTATTCTTCACATTGTTTCAGGAAGCATCCGTTCAGCGAGTTTCAGGAAGCAGAAAAATATATTTGAAGTATGGTATAAAAAATAATTATTTGAAAAACTCAACCTTAGAATTTTGTTTTTATAGATAGTTTGGCACTTTGGCGCATTTTAAATTGGCGCCGACTATTCAGTTTTATGAATATATGTGAATTTTCAGAAAATGGATTTGCGTATTGAAGGTTTACGTTATAGTCAGACATTTATATGTATAACAGTATTCAAATTGAACAATTTATATCCAAAACCCGAATGAGTACCACAATAAACGTGGTGCAACTGCATAAATTTATATACAGGCTGACCATAATTAAAGTAAAAATGTTTTGAGCCCGAGAGTGAGAAAACTGTTGGGCCAAACTCAGCCAAATTTGCAGTAAAACTTCATGGTCTAAATTGTAATTGCTGCAACTTTGTTTGAGTTTGGCCCAACAGTTTTCTCACTATCGGGCTCTAAACACCTTTACTTCAACTATGATCACCTTTTATTTCAAAACAAATGTGGATTAATGAATTTGACTCCATTGATTGAGAATTCTAATAGGCAAATAATTCCTTATTTCGCTAATTTTATTCTAGCTACCATGAGTAATTTATTAATTAGTTAATAAAAAAATACATGCATTTATATATATAATACTACACCAAACAATTTACGTTCGGTGGTGAATAAAAATAAAATTAATTATTTTAATTTAAGGATTAGCCGTGATTTTACAATGGTGCGCTGCCACCATAGTTAATTTATTGTGTCGCACGGTGTTTCTGAAAGATAATTTTATGAATTAACATAAAATGAATTTTACTTATCCAATAAACAGACATTAATTTGGTGAAACAAAATTTTAATAATTATTATAATTAATTTTAAATTTTAGCATAGCTTAACTTCAAATCAATAGTTATGTTTACAATTTACAAATTTGTACGACATTATAGCCTCTTTAACTTAACTGAGTCGGTAGTGATACAGTTGCTACCTGTTACTTATTTCTCGTCAAATTGCACAATTCCTCCTATTATCTTACAAAAGTTACCTGTTTGCGCTTTGGATATCCTTCATTATAAGCAATTTTTTTACGTGCATATTCAATCCGTGCACTTAATAGAGTCTATTAGCGCATTTTTACGTGCATCATCAGCACTCCCTCTACAGTATCTGCGTGCCAATTTGGTCTAGTCATCTCGGAGTGGTCTATAATGACTTTCGTTGGTTATTTCATGATGCCCCAGGCTCGCTTGCGTACAAAGTTTTTTTTCTCATGCTGTCATTCTTATTTATTGCTCGTAAATAAAATTTCTATCCATTATAAAAAAAATCTGATGAGAGCAACACATGACTTTCCTTATATATTGCAATGAATTTACTATATATACAATAAAAAATAGGTTTTTCTTACAGTAGATTTTTACATTGTTTCCAAGATATTGAATTTTCGTCAATTAGTCGTCATTTTCATTGATTCTATCCATTTGGCGATTTTTTCGTTAATTTGGCACCATTTAAAAAAGACGACAAGTTGGCGTTATTCCGCCAAATTCGGCAACAAATCTCGCCAAGCGTTATGGACGGAGAAATAAGTTATTCTTATAGCAGATAAATGACTATTGGCGTTCAAATACAAAAGTATTACTCAAAGTATATTTTCTCATGAATGGAACGAACTAGATCCACGAGAATGATGTCACCAAATTTATCGCATGGTATTACATATGAAAAGTGAACTGTTTCTCAACAGTTAATATAATTTTGTTTAATATTGAATTTTTTGAAAAATGTATTTTAAAAATTTACAATATCTCGAGAACGGTTCATGTTAGCGTTCTAAAATTTATGTCAATCGTTTTCTAAGGAAAAATAACATAAGAAATGTCTAGTTGTGTAACTTTATTAAAGGTTTTGATTTTTGACGATTTTTTCAAAATTTCAGTCAAAAATTTAGGGGTTCTGGGCATTCGATTACGTTTAAAAACAATAGGCTTCCAGTATTCACGGCTTGTGATTTTTTGTACCAAATTCCATTCGCATCGCTCTATTTGTTCCTGAGATACCGTCTCCACAGGCTCACTGACACACACACACACACAGACATACATCATCTCAAAACTGTTTGATTCGTGATCAGGGATGCTTCAAACGTTCTCTCCCGTCGAAAATTTGAATTCGTATTTTCGACCTCGTCACAATACTTTTCTTATACATTATGTATATAAGGAAAGTAAAAAATCTGACTGCTTTCTTTATATAATGCAATGAATTTACTTCTTTTTCAGTCAAAAAATAATATATAAGATCCACGGTACTGTGTTTTCAATATTGAATTGTACATTTGGAGATTTTCAAGGGGGCAACATTTAAAAATATTTCAAAGTAGTAAATTAACATATTTTTTGCGCAACTCTAAATAAACAATTATCAATATTGATAGCATCCTCAATACGCGATATACTACATATAGTATTAAAATATTTTAATAATTAATTCATTAATTAGGAGTCAATTTCATTAATTTAGCGTCATTTTTACAATTATGACGATATTTTCGTCAATCTGGGGCGAAATATCTCCAAGTTCGTCAAATGCGTCATCAAGTGTTACAGACAAACGGAGAAAAGATAATTTCTTATATACTGGAAGGTATGCCCGTCATATGACAGAAATCAGAATTTGTAAAACATTACTTCCCATTTGTTGTCATTTTGATCAATTTGGCAACATTTTTGTCACTTTGGCAACATTTAAAATAGTCGCCAAGTTGGCGACGTCCCGATAAATTTATCTCCAAGCGTTACGGACAGACGGGTTATTCTTATAGTCTAGTCTTATATTCTTTCCAATGTAATGAACTCAATTAGTCGTCATTTCATTGATTTAGAGTCGGTTTCATCAATTTAGCGAATTTTTATCAATTGAGAAACATTTTCGTCAATTTGGCAACATTTGAAAATTCAGCAAGTTGTAGATTCGACATACTCGTCACCAAATTTTTGCCAAACGTTATTTATGGGAAAATATGGTACTCTTAAAGTAGATACTTATATTCTTTCCAAGATATTGAATTTCTGTCAATTAGTCGTCATTTTCATGGATTTAGTGTCATTTTTTTTAATTTAGCGACATTTTCGTTAATTTATCAGCACTTAAAAAATCTGCAAGTTAGCGACATTTCGCAAAATTCGTCGCTAAAATCTCGTCAAGCAGAGAAATAAATTATTCTTATAGTGGACAAATGACTATTAGCTTTCAAACACAAAAGTACTACCTAAAGTATATTTTCTTATGAATGGAACGAGCTAGATCCACGAGAATGATGTCACCCAATTTGTCGCATGATAAGAGATATGAAAAGTAAACATATTTCACAATAGTTAATTTTATTTTATTTTATGTGATTTTTTTATACATCTATTTGAAAAATGCGCAATGTCTGGAGAACTGTTCATTCTAGCGTCCTACAATTTATGTCAATCGTTTTCTAAGGATCCAAAGAATAATTAAGTATTTGCAAATAACTATTTGCAACTAAAAATAATACTATTTGCAAAACTTATAAAAAGTTTCGAATTTTTGTTAATTTTTTCAAAATTTCACTCGAAAATTTAGGGGGGTTTTGAACATTCGATTACGTTTAAACACAATAGGCTCCCAGTATTCACAGATTGTAATTGTTGTATAAAATTTCGTTCGAATCGCTTCATTCGTGCGTGAGATATCGTCTCCGCTGTCTCACTGACACACGCACACACATATATATCACCTCAAAAACGTGTGATTCGTATTCAGGAATGTTTGAAACGTGCTATGCCATTGAAAACTAGACTTCAAATTTTCGACCCCGTCACAATACTTTCCTTTTACATTATACTATGTATATAAGGTAAGTAATTAGGCGTCGTCGAGCCATTTCTGAAATATGAAAATACCTTTTGCGTAACTGTATCACAAGTTCATAACAAAATAGTGTCAATAACTGTTTAGTTAATACATTTATATGTGAATTAAATATGAAATTAAAGGAAACCACAAATTTATATTGCGATCTATCAAATTTTTACTTAAAGTAAATAATTTAAAACTATGTATATGCTCAGCTATGCATCATCGGGTAGTGGACGAACACAAAAATGTCCATATTGCACATTTCGTACTATTCTTTAACTTACAGATTCTTTTAATATTAATGAGAAATGAACATACCACAATAAAATAGTACAACTGCGTGTCAAAATAGTACATCTAACGTTATGAATGCCGGCTGTAGCTACAACTCGATTATTACATCAAAATTTTGAACGTCATAAAATTTCTAGATATTTTTTCTTTTCTCAGTAAATAAAAAATCCTTTTTTTAACTCTCCTTTTTTGCAAAGGTATTGACACCGTCCCCACATTTATGTCATTAACGCAGGATTGCCTATCACATCTTGCTGATTATCTACCAAATCCTATGTGGAAGCCAGAAATCCCAATAGCGACCTATAATATTTTGAAGTTTTTTTAAAGGATTGTGTGGAATGGTGCAATGAAACATTTCCGAATTTTGCTGAATTTATCAAAATCAATTCCGAGCTCACAAGTGAATCACTGGAAATCACTGGATCACAATGACGTAATGTGAAAGGTCAAATCATCTACGAGTATTGCTGACGAAAAGATTCCACTAAAGAAATAGATGACGAAAATAATCAAATAGGATCACTACAGAACGCCAAGCATGTCTTTGAAGTCATTATTAAATTAGACAATTTTTATTAGGCGAAATATGGAGATCCGAAACTGCGTACGAGTGTTACAAGACGACACTAACAAACTTTGCATGGACTCAGAAAATTACTGTCTTTTTCTCATAAAATTTGGTGCTCATGAAATTTTAATTCTTTATTATCATGCCGAAATATTTGATTACCAGTTTTGTTTTAGTCTGTAGTTCTTCCCAAATCATAGATGGCGTTAAAACAAAAGTCTTAAAAATGTTATTTACAAAATTTATACTATGTACCAATAGTTTAAAATAAATAATATATCGTTTATAACATAACTTAGTTATAACGTATAAGCAAATATTATATAGAATTTATTTTCTATCATTATTTTTGCCTACATGTTTCTTCAGTAGTCATGCACACATTTAGATAAAGAAAGTCGTTAAGTGACCTCAGGAGAAACGATTAATTGTAGACGTTCTGCAAATGACGAGACTTACTTTACTGACAGATAACATGGGTTAGAATCATTTGCCGTTTTTCCAAAGCATTGACTTCTCCCACAATAAATTAGAGAATTTCGGTGCTACTGCTGTTCTTCCATTTGCTTCATATCTCTCTACTGTCTTTATCTTGAGTTAATTTCAATGTTCACTATTGTTCAGGTATTGTAAATGCATATTCATTTTAATGTAATTTAAATCATCATGTATTATAAATAATTGGTATTTTATAAGATTACTAGGATATGCACCCACCGTTGCCCAGGATTTTTTAGGATTATGTCCCTTGCTGCGAGGGTTCAGGCATGGCTATCCTTGCCCAATTAGCGACAGTAATATGCACTAAATAGGCAACCAAAATTACCTCTGCACGATTGCAAAATACGTCTTGTCCAAACGCCGAGTACACTACTTAATAACACAGCTGCGTATTACTTCCCAAATATTATTTTTGTAACCTGATCTGTCATAATGCGTCCCAATTGAGCATTTTTGAGACGCCCTTATTGAACACATTTGAAATGCCATAACTGAGGTTTTTTGACATTCTCTAAATAAACTCCTTCTATACGCCCTTCACTCTCTGAACGGGCATAATGCCCGTTACATATATTATTTTAATACTCTTTAAATAAGCTCCTTCCACATGTTGTAAATAAGTGCAGGAAGCGCACATTCAAATAAGAGTTGCTTAAAATCAACAATACGCTTTGTAAATTGAAAATGCTTTCCAAACTCGAGTAATACTTTGGAGTGCGAGCTGGCGTACCAAAACAAGTAAATCATATGACTTAGCGCACAATCAGTAATAAACTGGTTTACAACAAAAATGCAGCGTAAATCGAGAAAAATAATCATACGTGCGTTTCGGAAATCAACTGAATTTCCTCTATCAGTGCAAAAAGTTTACACCTAAATGGCTAAACAAGATCACAACAGTGGCGTCATCTATTGGCACATAAGGAAAATAGAGCAATAAAATTAGAACACAAGTTCATGTTCATGTTTCCTTGTTATACCAAACCTGTTCTAGCACCTGTGGCATACACTGCTAGAGATATTTTGAAATTTCATGAGGTTTTACATAAAAATATATAATTCAATTGATTACAGCAGAAACATCAGTTTTTGTTTGGAGCACTGCAACGAGGAGCAGTGGAACTCTATATTATATTAGATTACCGGTATAGATATATTAATAATTCATATTGATATATTGGCAATTGTGTGTCATCAATATATAAGTAATATATCGATATCGAAGAAACGTCTGTATAATATTCAAGGAAGCATCTGTTAAACTATGAATATCGTATTGTCCGTCAATTTTTTTATATCGAAATCTTAAAATCAATTACGTCTTCAATTCCAGAAAGGTATATGTTTTATTAAAAATCACAAAACTTCTTCTACGTACGTATTTCATCCAAAGATTGTTCGAAAGATAATTCTCTAATCTTTCCGATAATCTTATCATGGAAACTCTGCGATATTTTTTTCGATCATTAAAGAACCGAGTTCTGCGAAAATCAGTCAAAATGGCGCTTAACTATTTAATAAATTAAATAAAAATTAAAATAAAAGAAATCTAGATTAGTTGTTACCTCTCAGGAATCAAAACGCCACTGTATCAAATTTCATGGACGTACGTCAGTTGGATTTTCGCTACAATCGACACATATGAACAAACAAACATTATACATAAAGACAAACATTACATGCATCACTTATTAATATAGATAATGAAAAATAAAATATATAACATTCAAAGTTAGGCGAGATTTGGATTTCACTTTAGATCTATTAAATTTATCTAGTTAATTTTTTCGATAGAGTTATTGTTGTGTAAATATGTTATTGACAAGAACATCATTTGTCCAATCTAATATTTATACAGAACATAACAAACAAAATATATCTATCATGCACAACGCATTGATTATGAAACCCTTTCCAACTGAAATGCAATTTTATTTAAACATCTCTAAAATGCGATACATTCAGCGGCAGTATTTTTAAAATTATCACAATACTACAGTAATTTATTATATTTGAAAACTTTATCGAAAACAAATGAACTTTATTCAAATAACGCCATCGAAATATAAATCGCCTGGCTCTCTATACAAAAGCAATGAATATTTCATTCATAATTTTTTTTCCATTCCTTTCATTCAGCGGCGATATTTTTAAAATTATCACAATACTAGAATAATTTATTTTACTTAAAAACGTGAAACCATGGCGATAAAATTACTTTCTAATTCCATGCTTAAAACTTCATTAAAAAAGCAATGATATGGAATCGTTTGCTTCTTTATGTAAAATCGATGAATGTTTTATTCGTATGTATTGCAAACTACAGAGCTAAATAATTTTGCGTTAAGGAAATTCAGAAATTCTTATACGTATCACCTTACAGTTTGGGGTGTTTACATTCTCCATACGTGAGTGTTAGGCTTCGTTGCAGAAATAATCAAAGTTTGGATGATCATTGAAACTTCAAAATATTGTAATTGCGTTGGCGCAGTATATAGATGAACAGAAAAAAAAATTAAAACGGTTTTAGGACGGATGCAACACTAAATATAAATTAAAAAGAACTTTAAAAATCACGATTTTGACACAACATTTATGAAATATTTTATTTTGAAGTGGAGCACGTGTTCTTTTCATATAATATGGGTGCCATTATTTTTTAATTTTCATTTATAGAATTACCGAACATATATATTTTGGTGATTTTTTGTATTTATTTTATGGAATAATTTGAATATTTACTGAAATTTTTGAAGCAATTTGTGAATTTTAAATTCGCTTAAAAAATGTTTGAAGAATTAGGTCCAATAGGGTTCAATGTGTTTCATTTTTTCAACCCGAGTTCAATCCAAAACTAATTGGGTGATATTATTCATTATTCATTTATATTCTCATGTGTCCCACAGATCGTCTCAACAACATAATAAAATTTCATTTTGATAAAGTCATTTTTACGGCAGTTCTCGTGCGAACGGACAGATAGAGAGGCAGACAGACAGAATGAACAAAGTCATAAACATTTTTCAACTATGTTGTAAAGAGTTAATAAAATGAGACAGCATGACACAACTTATTTTATATATTTTTTCTTGTCTTTCTATAATTTTTTAACATTAATTAAGATAAATGCATATCTGTTAGAAGTTGATTAATTCTTTTGGGAATCTGGACTGAATTATTTAAAGAAATTTCACTTAAAATTTCATAAAATCAAAATTATGTGATTTAACCAATTTCAAATATTCTTAATAAATTACTTTTATTTCATGGATTTGTCTTTTTATTTCTTCAGTTCCTTTAGATCTTAAATTTATGGGTTTATGAATATCTGGTTTTAATTCCACATGTTTGATTGCTTCATTTTCTTATATTATCTTTCGTTTCATAGTAATAATTATATTTTTATCCGCAGAATGCTTCTTTTGTTTAAGTATCATAATGAAATTGAATATTTTAATTTATTATCGACGTTATATAGCTTAAGTGAAAATTATATACTTCACTTCTAAAACCGCAAACATATGCTATATCAAGCCTATTTTCCTGCAATCAGCAACATTCTATCTGACAGTTTTTTCTAGTTGATCATCTTGAAAAGCAATATAAACCACAATTTGTTATGAATAAATATATTTATATATATTGGTGTTCACTAGCGTATATTTTCAAAAGTTATTACAAACGAACCAAATAGTCGAGCACATATTTGTAATAATATGATAATTATAATAGCATAGGAGAAAATAATTGTAACGCTTGTTAGGGAAAACATAAATTTCTCAAACTTTCAATATCGAAAAAAAAACACGTTATAGCTGATTTTCAGTTAGTGTTAAACACTTGAAATAACACAGATAACCTCTTATCTTAAAATTTGAGAAAAAATATAATATTCTTCATTACACACCATTAATCTTTCAGTTCAATTTTTCAGGATTTTATCAAAATCAGGATCTTAAAGAAACATTGATGTACTTTTAATTTAACTCGAACTAAAGATAGTACGTTCATTGATTTCCAAAGTTGAAAACAAAGCTTTATGATAAACTTTAGGTTTAAAAGATTTTATCAGTAATTTAATACAAAAGGCTTCAGTATAACATTTTATTGCTCCAATTGACCTTATGTTTGAAAGATATATGGTACATAATCTGATGTGTGGATCACGATTTTTCAACTTCCATACAATATATTTCTTTAGTTGTTGAATAAAGAAAACACTCATTTTAAATTCCCATAAACATTTATAGAAACAATTTAATTGAATTATCAATTTTAGTGAATAAATTAAAATTCAATGAGGTAGGCTATTTCAGTGTTATGTACTTTCTACATGGTGGCAAAAAATTTTATATCATGATTATATATCACGATAAATATTTATATCCTATATAGTGATGTTTAAATATAACTGCTGGCTAATATAATAAATATTTTAAATATCCAATAACATATATTTCTTATTGCAACATAAGTATATTACTTCATTAATTTCTTTTAAGATGATGGCACAAAATACTAAGAACCTAATTCTATAAGCATGTTTGGGCAAACTCATTTCAGAAACATATCGTCTTTTCTTTTGCCCTTTGCCATCTTCCAATCTTTAAAGGTGTCTTTATTTTTTTATTCCTAGATAATAAATTCGATTCCATTTCTTATGACACAAGTGTTTAACCAATTAGCCTCTTTAGTTCCTCGTGAAAAGCTACACTTATCTCTCAGAAATAAAATGCATTTATAATTTTTTTATAGGATTAAACTGTTATGTACATGCATGTGTATTCAAATAATAGTTTTTTGCATTTATTTAGATTTCTAGTACCAATTTTATTACTTGTGTTACATGAATTTTGTAATGTTTTATTTCTCAACTCCATTTTATTACTTCTCATACTATGTAATATAGTAAAACGTATTGCTCTCACGAAAATTTCTCAAAACTTTTGATGCCAATATATGTTTTTAGACCTGCTGAATACGTTTTGACTATTTTTTGAGTGGTGCCTGTCCGTTTGTCTGTATATATATCTGTCGTCGATTTGTGTGCGCATGATAGCGGCCACAAATATTAATGGACTTTTATGAAATTTTATATTTACCTTTGTTATCAAAAAATCGAGAACTAGATAAAAAAAAAAGTTAATCCTAAGCAAAACGTTGAAATTTAATAAAAATTCCATACTTTTTTTAATATGTCTTGACATATTCAGGCACAAAATAGTTTATTTATGGCCCAATGATCACGAGACGTCATTGTTTCAATCATTGGTGTGATAGATAGCCGTGATACAATTTAATTTGTTGGTGACGTCATCAACCCCACTCGGGGGAAAGTGACACCCCGTGGGGTCCATTGCCAAGTAACACATCACTCAATAAGTCTCCGGTCTGACACATATATGGCAACATTGTTGACAGACCCATATGATTTCTGGATAGTACCAACCTTCAAACGACACATGTCAAAATTTCATGACATTCTGACAATTAGTTTATAGGTTACAGTGGTTTTAGTGACCGCAGTTTTGTAATTTTCAAAACAATGGATAAAAAAGAATTCCGTGTGTTGATTATACATTGTTTTTTGATGGGGAAAAATACTGTTAAAGTCAAACAGTGGCTTGATAAGCGTTATGGAGATTCTGCACCAAGGAAATCAACTATTATTGACTGGTATGCTGAATTTAAACGCGGTCGTACAAACACCGACGATGCTAAACGCTTTGGTCGCCCAAAATTGGCAGTTGTTCCGGAAAACATAAAAAAAGTTCACAAAATATTTTTGAAAGACCGTAAAGTGAAGTTGCCTGAGATAGCTGATACCTTAAAGATATCAGAAGGTAGTGTGTTTACAATTTTACATGAAAATTTCAGCATGCGTAAGTTGCTTTCGGAGTGGGCGCCTTGAAACAAAATATTGTTTAAAGGCTTTTAATGTGAAGGGTAATACGCTATAATTTAAATAATTTGGAATCACAATACAGAATTTTCAAAAATGCTCTTTTAAAATTTGAAAAAAAAAAAAGGTGCTAAAATGAATTTTAGTATGAGAAAGCCGAGTTAAGTAACAAACCAGTTAGGTTTAATAAATACTCATTCTCAAATTCTTCTTTTGTATATATGGATATAATTAAGATAATTTTCGAGTTTTATATTGCCAATGTATATCTTATGCTCAAAAGTATTGACCATATAACCTAAGTTTATAAGCCATATACGGTGACTACTATAAGCATGGCTTTAAACTTATATTACTCTGTTCAATTCTGAATGTGAAAATATAATTTTGGATCCAGGGTATACTGTCCATAGGAGTCCTTTTGAATGTGTTTATTCAAAGTTTTTAAAATACTTACTTTTTTCTGTTTATAGATTACATAATTATAATACGGTGCTGAGAAACTTGTCCTGCATTCATAACCTCAATACATACGCAAAAAACTCAATGTATGCGTAAGTAAATCTTTAATGGTATTTTTATACAAACTTATAAACAATCTCATAGATTATCTTCAGATGCTAAATGCATTTCTTATTAATGTTCTTATTATTCCTTTAAGAGATTACCTCAGATATTAAGTAAAAATTACTGCAGATTGAATATTTCAAACAATTTTGATGTCAATGCATTTTGCAAAATTTTAATAATTATTGTTGTGACGTTGATATCTTTATTTATGTCTTATATAAATTTTTAAACTGAATGTATATATAGACTGAGGACATTTCTTATTTCATTCGGATACTTTTGATGGTTTTATATAATTATCTGGTTTTATATAATTATGTTATCTTTTCTGAACATTAATAAAAATATATCAATAAATTATTTTATCTAAACACAATATAAATGGGTTAGACAAAATTATGTGAACTCCAGGCAATTATAGGTATAGTTTTATTTGTGCTGGCTAGTTTTCTTTATGCTGCTAAAAAAATGAAAGTTGTAATTGTCTTTTCTCTGTCTTCTTCTTGTCTATATTGTCTATGCTTTATGCCAGCAATGTATTACGCATCGTGTTTAGCAGTGGTTAATATGGGAATTTGGTAAAGCGCAGAAAATTACAGCTGCATCGATAACCATAACATCAGAAGTTATATAACACCAAATATTATAAAAGCAACAGACTCGATAGAGTGCTTTTGAGCCACTATTTTTTGCCGATGATCCAATGTTACTCAAGAAGAAAAAATAAGGCAGAACCACCAGAAAGTGTTGGAGAAAGACATAAGAGATATTCACAGTTAGTCCAAAAGACAATCGATTCATGAGAGTTCAGTTATAAGAGTTCACTTTCACAGAGTGTGCACGACATGTGATAGTACAATGACGAAATCGATAAATGTAGAACCCAGCATAGAGTTGCTAACAATGACTGTGACCAAAGTTGCCACCTCCTGTGATTCTGTGGGACGTGGTAGAAAAAAAAGTAAAAGTTACACTTTTAATTATTAAATTCCTTATTTAAATCATATTAACATTGCCGTAAATTCATATATAGTTGAATTAACATTCAAATCGTACATCGCTCGTTGTTGTGCCGCAATACCCTCCAATTATTTTTACCTTTTGTGTAAGTTCTGAAAAGGATTCATTAATCATTATAAAAAGACTAGCCTATTTAACTTTAGCAATATAATTTATTTACAACATCAATTTATCACTAGCAACAATTTATCATAATTATCAACTATCATTTAATTACTCTAGTTATGGGGGATATGTGACCAGTACTAGTTAGATTTCTAAAGTGTCTAAGACCTAAGCACATGAGGACATACCTTCAAGTTTAATCTTCGGCTCATCACGCTGAGGCTTGCATCCGTCTTATTGCTGACCGTACGGCCACAACTCTTTCGTGTGTGCCTTGCATCTCGTACTTACATAGTCAACTGCAACATCTTTCGTATGAGTATCTGTTCCCAACTCCTTTCGTATCCGTCCAACTGCTACAAAATTACACATCCGACTCACTTCTGCAACATTTTGTATCCGAGTTACCTCTACCACATTTCGTATCCAAATGACTTGTGGTTCCTTCTGCGGGGGGGGGGGGGGGTAGCTCCGCCCTTCTTCCCTTGGTGTTCATTGGTTCTTCTGAACCTAATGGCATCACTTGACATTTATCAAGGCCCCTCTCAGCCCCTTTGGCCTGGAACACCCAAATTTATGGTATTTGACCTAAAAGTTCACGTTGTTGTAAACACCGGCGCCAGCCAGACTCGAGCTTTGTTAGCCGTTCTATGCACCATAATTATTGCAATAAAAATGCCTCATGTGAGGACATATTCTGGGTTCACGTTGTTGTAAACACCGGCGCCAGCCATACTCGAGCTTTGTTAGCCGTTCTATGCACCATAAATATTGCAATAAAAATGCCTCATGTGAGGACATATTCTGGCCACACAGAATCTATAGACAGAATGTCACTACAAATATGTACTAGTTTAGCAACCACGGAAACTTACCATTTTAATAATAAATTGACTATAAAGTCGCTAATCAAAAATACCAATTTAACCCACATCTAATTTAGAGTGAACCAAAGATTAATCTATATAAATAAAAATGAAAATCTGTCTGTCTGTCTGTCTGTCTGTCTGTCTGTCTGTCTGTCACACCATCACGGGAGAACGGCTGAACCGAATTTGATGAAATTTTGTGGGAAGCCCAGAAATAGCCCCACTTAAAATTATATCCGTGTTTTGAGTTTCTACGACCAGTGTTTCTCGAGATATTAGTAAAAAACGAAATTTTCGTTTTTCTCATCATCACGGAAAAACGGCTGAACCGAATTTAATGAAATTTGGTGAATAGCCTTGAAATATCCCCCCATAAATTTTGTCCAAGTTTCGAGTTTCTAAGACCTGGGGTTGTCGAGATATTATTGAAAAACGGAACTTTTTCCTAGGAGTTCTACTCCCTAACTCCGTGGTTTATCCAAACGAAAAGCTTGAAAATCGTTTGAAAGTGAATTAAAATTTAATCTCTGAGTTTGATGGGAGATTTTTTGCGTTAATTAGTCACTTTCTGAAAACATGAATTGTTTGAAACATGATTTAAAGGGGAAATCTGTCTCCATGGTTCATGGTTAATTTAAAACATGCTTTTACGGAACAATGAGAAGTATAGAGAAATCAAAATCGTTATTTAATTTCGCAGTTTATGTTATAAGACATGACATATTTAACATGTTATAAGATTCTATCTTATATCATGTTACTCAGAAACGCAATTAAATTAAATCTGTCTGTTAATTTTAATAATTATTTTTTCGATTTGAATAATAAATAAATGGATATAAAAATATATTTTAGAAAAGAACGATTTGATTTTTCTTATAGCATATTTGACTGGATAATATCAATTACGGTCTTCAGGTTTAAAAATTATTATTATTTATATTTTCGGGGATTATTGATTCAAGGATTATTGATATTTTCAAGTTATTATGCAATTATTTTATTATGACAAAAATTGTTTAAACTCATATATTGTATGTTGTACGAATCTTCTACAAATACACGTGTATATCTTTTAATCTACGAGAATATAAGTAGTACAGGTATATTACCATATGTTTTGATATATATTGGCATATATTGGAATCAATTACGACCTTCTGGTATAAAGAGTACGGATATTATTGATGTTTTCAATTTATTACGTCATCTCTTTTATTTTGGCATATATTTTTGAGACGCATATTGTAATACGGGTAATATTCTACTTACACACTGATATATTTTCTAATCTGTGACAATATACATAGTACGGGGTTGCATATATTCATTCAATTCCTATTTTTTCTTCTGTAAATTTGCTTACAAAAGGGGGCAGGATGTTTTATTCTTCAGATCTGATCGTGAAGATAATTTTGCATAGTGAGAACATATATTTTTAAACTTCTCTTTAGGAGCAATAAATTTAATATTTTAACAGAATTTGCACATGATTGCGAACTTTAAGTTTCTTTAAATTATACACTCCGTACGAATAACGGGTGTGCTGTTAGTGGTTAATAAATTTTAACATTTTAGGAGGATATATCATGTTGCTCGGCATCGCAATTAAATTAAATGTGTTTGTTAATGTTTTTATTATTTTTTTTCGATTTAAATAATAAATAAATGGATAAATGGATATAAAAGTATATCTTATGAATGGACGGTTTGATTTTTCTTTTAATTATATTAATTGCTGACTGCGTACATCAATTTCATTTATTTTGGCAAAGAGTTTTCAAGCTTATATCGTATTTAGCTACTAAACTCATATATTGTGTTTAGCCAATAAATTCATATAGCCGATTGTTGAAACAGAGAAAGAGTAGAGCGGGTATATCTTCTAATACAATTGTAGTGTTTTCATTTAGTATATTGAAACGGGATAAGAATGTTTCATTCAGATCTGCAAATTCAAAGCTACGAATTTGGAGGGATATCGCTAATTTGACAACTTTTCTTAAACTTTGCCAAATTGACGGAAATGTCGCCAAATTGATATAAACGACACACAAACAGCTGCCATAAACCTTCGGGTTGGTCGTGTGGCTTGGGTCTTCTACATATCAATGAATTTTTTTTTTGTTTTGTTAGAAGAGAGTACTGAAATGATGTTTGGTTAGCATTTATCTGTCAGACCAACCATCCTACTTAGTAATACATTTAGCGAATTTTTAAAATGTCACCAAATTGATAAAAATGTTTTCAAATCTATAAAAATATCTTGAAATTGATAAAATTGAGCTACATAAATGATATTAATTGTTTTTTGTTAGGGGATAGTATTGTGATGATATTTCGTCAATTTGTCGCAAAGTGGAACTGTCAGTTCTACAGTCCCACATGGCGATAAATTTGGCGATTTTTTAAAATGTCGCTAATTTGACGAAACTGTCGCCAAATGTTCCATAGAAATATAACTATTTAGACGATATTTTTTCTACCAATTTATTTGAAGCAAATGATATCATGTCGCTTAGCAACGGATTTAAATCCAATGTGTTTATGCGGCAGACGATTTTTATTAAATCCTTTCCGATTTGAATAGTGAAGATATGTATATAAAATAAATTTCATTGCCATTTCATTTTGGACTGGATAATATCAATTATACTCTTCAGGTTTAAACATTATTATTATTGATATTTTCCGGAATTATTGATTCAGGGATTATTGATATTTTTAAGTTATTACGCCATTGTTTTATTGCGGCAAAAATTGCTGACACACGCATATTGTACGTTGTACGAGTAATCTTCTAGGAATGCACGGGTATATCTTCTAACCTACGAGAATATAAGTAGTACAGGTATATTGGCATATATTTTGACATATATTGGCATATATATTGGAATCAAGTACAGTCTTCTGGTATGAAGATTAAGGGGATTAATTATATATTCAATTTATTACGTCGTCTGTTGTATTTTACCAAAAAACATTTGTGACTCATATTGCAAAACGGGTAATCTTCTACTAATAATCGGACATTATAAGTAGTACGTGTATATCTTCCCATATAATTTTAGGACTTTAATTTTGACATATATTGGAATAAATGACTGTCTTCAGATTTAAAGATTACGGGTTTATTGGTATTTTCAATTTATACATGTAATCTACTAATACAGGTTATATTTTCTAATATTCGCGTATATAATTAGTACGGGTCCCATACAATTTTAACGCTTTTATTTTGCATATATTGATTCAATTCCATATTTTCTTTATATTTGCTTACATAAGGGGTCCAAGATGTTTTAATCTTCAGATATGTCGATGAAGATAATTTTATATAGCGAGAACAGAGATTCTTAAACTTCTTTTTAGGAGCATTATATTAAATATTTTAACAGAATATTTTGATTAAACATGTCATTTAGTATACTATAAGAATTTGGGCATGATTATGAATTTCAAGTTTCTTTATATTATATACTCCGTACGAAGAACGGGTATGCTGCTAGTCTACATAAATAAAATTGAAAATCTGTCTGTCTGTCTGTCTGTCTGTCTGTCTGTTTGTCCCATCATCACGGGAGAACGGCTGAACCGAATTTAATGAAATTTTGTGGGTAGCCTAGAAATAGCCCCACTTAAAATTTAGTCCGTGTTTTGAGTTTCTACGACCAGTGGTTCTCGAGATATTATTAAAAAACGAAATTTTCGTTTGTCTCATCATCACGGGAAAAAGGCTGAACCGAATTTAATGAAATTTTGTGGATAGCCTTGAAACAGCCCCCCATAAATTTTGTCCAAGTTTCGAGTTTCTAAGACCAGGGGTTGTCGAGATATTAATGAAAAACGGAACTTTTTCTTAGGAGATCTACTCTCCAACTCCGTGGTTTATCCAAACGGAAAGGATGAAAATCGTTTGTTTTAAACGCCAAAATGAAATAAAACTTTATTTCCGAGTTTGGTGCAGGATTTTTGCATTAATTAGTCACTATAGGAAAACATAAATTGTTTGAAACATGAATTTAAATGAAAAAATCTACCTCCATGGTTCATCTCTCACAAGCTTTTACTCAACGATGTAAAGTATAAAGAAATCAAAATGGCTATTTAATTTCGCATTTTATGAGGAAGATTCTATCTTATATCATGTTGCTCGGCAACGGAATGAAATTAAATGTGTTGTTAATATCTATTATTATTTTTTTTATTTGTATAATAATTAAATGGATGTAAAAATATATTTTGTAAATGAACGATTTGATTGTTCTTTTAATTATATATATTGCGGACTGCGTACATCACATTCATTTATTTTAGCAAAGAGGTTTCAAGCTCATATATTGTGCTTAGCTAATAAACTCATATATTGTGTTTACCCAATAAATTCATTTAGCCGATTGTTGAAGCAGAAAAAGAGTAGAACGGGTGTATGTATTTTCTAATACAATTTTACTGTTTTCATTTAGTATATACAAACAGGATCAGGATATTTTATTCTTCAAATCTGCAAATTCAGAGCTACGAATTTAGAGGAATATCTCTAAATAACTTGGTAACTTTTCTTAAACTTTACCAAATTAGTGGAAATGTCTCCAAATTGATAAAAATGACCCAAATCAATGAAATTAAATTTGTTTTTTTTAGAATAAAGTACTGAAATGATGTTTCTGTAGCATTTGTCGGTCAGTCCATCCATCCTACTTAGTAACACATTAAGGTTTTTTTTTAATATCACCAAATTGGTAAAAATATTTCTAAATCCATAAAAATATCATTAAATTGATAAAATCGCGCTTAATAGATGAAATTAATTGTGTTTGTTAGGGGATAGTATTCTGATGATGTTTCGTCAATTTGTCGCATAATGGGATTATCAGTTCTACAATCCCACTTGGCGATAAATTTGGCGATTTTTTAAGTTATAGCTAAATTGACGAAAATGTCGCCAAACCTTCCATGGAGATTGCATTATTCAGATGATATGATTTCCATCAATTTATTTAAAGCAATTGATATTATGTCGCTTAGCAACGGATCCAATATGTTATGCGTCATATGATTTTTATTAAATCTTTTCCGATTTGAATAGTAAAAATATGTATATAAAATAAATTTCATTGACATAGAATTTTTGACTGGATAATATCAATTACGGTCTTCAGGTTTAAACATCATTATTATTGATATTTTCGGGGACTGTTGATTCAGGGATTACTGATATTTTCAAATTATTATGGAATTGTTTTATTATGACGAAAATTGTTGTAACTCATATATAGTGCGTTGTACGGGTAATCTTCTACAAATGCATGGGTATATCTTCCAATCTACGAGAATATAAGTAGTACAGGTATATTGGCATATATTTTGATATATATTGGCATATATTCGAATCAATTACGACCTTCTGGTATTAAGATTACGGGGATTATTGATACTTTCAATTTTTTATGTCATCTCTTTTATTTTGGCAAATATTTTTGAGACACATATTGCAATACGGGTAAGCTTCTACTAACACACTGGCATATTTTCTAATCTGCGACAATATAATTAGTACGGGGTTGCATATATTGATTCAATTCCTTTTTTTTTTTGTAAATGTGCTAACAAAAGGGGCCAGGATGTTTTATTCTTCAGATCTGCCCGTGAAGATAATTTTGCATAGTGAGAACAGATATTCTTAAACTTCTCTTTATGTGCAACAAATTTAATATTTTAACAGAATTTGCACATGATTGCGAATTATAAATTTCTTTATATTATATACTCCGTACGAAGAACGGGTATGCTGCTAGTAAGAATAATATAATTGACAATTTAATAAAAATTATAAAATTCTAAATTGAAAATTTTAATGAAAAAAATATGTTGTTAATAAATACTTAAGAAATAGAAAGTGTTATCATTTAGTATCACTTTTGTATTTAGTATCACTTTTGTATTTTAATATTTTACCCTTTAGAAAATATGTTTATTTATAGATTGATACCGGAAACTGCAAAAAGGGGAGTTATATACCGAACGCACATGATGTTGTACATACTATTACGAGGCCAAATTAGGTTTAATGTGTTAAACCCGAATTTTTATTGTTTACCTCCCCATATTAACAATAAAAAAATCTAATGTGGGCAGCACATGACTTTCCTTATATAATGCAATGGATTTACTACTCTTACAGTAAAAAATTAGGTTATTTTTATAGTAGATACTTATATTCTTTCCATGATATTAAATTAGTCGTCAACTATTGGCGTTCAAATACAAAAGTATTACTCAAAGTATCTTGACCGGCCACACAACTTGATACCATAAACCCCCTGGGTTGGTCGTGTGGTCTGGGCCTTCGACTCAAAGTATCTTTTCCCATGAATGGAACGAGCTAGATCCACGAGAATGATGTCACCAAATTTATCGCATGATATTACATATGAAAAGTGAACATGTTTCTCAACAGTTCATTTTTTTTAATTTGTGGGATTTTTTGATAAATTTATTTGAAAAATGTGCAATATCTGGAGAACGGTTCATGCTAGTGTTCTAAAGTTTATGTCAATCGTTATGTTAATCTTTTTCTAAGGAAAAATTACATAAAAAAAAGGTCTATATGCGTAACTTTTTAAAGGTTTTGATTTTTTGATAATTTTTTCAAAATTTCACTCGAAAATGTAGGAGGATTCTGAACTTTCGAGTGTGTTTAAAAACAATAGGTTTCCAGTATTCATGGCTTGTAATTTTTATTCCAAATTTCATTCGAATTGCTGCTTTCGTTCGTTAGATATCGTCTCCACAGACTCACCGACACACACACATACTTTCGCAGACACACACACACACACACACACATACATCACCCCCAAAATGTTCAATTCGTGATCAGGAATATTTGAAATGTGCTCTCCCGTCGAAAACTCGAATTCGAATTTTTGACCCCGTCACAGTACTATCCTTATACATTATATTATGTATATAAGGAAAGTAATACATATAAATTATTATAACTCTTTTTTCCCACAGAACTTATAACAAACATTTAGATGCTGATCTTAAATACTTTGCTATGCCCTTATTCCATAAACGTATTTGAGTAAACAACTCCAGATGCAAATCTTCTTTTACCGTTACCTTTTCTATCTTTAATCCTCTGGGGTATATTTGTCCTTCTATTCGCAACGAATAAGTTGCTTTTCTATAACACAAGTGTTGGATTAATCAACCTAATTAATTTGTTATTGGGACATGGATTTATTATTGTTATTAGCTGGCATTCGAATGAAGTGTTGATTGATTGCATCATTCCAAATAGATGAAATATAATACTTTGTTGTTAGAGTAAAAATGTTTAATATCTAATGGTGTAAGTATTTTCTACATACTATTAATGCATATCTAGCTTCTTATAGTTACTGAAATAAATTTTAATTGATTAAAATTTGTATTAATACAAATTTCATTTGATTTAAAAAACACCTATTCTTCATCCATTTCTTCATTTTACAGTATAAGATGTTTTAAATTATCTGAGTAGGATATAAAATTTGTCTCAAGTACTGAAATGGAATACAGGCCATACTGATAGCGGTCTCTAATGACAAATGTTGGAATTAGATTACTAATGATTATTACTGACTTTTATAACGTCATAATCTTTTGAAATATTTTAATTTTAGAATAAAATGCCTGCTATTTACAACTGAAATTAATACTATATGATGTTGGCAATTCTATGATACTGATACACTATTTTCAGAATAATTAGGCTAATAACATACAATTCATGTTTAATTTGATTATTTAAGGTACAATAGTTCTTATTTAAGTTTTCAGATTTATATTTAGTGTCGCACGACATATTGACATTTTGGCTACAAGTATCAATCAATATAAAAAAGGTATTTTGAATGCAGTATATAACCAAGTAGTGTATTCAGTTCAATGTGCACATAACATACATAAACATGACACATTTTCTCTATCACAAACAACAAATCAGAAAAGGTGACGTGACATTACGCTACTATGCAAACTGGGGAAATATTTTTTAACACTTTACAGCATAGTTGAAAAGTGTTTATGACTTTGTTCATTCTGTCTGTCTGTCCGTTTGCACGATAACTGCCGTAAAAATAACTTTATCAAAATGAAATGTTAGTATGTTGTTGAGACGATCTGTGGGACCCACTGGAGTGCAAATTAATAATATCACGCAATTAGTTTGGGATTGCACACTGGTTGGAAAAATGAAATACATTGAACCCTATGGGATCTAATTTTTCAAACATTTTTAAGCGAATTTAATATTCGCAAATTGCTTCTAAAATTTGAAAAATATTCAAATTACCCCATAAAATATATAAAACAAATTTTCAACAAAATATGTTTGGTAGTTTTCTAAATAAAAATTAACAAAATAATTACACCCATATAATATGAAGAGATCACGTGACCAGCTTCAAAATAAAATATGCCATACCTCTTTTACTCCAGTGTCAAAATCGTGATATTTAATGCTCTTTTATATATATATTTAGTGTTGCATCCGTCCTAAAATCGCTTTTTATGTGCATCTATATTCTGTGCCAACGCAATTATAATATTTTTGAGTTTAAATGATCATCAAACTTTGGTTATTTCTACAACGAAGCTGAATTTTAATGGATGCAGAATGTAAACAAGTGATTATAAGATGAATTGTATAAGAATTGCTAAAAATTTTTCACGCAAAATTATTTAACTCCGGAGTTTGAAATAAAAATGTATCAAATGAAGTATTCACAGCATTTACATAAAGAACCAGGCGATTTATATTTCTATGACGTCATTTGAATAAAGTTCAATTTTTTCGATGAAGTTTAAATTTTGCAAATATAATAAATTATTGTAGTAATGTGATAATTTAAAATATATCAGTGCTGAATGTATCGCATTTCAGAGATGTTTAAATAAAATTGCATTTCAGTAGGAATGTGTTTCATAATCGATGCCTTAATCATGATTGATCGTTTTTATTTATTCTATGTTAATATCGGGCACGGGGTGAATTACGAATTTTAAGCACTGATATCATTAACAGAGTAAAGACTGCCATCTGAGTAGAGATCTGTTCTTTTTCTGAAATTAAAACATATAAGATTGTTTATGTAATGATAAGTGTTTTGTTATAGATATGTATATATATAAGTCATTGTTAATGATTTCAATTTAATATTTAATCAGGGTATGTTAAATAAAAATTTGGGCCAACGTAGTGGTCGAGTGGTCAAGGCGAGCGTTTCCACAGCAATCGCTCGACCGCCGCGTTGTGGGTTCGAGTCCCACGTAAGGCATGGATGTTTGTGTTGTGGGCGTAGTGTGTTCCGCCCCCCTCTGGTGCGCCTGGGGCAACGTCCGAGATGGCTAAATGGTTCACGTTCTGGCCGCTGACAAAGGCGAATGATGATGAGTCAAGTGCCTGGCCATTTGAAAAAAAAAATAAATAAAAAAAAATAAAGATTTGGTCAATTTAAATTTTGAATTTAAGCATTTGTTGAATTTTATCTCTTATCATTATCTCTTACTCGAGAGACGTTGGTGATTTTTATACTCCACACTAAGTTATAGCATCAAAGGTAAGTCCGTTTATTTTGAATTTAGTAAAGATGATTTACCTTATCGTATTTAGCGATAAATATTTGTAGATGTGTGGGAAGGATATTTCACCGTCGTAAGGGCACAGCCAATCATCTATGGCGTTGTAGCCTGATACTATACCTTTAAATTAAATTGTTGATTAATACTCGCTTTGGTAATCACTATTTGATAAACACTCACTTGGACAGTTACTACTTGATAAACACTCAGTTTGGGAATAACTCACTTTGTGGGACGGATTAATTTAATACTCTTGAATTAAAATATAGAAAGCGTGGCTGTTCACAGGTCAGATACGTTTTCATAGTGAGATCTAGTTGACCTTGAGGTTATCACGTCTTTTGACACTGATCTTAAGCAACGCTTGTCCCATGTATGCCTGAAGAATTTTTGAAGAATAAAAGAAGAGGCTGGCAAATGCAAAAAAAATCGCGTATACCTTTATGCATCTTGCCATATGACAGAATTAAGATATTGTCCCTAATAAATGCTGGCAGACAGGCAGATCCAGATGCGTGACAGTACGATCACGTTAAACATGTGGGTCCGTAGGTTCTTTCTAGAGGTTGGTATTAAGGGAAAGAAGGTAGGTCCCTATGAATACCTCCACCAATAGGTTACGATCTAAATTGGATGGCACTTACCAAGAGTCCGAACAGATACCTTACACCTTCAGGTAGGTCGGACAGTCTTCGTCGAAGAAAAAAAGCAGAGGCGGGCAAATGCAAAAAAAATCACGAATACCTTTATGCATCTTGCCATATGACAAAATTAAGATATTGTCCCTAATAAATTCTTACTTAGAACTTCCTCTTCTATGCATCCATATTTATTACATTCTGTCAAATGGCATAATTTTCGCATTAGATGATATATTTAAGATAGTACTCCTAACAGAATTTAGGTTTAACATTCAGATGGTGGCGCTGAATACTTATACCAAGAACCTAAAACCGTGAACGTGTTTAGGAAACTCACTTAAGACACAAATCCTCTTATTCCGCGACCGTTTCCACCTTCTGATCCTCTGTGGTGTCTTTATCCTTTTATTCCCATCTCATAAACTCATTTCCTAGGGAAGAAGTGTTTAACCAATCAGTCACATTCATTCGTTCTCGGTACGTGAAGCTATTCCTTAAAATGAATGGAACAGTAATGCAATCTTAAAGACTTACACATCCTTACACGCACATTAATTTAAATTGTGTGTCAGGTTGTTAAAGTGAAAGTGCCATGGGACCAACAGATGACACTCATTGGATTAATATTTCCTTTAATTTTCATTGTGATGGAGTGCTTTGGAATTCCATATTTTTATCTGTTTGTAGAACATGGATTAAATATGTTTTTTTTTCTTTCGTGACGTATATGTGGGTGTTTGTCTCTGTGTGTTTGTATCTCTGTCTGTAGAATCTATGTTTTCATTATAGTTCGAAAAATAATTGATTTTCAAGAACATTTTTTGACATATTAAAAGTCTGATAAAAAGACAGAAAAAATATCTTTGCATGATATCCAAAACACCCGAGAGATCTTAAGCGCTAAATCTTCACACACTTATAGCATTGGGCACGGGACAGAACCTAATGGAGTCGGGATTTCGACCCCCCCCCCTCATCCTTATGGTCAAGAAAATTTTTTTTTTCTAAAAGTCATTTTGGACCCTCCAAAAGCAAACGGTGTTGAAGGTCGAATCTTTGCACATTTGTAATATCGACAACGGGACATTACTCAACTGAGCCGGAATTTCGATTCTTGTGAGAAAGTAGAAAAATATGATGTGGACAGCACTTGCCTTTCCTTATAAAATGCAATGAATTTACTATTTTTACAGTAAAAAAAATGTATAAGATCCACGGTACCGTGTTTTTATCGTTGAATTGTACATTTGGCGATTTTCAGAGAGATTATGAGAACATGTAAAACTATTTCAAAGTACCCAATTAACATATTTCGCGCCACTATAAATAAAAAAAAATATCAATATTGATAGTATCCACAATTAACTATACAGCCTATATATTAAAATATTTTTTAAGTAATTCCAAAATTAGGCGTAATTTTCATTAATTTAGCGTCAGTTTTGCGATTTTGACGATATTTTTGTCAATCTGGGACGAAATATTGCTAAGTTGGCGATACGTTGCTAAATTATTCACCAAGTTTACCAAATGCATCACCAAGTGTTACAGTCAAACGGTGAGAAGAGTATTTCTTATATACTAGAAGGTATGCTCATCACATGACGGTCATCAGAATTTGCGAAACCTTACTTCCCATGTGGCGTAATTTCTACCAATTTAGCGATATTTTTGTCACTTTGGCAACATTTAAAGTAGTCGCGAAGTTGGCGACGTTCCGCTAAATCTATCGCCAAGTGATACGGACTGACGGAAGGAGAAATGGATTATTCATAGTCTACTCTTACGTTCTTTCCAAGAACTTACGAACTTTCATCATTAAGTCGTCATTTTCATTGATTTAGTGTCATTTTTTATCAATTTGGCGATATTTATAAAAGTCGCCAAATTAGCGACATTCCGCCAAATCCGGACGGAGAAATAGGGTATTCTTATAGCAGATAAATGACTATTGGAGTCCAATACAAACGTATTATCCAAAGTATATTCTCTCATGAATGAAACGAGCTAGATCCACGAGAATGATGTCACCAAATTCATCGCATGATATTACATATGAAAAGTGAACATATTTCACATTAGTTAATATTTTTTTATTTTATGTGGTTTTGTGATAAATTTATGTGCAATGAAAAATGTGCAATATCTCGAGAACGTTTCATACTAGCGTTCTAAAGTTTATGTCAATTGTTTTCTAATGCCGAATTACATAAGAAATGACTATTTGTGTATTTTTACTTAAGTTTTTTATTTTTAATGATTTATCCAGAATTTCACGCGAAAATTTAGGGGAAGGGACTGTACATTCGATTACGTTTAAAAAACATAGGCTTCCAGTATTCACCGATTGTAACTTTTTGTACCAAATTTTGTTTGAATCGCTCCATTCGTTCGTGAGATATAGTCTCCCCACTCTCACTGACACACGCGCACAGACATCACCTCAAAAACCTTTGATTCGTGTTCAGCGATACCTGAAACGTGCTCTCTCGTTGAAAACTGGAGTTCAAATTTATAACCCCCATCATAATACTTTCCTTATACATTATACTATATAGTATATAAGGAAAGTAAAATTCCCTGCGGTGAACTAGAAGGTTAAAATGTTGCTTTACTATCGACCACGCTTAGAAGACAGAATATTTGCACACATATAATATCGACGATAGAGCATTTTGAAAATTAAAACGACTATTGTCGGTATTACAAACGCCCTTTATTATTGAACAAAATACAACTAATTGAAAAAATGTCAACTTTACTTTCTAAGAGTGTTGATTTCTATGTCTTTGACATGTTTAAATGTTAGTTCCATATAATTCTTTAAAATGTTTCGCAAATTAAATTATACAATGAAGAAAATAATGAATGACAAATTATATCTTTAGCATTTTTGAGTGGAAAAATCTCATCTTTTCTTTGCGAAGTCATATCAGAGGAAAAACGAAAATGTGACTGTAATAAACTTTTATCGCAATAATTTTGTTGATCTTTTAGTTTCTTATCTAAGAAGCGTATCAAATACCTACTATTCAGTAGTACCTTGATATCTTAAACCCATTTAATAATGATCCCCAGAGAGAGGCAGTAAAAGCTTTTGCTCGGGTATTGGTTGCAGTTTCCTTTTACAATATTATATTGCGTTGTAATTCAATGTAATGATAATAAAATAGCCTGCTCCCTTTGAGAAGATTTAAAAAGAAAAAAAAAGCGGACAGCTACCTGAAAGGGGTTTTTGAGTAATTATTTTCAAACATGATACGCTTCAGATAAGTTTTGATAAATTATATATATACATACAGATATATGTTTGCCTTTTTTTTCTCTAAATAATAATCAATTGCAGCAGTCTTGAATTAAGTTAAAGTGAAAAATATACTCTTATGTTGACGTATAATTCTTCACAAGTGTTTGTACTATTAATTGTTTAAATTCTTTATAAATTGTAAAAATACATTAGTACAAATTATAGAAAAGCAAACATAATATTTATTTATACACCATTACGAGTATGTAACATTTCTTCACTGGAGGCTCTTTTGAAAACCAGAAGGAGAAAATACCTTTGCAAACAGCCATTCATATGACGTGGACGTAGGTTTGCCATATCTGAACTGTCGAAGCAGGGTTTCCAGATTTGAAGATTCGGGGCAAATTTGGGAACATTTTGTGACTTCTCGAATGTACTCGAACCTTCTCTTAAAAAAAAATATTCTTCGAGATACGAGCTCCTACTGTAAGTTTCTACGGAGATAAATATAAAACGATATATCGCTCAGTTTGAGATTAGTTGACGTGATACGAGCTATATTGAATTGTAAGATACATCAATGTTTTGAATAGTACAGTGAAAATTCAAATGGTGTATCACAAGCATTTACAGTTTTAGGTAATGATGATTTCTGTAAACTTAAGTTGTATTAAAATGTAAAACACTGTTGTACTTGAATATTTAAATTCAATAAATCATATAAACTTATTGCAATCTCCATTTCGAAATATTTATTATATAAATTTTATGCATGGTGGTTACAATCTATTACAGTATAAATTATATACAACAGTTGTATTATACGTATTAACAAACCAATACATTTTAGAAACATATACCTAAACAATGAAGAGCACAATTTTATATATATCCTTATAAGAATTGTGTATCGTATCACTTAGTACAAAAATATTGCTATTTACCAGTCTATTTACTCTAGGTACCCAACGTTTCAGAAGAAAAAATAATGTTCTGCTAATGGAAAATGCATTACTTACAATATATGAGCATTAGCTTACCTTTCAGAGATAAATTAAATTACATTTTGCGAGGTGAAATTTCGTATCATTTTAGGGAGCTAAAGACTATGCCTTACGTTACAAACAAGTATATATAAATATGTGGAGCGGAAAACTACTAGATTTTCATATACGGTACATGAGCCAATGGTTGTCAGTGTCTATAAGGTGACCCACGTCATGAATTTTGTCTAATGTTTAACCACAATTTAGTCTAATGTTTAACCACAAATAAGTCTAATGTTTAACCACAAATTAGTCTAATGTTTAACCACAAATTAGTCTAATGTTTAACCACAAATTATTTCTACATCCTAGGTCCAATAAGACGTTCGGAGTGTAGAAGTAACTAAAAGTAGTAAATACGAGTAGCACGGATTCAATGGACACTGTGAAGGGGACGGGGGTAATTTATCACTGTATTTCAAATCGGGTGCCGAATTTCAAATCGGGAGGCTGTGGGCCATGTTGGAAGTTAATCTAGAGGATAAAAATAGTATCAGCAAGCTAACTTGAGGTAAAAATAGCAGGAAGTGTGGTGAGATGAAATTTACATACATACACTACTACTACTTATCCATAGTGTCCTCCAGTTGAACCAATAGCAGTATAGTAGGATCCGGAAAGATCTAAGAGCATTGTGTTACACTGAAATAAACAGTCGATTTTGTGACAACTAACACATTCATTAAGCACATGAAATATTCAACTTTGACAATAATAATAATAGAGTTACATTAAACTCAAATCTACCAAGCTTGACCTCGGGGTGCACGGGCTAATTAATATATTACTAATAATTTCTCATTATTTTTACATACAAGTAGGGCAGTGCGGAAAATTCCCACAGCTTAAATTAATGCTAACATTTGTATCATATTTACACACAAATAACACATGAAAATACAATTGAACTTAAATACTACGACATCTCCTCCCACATGAGATGCCTAGTAATCCAACATTTGATCTGTCACAGATCCTGATGAAGAGGTCTCGGTTATTCAATTAAACACACAGTTCGTACTGATGCACGGTTTGTTGGAGTATCGCTGAATTCTGGTACCTTCGAGGATTATAACGGAATCAGTAATCAGAGTTCGCGGCGTTCTCTTTATCCCAATTGTCGGTTTGGCCCAGCGATTACTGGAGAACCGGAAACGACGTACAAACCGATGCCGGTTTGGACCTATTCCGAATACCTGTGGTTGTTGTCTCACACCGACCTCACCGATGACGTTTGACACATTCAGCTGACGCATGTTGTACAGTGCATAGGGGCCCAGAATTTACTCCCTGCAAACACTCTGTCCAGGTACATTCGTCTGTGAAGTGTAATGTACACTGAGCGGTCGATTCCTCTCTTGCAGTCCTCACAATTGTCACTGCTTAAATGTAGTCAGAGTTTCCAACAGCTAGCACACACTATGCCGTCTATATACAGAACTGCACGGCGTAGCACAAGTGACGACTTCCTCACTGCTTCAATGATCGCCACCGCCCGAAGCAGACAATACTCGGTCTGGCTCCATCCTAATCGATTCTACTAAGTGCGGACATAGATTTAAATTGCAGAATAGTTGAGTCTGGTTACGCGCTACCCTTGACTATATGTACTCGTAGACAGATATAAAATACGCTGGTTTCACACTATTGGCATGGGACTGCCGCTCGAAAAAAGTGGCGACGAATACCGCGTCTGAAAATGCATCGCAATTTTTTGCATGGGGCTTTAAACAAGTGCGCAGCCACACTTGGAGAACTTTCCTCACGAAATCAGAATTGAGTCTAATTTTTCATTTTAAAATCGAGTCCCTTCAGATTTTTGAAATGGAGGGAACAGAAATGGGGTGAAAGTCACCTCGTCTGTAACAAATGTCATATGCATACAAACCATGACGCCAAATAAGTCCCATCCTGTCTGTGAGGAGGCATCGCGGTATAACATATGCCATACACATTATATATTTTGAGTAATTGCTACTTCCGCCCCCTTCATTCCTAGGGATATCCGGGGGCATGAAACATCCTTGCACTTAAGTGCGAAATCTATGTAATACATCATAACAGGAAATGGTCATCGGAATGCGGAGTTGCACGTAATCTAACATTGAATTGCAAAGTTCACTTCGACGATAAGAACTTGCAATTCCATCCAAGCAGTTCATTTGGGAGAGCGCCGGCTGCTCAAGACGAATATACTTGCCTTGAGTCCCGGTTAGACAACAAGGTTCTTTATAATCTTGGTAAACAATCGTTCTCAAGCACCGTTTGCAGAAAATAAAGTTATTTTTGTAAATTACAGCTATTTAATGCTAGCCGTCCTGTTGAAAGGTGCCGTGGCGGCTGGTAATTCTTTTAAATTTTGAGATGATTTAAATAAAATATTGGATTGATTTAACTTCAAAAAAGTAAATTTAATTATTTGTAAATTTATAAATTTACATGTATTTGATTTCTTAGAAACTTGACGTTAATTTTTTTTTTTTTTCGAAATAATATTACTTTCTCTTTAAGAACATTTACTTATATTCTACGAAAAGTATCATATTGACAATGAATTATCGTGAAAACATTGACTGAACTAATATTCTCAAGGTATATCGGGACAAACAAGCTGGTTGTGTCATTTGTGCAAGACACAGCAATTGAGATGAAACTCTGTGTTCGATACCAGCGATAAGTGTATGAGTATGAAAGACTTACTACCAAATGAAACATGAATTCAAAAAAACCTTTTCTCTAAGTTTTTATTTATTAATTAACTATAAGAGTTTTAAAAAATGTATAAATAGTTTTCCAAGAATTTTACATTGTTTTTCTTTCAGGTCATTGAAAATACTTAATATGTAAGCCAACTGCGCATAAGGCGGTCAACGAGTTACCAGTTTTAATTACATTGGGAAAAGGGTTAACTCTGGATTTTAAAGACAAATCATTTTACCTACGTCAAAGATACATGTGGAATTTCAAGAATTTTCTTTTAAAAATTTACACTATACAAACAAATTATTAATTATCCTAAAAACTGAACTATGACTATCATTAATTCACCCACCTTATATCCATATTTCACATTGAGGTGGTCCATTTAATACACAAATATAACATGAAAATATAATTGTTATTCTTGTTTAAGCTTTTGGTTGTATTCAATACTTTGAATTTTTAATGTGATACATCTCGAGCACGAAGGGTGTGGAGTGAATTACGAAATAAATGTGACTGAGATGAACGAATGTGTGTACCGAAGGTAACATATTGTTGTTACGAATACATAACAGAAAACCATTCTCATAAGTCTGAAGGTTCGAGTCGTGTGAACTTAGCGATAATTAGTTCACCTTGGTCACAAATTTGGGTTAAATATCGCCAATTTGCCGATTTATGTCGAATTATGCAACCATACACTGCTCACAACTGAAATCGCAACACCATGAAGAAATTGGTGTATCCTAATGAAATTTTCAGAATATAATTTAACATGGATATGTGCAAATGATCAAAAAATCAAATCTGGACAATGAAAGCATAGAACTTTATTGACATTAGATCAATATGGAATAGGCCCACCGCGAGCGGCTATGCAGGATTGAATACGACGAGGCATTTCGTCAATGAGATGGTCAATGGTGTGTTGAGGGATGGCATTCCACACAGCATGCAATTGGACTTGAAACTGAACATGGTTTGCTGGAATTGAGAGTTCCCTTAATCAGCTACCCATGATGTCCCATATATGCTCAATTGGCGACACAAATCCGGAAAATATGCTGGCCAAGGCAAGATATCAAAACCTTGTAAAATATTCAGTTACCCGTAAAGTATGTGACCTTGCATTATCCTGCTGAAAAAGCAGTCCAGGCCTGGTTGACAGATATGGCTGTATCACAGGTCTCACAATGTCCGAGACGTATGGTTGTGCCGTGATACGGCCAGGAACGTGGACCAAAGGTGTTCGTCCGCCAAATGTTATACCACCCCAAACCATGGTACCACTTAGGGGACTGTCTTGAGACTGATAGAAAAAGCTTCTTGCTGGCGTTGTTGAAAGCACCGCCATACGCCAGTAAGGTCATCTGGCATGCCAAAACAGAATCGTGATTCATCTGTGAACAGAATGTTTCGCCATTCTGTCCATAAATTGCGTCTCATTTTACACCACTGGAGGCGATGTAACCGGTGAAGACGTTGAAATGGTATGTATCGAAAAGGTCGTCTACCTCGGAGTCCTGCGTCACGTAAACGGTTTCGTGACGCAGAACAGTCAAAATCACGTTACTTCACGTGTAGTCTGGGATAAATATCGTTGTAACACGGTTGCAGTGGTAAACGCCTCCCGAGCAACGCTTCTTAGAAGCATACGATCGTCATGTGTTGCAGTACACCTGGAAGCTCCACTACCTGATGTTCGTGTCGTTTCGCTGTCTCTCACGAACCGTTCCGCTGACGACAACTCAACGTATGCGATACGTCCACGAACTCTTGGCATACTGTGATGATTTTTACAACCTGAAATTAATGACACTACAATTTAGCTGTGATATCGCTACTCCTTGACTCGTAGCTTTCATACTGATCGGCAGGATGTTACGGCACTATGTGTAACGAGACTGTAATCACTCGAATATCTCGCCTTGCTGTTTCTATTACCTGATTTACATAAAGCTACACCTACAACATTATGGTGCTGCGATTTCAGTTGTGTTCAGTGTACATAGAATTATACGAGCATGAAAACCTGCACTATACGCCAATATGTGCTAATTCAGGTGCTCTTAACCTATGTATCTCAACCCAAAATTTGGTCGTCAAATCCAAGAGTTGATTTTTTGAAATGCAATAAAATGTAAGAACCCCTGCTCTAATCGTTTGTCCCCACCACAAACTCACCAAGTAGAATGATTGCAAACGTTACATCCAAACGGTTCATTCTGGATTATTTAGTCAATTTTGGTTCGATTCGAACTACATAAGATGCATCCTACATTGATTTCCAAAAGCTAATATTAACTCTTAAAAAGAACAAATTAAAGGATTAACGCAAACGAAACAGTAGAAATTTGCATGTAAATTATTCACTAACCTAATCTAGTATCTGTGCACATATATATTTTATCAGTTGCGGCATATGAGTACATCGCAACTACATATATAATTCACGGAATAAATTATTATATTAAAATTTGTGTGTGCTATTAAACTCAATTTAATGAATTATAAATGAAAGAGAGATAAAATTTATTTGAGTCTGTAGTAAAAGACATGTGCTGACTACATCATATTTTTGTCTTTTCGAAGTCTACTTATATTTTTTCTACTTTATTACAAATTATTATTCCTCAGTTATTACAAATAGTTTATACATGGTGCATATTAAATTTTTTATTAATTTATTTATTTATTTAATTTAAGTGGAAACTGCAGATAAAATTCAATTATAGTAACCACAAAACATAAAAATCCTAGAACATAAAATACCAGAATATTAAACAGTAAACACTCCAAGTACATTAAAACAAGCTTTTTTTAAAAATCGGAAGGACTCGAAATAAAAATATCAGCACAATACGTATTAATGAGATAAACGAATTTATAGACAAAAAATCTTTTAACATGTTGTTGTTGTTGTTGTCGTGTCCCTAACATTACAATTTTTTAAGGAAGGATGAGTGCACTGCTTCTGTTTTGTCTAATGACCCGGGGCACCCGAAGGTAGAAGTCTGACTTCTGCCCCAAATAAGACGTTACAACATCCATGCCCGCATGCGGGACTCGAACCCGCAATCTGGCAGCCGAGCCATCACGAGGAAACGCCTGCCTCTTTGACCGCTCGACCACCACATCGGCAATCCTTTAACATAAATGTGTTTAATAGTAGCACTGTGAATTTGTTTTTGCCTAGTATTGGTAACAGGTATATGGAACTTCAAGCAAGAGATTAAATTGAAGAAATCAATATTATTATTCAAAATTTTATACTACAGGTAGAACAAGAGGCAAGGCAATTTTCTTCTTTTTTTGAGAAACACTAAATTAAATTTTTGCCTAAGTTGACTAGTATGCACATCATATAGATAACAACCGGAAATTCTGTAGTTAATACTAGGGTCACACTGAAATTTTTAAGAAACAGCTAAGTGGTACAAGTTAAACTTACCAACTCTTAGGAGTGTTCAAAGTACTCCCCTCCAACATCAATGCACTTTTGTCGGCGAATTTTCCAAAGATTGAATGCTTCAAGCCATCCATTTCTAGGAATCGATGAAAATATGCTTTTACAGTCTCATCAATCTCATCTTCGGAATGATGACGACATCCATGTATTTTTTTTTAGATTACAAAATAGCCAAAAGTCACGCATAGCAAGATCAGGAGAATAGAATGGATGTTCTATCATTTTGATGCTTTTTTGTTCAAGAAATTTGACTGTCATTCGTGCTGAATGAGAAGATACATTGGCATGGTGAAGCATGAGTCCACTAACATTCACTTCCTGAAGAATTTGTGAAATATACTTTACCAGTTAGCTGTACTGTCTTCTATCCCTCTAGCTTTATGGTTTTGACCAGACCTGTACTTCTGAAGAATACGGCATACATTACTTTTTTCATTGCTCGTTGTCTTTTCACCATTGTTGGTTTGGAGTCATCTTCAAAGACCCATACTTTACTTTCTTGACGTGTTGTAACGTCAAAAAACAGAATGTACGTTTCATTACCAGTTATTATTTTAGAAATAATGCGGTGTCCACCATAATTAAGTAATTTTAGGGTTTCTTTACTGATTCTGACAAGCTCAGCCTTTTGGTGTTCTGTTAAATTATGGGGGACCCAACGACAAGCTAATTTATTCATATGCAGGTCTTCATGAATAATTTTATGTGTAACTGCGGATCAAATGCTACGTTTCGTCTGTATAATTTGGTTGGTACAGCAATTATCATTAATTAACCGTTTTCGAATGGCCGATGCATTTTCTGGGACTACAGCTGACAAAGGTCTTCCTGTGTGTTTTTCATCCAGGAGAGAATTTTGACCTCTTCTATACTCTGTAAACCATCTGGCTACAGTGGCACTAGATGGAGCAACATTTCCATATGCTAATTGTAAACGTTGAAGGCAATCTTCTTGATTTAGCCCACTTTAAAATCATATAAAATCATAGCTGGATAATGCTCTCGCGTCAACTCCATTTTCTTTTCTTTCAAAATTTATTCTACAATAGCTAAATTGTAATTGTTGCCACAAATTATCGTCTGTGGACATAAAAAGTTCAAAAGTAAATATCCGACCAATATTTTTTTTCTAGCTCATATCGTCTGCCCCTGTCTCAAAAATTTCAGTGTGACCCTACTAAGTAAATATATAATATAGAATACCTGGATTTGTTGGGAATTTTAAAGATGATCCCAGATCATAGAACAATATTCTAAAACATCTTCAACATAATTATTATAAAGTCAAATAATAATATCAGTCCCGATATAAACATTAAGATCATTTCAAGGGGAAGTCTTGTATTTGACTCTTTTAACAGCGTTATCAATAAGCATTGGAAAGTTAAATGGATAGTTAAAAGTGACACTGGTAAACGCTAGGAAAACGAGTATATAGAGATGTAGTAAAATTGTTTAAATAGTAGTTGTTAATTTTCTGTAAATCGTGAGTCGATTTACATAGACTCACGATTTACAGAGGGTTAGCAATTCCTTTTGTATTAAAAGAATTCTAAAATGTAACAAATGAAGACAAATAATTTAAAATGAGCCCAGTTAATTGCTTTCATGAACTCATTACCGACTACAAAATGAAATACTTAAAAGAATAATTAGCAAATGAGGATTTATAACAATTTATTTAACAATTTTTCTAAAAATATATATTGGAAATATACATTATCTACAAGTAAATACATAAAATTAATTTTCTAGACATATATAATGAAAACATGTTTTGTACAAATATATACTGAAATTTATTTTCTACAAATAGAAACTATTAATATATGTTCTACAGATATATTATACTGAATATCTATTCCATACAAATATATATTAACTTCGTTTTACAGGTCATTTACAAATGTATCCCTAAAACAATATCAAGTATCGAATCACTTTGTGCAGAAGTATAATCATTTATCAGGCCATTTACTTAAGATCACTTTCTGAGCAGAAAAACAATATTCTGATAATGGGGAATACATTGCTTGCAATAAGTGAGCATTATGTTTCAAAGATAAATTCAATCAGATTTTTCGAAGTGCCTTATTTGTTTTATTTTGTAGAGCAAGAGTGTCTTGCGTTAGATAAAAGCATTTGTTCTTCTAAGAATTTGTTCTGTATGAAATTTAGCTTATATAATTACTTGTAGTATGATTCTCTAGTTCTAGATATTATCATATCATGTTCCAGGGAAGGATAATGCACTCATTGCCCAGAGTGCATTGCCTTGTTGATTAATGAATGTTATTTTATAAAAATTGAGACTTTCTATGAACTGTGAAATAAATAGTATTTCTGATATGTATTACTTTTACACAAAGACCACTAAAATAAGAAAATCCTTAAAATTTTTATCATGAAGTTAGAGATGGAGATAAAACGTCTATGGATGAAACAACTATCCGTGCCATAACGCTTTGAAAATTATATCTAGGTGCTGCTAACTTTATTAAAGCGCCTTTTGTTTCCATTTGAAGCAATAGAAAAGTATAGAATTGAGTAGATGAATTTTTAATTTTTTTTTTTAAATTAAGATTTCATAATTAACAGATTTCATATTAACATAATTAACATAATTAATCAATATGTATATTTTCACAGTTGTAAGACAGAATTCAGAATATAGGGAAATAAAAATAAATAGATATGTAAAGTAATATTGAATACGTAGGAATATTTCTTATTGTTTAAGTTCTAATTTACATCGCACTACTAATTTACTTCTACAAAACTGGCAGGTTAAATAAATATTTGAAGCCTGTCACCATAGAAATGTATACAATACAAGGGACCTTATATTATCGCAGCGCCATTTGAATTATTGTCTCAAATGATATTGGCATTTTATCAATTTGGAGCTTTAACTCCTTATATTTACTTTCAAGGTTGTTACTTTTGTCTAAATGATCATTTTTGATTTTCAGCATTTATGGTATTTATATAAGAGATCATAACTGTTTTTGGTGTACATTTTTTTTAATTCTGGTATACCATTTTATTCCATCGTTGTCAGTTACTAGCCAGTTTCCAAAGAATAACTTTTTCAACTACTATGTAAAGAATAGTTCGAAATATATTAACAATGAAATGGATATTCTTGATGTAAGATGGTGTAGAATCAGAAGAATACATTAGATAAAAATAAAAGAAAGTGTGTGGATTAATTGTGAATAATACCGCCATATTGAAAGAATCTAATGCAGGCAGTACATTATTTTCTCTACAGACTCAAATCAATTATTTTTTTTAGTTCATAATGAATTAAGTTGAGTTTTAAGTTAAGTTTAATTGTATTAAGTTTTATTGTAGCTAATTACATGGATATTTATATCAATTCATATCCAATTTGCTTTATTGCAACGTAGTTTTATTTGGAAACATAATGCATCTCGAAACCCCTTCAGTTCTTCAAAACTCCAAAAACCTTAAATATATCGAAAACATTCATCCTAGAGTATTGGGATTGTTCGTCTCCTCGTTCCGTAGTCAACAATATATTTCAACTATTTTAGTCATTTATTTCAGATTTTGATGATTTTTGCGGGCTATTTCGAGAAAGATATCGGTTTTATTCTAGGAATCATACCAAAATCATCATCAACAATCAGAATCAGGATAATTTCCAAGGGACTTAACAACTAATTTTTTTTTAATTTCTTCAAATAATTTTAACTATAGTGAGAAAAGTCTTTGATTTTCCAAATTCCAGCAACCTTAAATATCTCGAGAATGGTCCATCTCAGAATAATGTGTTTGGTGTTATTGGTTTTGCCATTAAAAATTACGTAAATACAGATATTTAATTAATAGATTAAAACAAATTTAATTTGCTATTTCTGATTTTGACGATTTTTGCAGATCATTTTGAAATAAATGGTCGGTTCTACTTTTCTTCATACAAAAATCTAATCAGCACCCTGGTTTACCTACCATGGCTTACTACACATATCTACCTACCAAATTTTGAGTAATTGGATCAATTAGTTTTTAAGCTGGAGTGTATACATACAGTGCACGGGAAAACACACAGACAAACATAGACATACACAGACAGAAGTCATGTCAAAATTAGATTTTTCTTGCTCTATGTGTTCAAAACGTGTGTAAATCCGTAGAAAACTCGAGTTGCGATTTTCGAGTTGTGGTTCTAGTGCGGCAGAATAGTAGTATCTGTATTGCACGAAAAATGCGTTAAGCCTGTGTTGTTTTCAATGTTCACTACTTTCACATGCCTCGACTTTTCTGTGTGTTTCTGTTTGTACGTTTTGTACTAACTAAACATCGTTCTTTCATTTTGTAATTGACATTTTTTGCATATCTCTGTTAGTTACTGAGTGGTTTATTTTAAGTTCAGAATTTTGGTCACTGGAGGGCGATACAAGCAGAGTAAATTCCTTGCAAATGGTTACTATTTTATTGGTGTATGTTTCTTTAGTGGTTCTTTGATACTCGATTTAAATTTTACGGGGTTGGCAATTTTGTCTATCTCTGTTAGTCTTAAGTTAGTTTTCTTAAGTTCCAAATATCGCCTGTGAATAATCACTTCCATATAGGTAAAAAAAATTTAAGTGGCGCTATTGTGAAATTTTCATCTACAATGATTATGAAAAATGTAAAAGTTATATTATATATAATATTTTATTTTACAAAGGAATCCCTTATTTTCAGTGACCGTTTTATGAAGAACAAGAAAGATCAACCATGCATAAAGCATTGATTATGAAACACTTTCCACCTACAAAGCAATTTCATTTAAACATCTCTAAAATGCGATACATTCCTTGGTAATATTTTAAAAATTATCACAGTACTACCTTAATTTACTATATTTGAAAACTTAAAAGTTAATCGAAAAAATTAACTTCATTCAAATGACGTCAATTAGATATAAATCGCCTGGAACCTTGGTAGTGTTTATAACATTATCATAATGCTGCAATAATTTATTACGCTTGAAAACTTCATCAAAAACAACTGAAATTTATTCAAATGACGCCATCGAAATATAACACGCTTGCTTCTCTCTAAAAAAGCAGCATTTCATATATAAACATTTTCTCATTCATTTAATTCATCACAATACTATAATAATTTATTTTATTTAAAAACTTAAGACCATGAAGATACAAGTAATTAAACTCTAAGCTTAAAACTTCATCGAAAAAAATCGTCCTTCTCTCTGTAAAATCAATGAATATTTCATACATATCAGCTATGCAGACTCCATGAGCTAAATAATTTTGCGTTAAAAAATACAGCAATTCTAATACAACTCATTCTACATATTTTGCTGTTTACATTTTGCATAAGTGAAAAATAGTCTTCGCTGTAGAAATAATCAAAATTTGGATGATCATTTAAGCTCAAATATATTGCAATTGCGTTGTTTTAGTATGTAGATGCACAGAATTTAAGCAAAAATAAAGCGATTTTTGGACGGATGCAACACTCAATATGAATTAAAAAGAAATTTAACAAGAAAGATCAATCATGTTTAAAGCATTGATTATGAAACACTTTCCAACTTCAATGCAATTTTATTTAAACAAGTCTAAAATGCAATATATTCCTCGGCAATATTTTAAAACTTACCACAATACTACATTAATTTATTATATTTGAAAACTTAAACCTTCATTGAGGAAAATGAACTTCATTCAAATGACGGCATTGAAATATAAATTGCCTGGTTTAAACATTTCTAAAATGCGATATATTCCTCGGTAATATTTTTAAAACTATAATACAGCGATAATTTATTTTATTTGAAAACTTCATTGAAAACAACTGAAATTCATTCAAATGACTTCATCGAAAAAATAACACGCCTGGCGGCTCTCTATAAAAACAGCATTTCATTCATAAAATTTTCCCATTCATTTCATTCATCGCAATACTATAATAATTTATTTTATTTAAAAATTAAGACCATGGAGCTACAAGTAATTTAACTCTGTGCTTAAAACTTCCTGGAAAAAAATCGTCTTTCCCTTTGTAAAATCAATGAATATTTCATTCATATCAGTTATGCAGACTCCATAGGCTAAATAATTTTGTGTTAAAGAAATACAGTAATTCTAATACAACTCATTCTACACATTTTGCTGTTTACATTTTACATAAGTGAAAAATAGGCTTTGTTGTAGAAATAATCAAATTTGGATGATCATTTAAACTCAAATATATGGTAATTGTGTCATTTCAGTATGTAGATGCACGGAATTAAAGCATAATAAAGTGGTTTTAGGACGGATACAACTCTCAATATGAATTAAAATGAACTTAAGAAATCATGATTTTGAGACAAGATGGATGCCATATATCATTTTGAAATGGGGCATGTGATCTTTTCATATCATGGTCACGTGATCGCTTCATATATGAGGTGTAATTATTATTTTAATTTTTATTTAAAAAACTACTGAATATATTTCGCTGAATTTTTTTTTATGTCTTTTAGAGAACAATTTGAATGTTACCTAAAATTTTCGAAGCAATTTGTGAATTTTAAATTCGCTTAAAAAATGTTTGAAAAAATAGGTCTCATAGGGCTCAATGCATTTTATTTTTTCAACCGGGTTCAATCAGAAACTAATTGGGTGATATTATGCATTTATATTCCCATAGGTCCTACAGACCGTCTGAACAACATACTCAAATTTCATTTTGATTAAGTCATTTTTACGGCAGTTATCGTGCTAGCGGACAGACAGACAGAATGAACAAAGTCATAAACACTTTTCAACTTTGCCGTAAAGTGTTAAAAATCACGCTTTTGAGACAAGATGAATGCCATATTTCATTTTGAAGTGGATTACGTGATCTCTTCATATAATGGTTACGTGATCGCTTCATGTAAGAGGTGTAATTATTATTTCAATATTTATTTAAAAAACTACTGAATATATTTTGCTGAATTTTTTTTATATTTTTATGGGATAATTTGAATATTACCTAATATTTTCGAAGCAATTTGTGAATTTTAAATCCGCTTAAACAATGTTTGAAAAATTAGTTCTCATAGGGTTCAATGTATTTCATTTTTTCAACCCGGGGTCGATCCAAAACTAATTGGGTGATATTATTCATTTATATTCCCATAGATTCCACAGACTGTCTGAACAACATACTAAAATTTCATTTTGATTAAGTCATTTTTACGGCAATTATCGTGCTAACGGACGGACAGACAGAATGGGCAAAGTCATAAACACTTTTCAACTTTGTTGTAAAGTGTTAATAACGTATGTTAAAACTATCAATCTTGGAATAATATTTTGCATATAAGGAGAGCTTACAAGTATATGACTTACATCATTTAGATAATGAAGTTTAAGAACAAATAATCATACTATATGTAATTTTCAAAACCTCATATTAAATATCAATGAAATTGACATGCAACATAATATAGCTGAATCCATTCTAAACAATAGCATTATATTTCTTACTGTCTGTAATTGGATAAAATATACTTGAGACATAATTAACTTTAATGGAAAGTGCATTATCTTCATAGAGGGAATTAAATTCCCTGCTAGAAGTCAATTGCACTTAAGCAGAGAATTGGCATCTTACGTTTCACATTTAACACTGCCATAATGTATCATACTTGAACCTATTAGTTAGGATCAATACTTTGACTTCATAGGTGCTTTAAGGGGTAATTGAATACAACCCTTGCTGATTCTAGATGACGGAGGAAAAGCATATATTAATACTTTATATTCTCCTATTCAGTGTATTATTTTTCTATGAAAGTTGATATTTATTGGATGATAGCTAGGGCCACTTTGCACGCATAGATCAGTATCAGAAAAAAAGTTAGTACAATATTAAAGTATAATCGAATAAAACACCATTTTGGAATGCCAATAAAAATATTATATTATTATTTATTCAAATAATCGCTCAAAATACGCCTCAAAAATCTTTTGTGGGCAACACATGACTTTTGTCATAAGGTAAAGTTGTCCTTATAAAAAATTACGATATCAGGACTTACCTTGGATGCCCTCACTAAGGGTGGAGCATAGAAACTCATGGTTCACAAGCCGGAGAGAAACATACACAAGATATAAATAAACACACTTATTTAAATTGACCAATTTATTTAATATTTAAGTTCATAGATATCTATTTACCTTGATTATTAAGATTATTCATCAATCCATTTTTAACACTTTACAACAAAGTTGAAAAGTGTTTATGACTTTGTTCATTCTGTCTGTCTGTCTGTCTGTCTGTCTGTCTGTCCGTTAGCACGATAACTGCCGTAAAAATGACTTAATCAAAATGAAATTTTAGTATATTGTTCAGACGGTCTGTAGAACCTATGGGAATATAAATGAATAATATCACCCAATTAGTTTTGGATTGAACCCGGGTTGAAAAAATGAAATACATTGAGCCCTATGGGACCTAATTTTTCAAGCATTTTTTAAGCGGATTTAAAATTCACAAATTGCTTCGAAATTTTTAGGCAATATTCAAATTGTTCCATAAAATATATAAAAAAAAATTCAACGAAATATATTCAGTAGTTTTTTAAATAAAAATTAAAATAATAATAACACCTCTTATATGAAGCGATCACGTGACCATGATATGAAACGATCACGTGACATACTTCAAAATGATATATGGCATCCATCTTGTCTCAAAATCATGATTTTTAAAGTTCTTTTTAATTCATATTGAGTGTTGAATCCGTCCTAAAACTACTTTATTTTTGCCCAAATTCTGTGCATCTACATACTGAAACAACGCAATGACAATATATTTGTGTTTAAATGCTAATCCCAAATTTGATTATTTCTACAACTAAGCCTATTTTTCACCTATGTAAAATGTAAACAGCAAAATATGTAGAATGAGTTGTATTAGAATCGCTGTAATTCTTTAACACAAAATAATTTAGTCCATGGAGTCTGCTTAGCTGATATGAATGAAATTTTCATTGATTTTAGAAAGAGAAGGACGATATTTTTCGATGAAGTTATACGCATATAGTTTAATTACTTGTAGCTCCATGGTCTTAATTTTTAAATAAATAAATTATTATAGTATTGTGATGAATGACATGAATGGGGGAATTATTTATGAATGAAATGTTGCTTTTATAGAGAGAGCCAGGCGTGTTATTTTTTCTATGACGTCATTTGAATGGATTTCAGTTGTTTTCGATGAAGTTTTCAAATATAATAAATTATAGTAGTATTATGACAATTCTAAAATTATTACCGAGGAATGTATCACATTTTAGATATGTTTAAACCAGGCAATTTATACTTTAATGCCGTCATTTGAATGAAGTTAATTTTTTTTTTATGAAGGTTTAAGGTTTCAAATATAATAAATTAATGTAGTATTGTGATAAGTTTTAAAATATTACCGAGGAATGTATTGCATTTTAGACATGTTTAAATAAAATTGCATTGAAGTTGGAAAGTGTTTCATAATCAATGCTTTAAGCATGATTGATCTTTCTTGTTATAATACATATAGCGCTACCAATATTTCATTAATAAACATATTTATAACACATAATATAATTGACACATATATTTAGACACTTTAGTTTAATCTACCGAAACTCACAAAATAGTTCCTTTAGTTTAAAATACAAGAACTCGTTATTACGACGGTGATTCGTACGAACTAACTGTTCATTATTTGATAACCGTTAAGTTTGTGCCTTCCGTTATAACTAGTGACAATTGAAACACATAAATACCTATTCTCTCGCATTTCGACACTTATTCACGCAATCACTGCTGTAAGATTCAATTGCACATCACACTTCTGAGCCATGCTTTCTTTGTGTGCTCACTGTAGATATTTTTTCAACAAACTCAATTGCCATGTTGCTAGGTCGTTGTCGAAAATTCAAATCTGTTGAACCTTCTGGAACAAACTTTGGGACACTTTTTTTGATTTCCCCCTTTGGTTTCATACCACTTCTCCCATTTGTCGTTGATGCAGAAGGGGATGAACGCTGTTTATTTATGTATGCGTTCCAATTGGTTTTCTCTGCTGCATTTACATTGCTCATTAGCTTGCTTGGCATCCGTAATTGGAATTACAAAACGCCGTGCACGCCTTACGACAACTTTCCTTATATAATGCAATGAATTTACTACTTTTACAGTTAAAAAAATATGTTATTCTTATAGTAAATACTTATATTCTTTCCAAGATACTGAATTTTAGTCAATGAGTCGTTATTTTCATTGATTTAGCGTAATTTTTATCCATTTGGCGAGATTTTCATTAATTTGGCAACATTTTAAAAAGTCGCCAAGTTGGCGACATTCCGCCAAATTCGTCGCCAAAATATCTCCAAGCGTTATGGAGGAAGAAATAAGTTATCCTTATAACATATAAATGACTATTGACGTTCAAATAAAAAGCATTACTCAAAGTATCTTTTCTCATAAATGGAACGAGCTAGATCCACGAGAATGATGTCACCCAATTTATCACATGATATTACATTTGAAAAGTTAATATGTTTCTCAACGGTTAATATATTTTTCTATTCATGAGATTTTTTTATAAATTTGTTTGAAAAATGTGCAATATATCGAGAACGGTTTACGCTAGCGTTCTAAAGTTTATGTCAATCGTTTTCAAAAGACAAATTGCATAAGAAATGTCTGCTTTCGTAACTATATTAAAGATTTTGATTTTTTGATGATTTTTTCAAAATTTCACTCGAAAATTTAGGGGACTTCTGAACATTCGATTGCGTTTAAAAACATCAAGCTACCAGTATTCAAGGATTGTGATTTTTGTACCAAATTTAATTCGAATCGTTCCATTCATTCGTGAGATATCGTATCCACAGACTCACGGACACACACACACATACTTTCACACACGCACACAGACACCCCTTCCAAAAATGTTCGATTCGTGATCAGGGATGCTTCAAACGTGCTCACCCATCGAAGACTCGAATTCGAATCTTTAACCCTGTCACAATACTTCCCTTATACATTATGTATATAAGGAAATTAAAAATTTAACTATTGAATCGTAGGAGATAACGTTGTAATACACACGATTAGTAGAATTTGTATATAAATCTTAAATATAATGTATAATATCTTGGGATGATAAATAGTAACTTTGTTTAAATAATCATTTTATTTTCAAAGTCATTCCCAAATTCATCTTTAATTATCATCGCCTTCTTGTCAATTTCGTATTGCAATGTCACTCCTATGCACACAAGAACGTTTGAACAAAAGTGAAAAACATCTGATGAGGCCAACACACGACTTCCTTTATATAATGCAATGAATTTACTACTTTCTTAGTTAAAAAAAATGTTACTCTTATAGTAGATACCTTTATTCTTTCCAAGATATTGAATTTTCTTCAATTAGTCGTCCTTTTCATTGATTTAGAGTCATTTTTATCAATTTGGCGAGATTTTTGTTAATTTTGCAACAATTTAAAATGCCGCCAAGTTGGCGACATTCCGCCAAATTCTTCGCCAAAATTTCTCCAAGCGTTATGGACGGAGAAATAAATTATTCTTACAGCAGATAAATGACTATTGGCGTTCAAATACAAAAGTATTACTCAAAGTATCTTTTTTCATGAATGGAACGAGCTAGATCCACGAGAATGATGTCACCCAATTTATCGCATGGTATTACATAAGAAAAGTGAACATGTTTTTCAATAGGAAATATTTTTTTTTATTGGAAATATTTTTTTTTTTATATTTTTTTAAATGTGCAATATCTCAAGAACGGTTCATGTTAGCGTTCTAAAATCTATGTCAATCGTTTTCTGATGAAAAACTACATAAGAAATGTCTATTTGCGTAACTTTATTAGCGGTTTTGATTTTTTGACGATTTTTTCAAAATTTCACTCGAAAATTTAGGGGGGTTCTGAACATTCAATTGGTTATATAAAAACAATAGGCTTCCAGTGTTTATGGATTGTGATTTTTGTACCAAATTTCGTTCGAATCGGTCCATTCCTTCGTCAGTTATCGTCTCCACAGACTCACTGACACACACACACACACACACAGGTTGGTTTTTGGTGGAAAACGAGGACGCTGCGGGGAACCCACCAAACCGAGGACCTCCAGAAACAATGATTTTTCTGATATAAATTTCACATTTTAGGCATCCTGGAAGGAAGTTAATGACATATATGGCAAGAAAAGTTTAAAAATAGTTTTATTTCAAGTATGTATTTTTGCAAGGTAAACGAGGACCCTGTTTATACACCGTTAGAATGCGGACCATGCATATACACAGTCAGAATGCGGACAATGCATATACACCGTCTGAATGCGGACAATGCATATACACCGTTAGAATGCGGACGATGCATATACACAGTTAGAATGAGGTCCATGCGTATACACCGTTAGAATGAGGCCCATGCGTATACACCGTTAGAATGAGGGCAATGCTTGGCATTAGATATATAGGTTCTTACCCAGGGTAAACGTACGTATATCTAATAACTAAAAAAAATGGTATGTATATCTATTAACTAAGGATCGTGAATTCACATTTTTACTGAGGACACTGTATTTAAAACTGATAACTGTGTAATATTTATATGTACTCTAGATGTGCTGCAATTTCTTTCATTCGAAACCAGCTGAAAGTGAACTAAAATTACCTAAAAAAAAAGATGCGTTCGTAGTTAGAAGAGAAGAATCATAAGAAATTATACATTCTTATGACATAACACATGCCCTAATACATAACCGAATGAATGCAAAATTGAGAAAAAAATATAAAACATATACAAGTGTATTATACACAAAACCCACTTATAAGGGGCGCTCCCCAAAATAAGAATGGCTCTCCCATTGCAGATACCAACTTTAATGGACCGGTTTCGCGTTTATTATGCGCTCGTCAGCATGGAAAATACAGTTCATCAGCTGCAAAGGTAGTACAAATCTTGCTAAAATCCACAATTTTTACAAGCTTTTATGGAAAATGACAATTTAAATCCTTCTATATGACCGGCATAAAATTGATTAAAAATTGTGGCTGGGATGTCTTTCATATTTTTGGGGGACGTCCCTTATAAGCGGATTTGTGTTTTATGAAATTTGCCTTTGCAGCTCCGTGTGGCCTGAGTTAAATTGTAAGTAAATGTTATACCAACCACGTGGAAGGACTGATATTGTCAGTTCCCATAGAAGCTCGCAAAAAATTGTAACATGCTTCTTACTATCATTACAGATTTCTGCTATTCCCTGCTGACGAGCGCAGAATAAGAGCGAAACCTGTCCATGGAAAATAGTATCTGCAATGAGAAGTGTCTTTTATATAAAATGTTTTTAAAAATTTTTAACTTATTTAAAAATGTTATTTTAGCACGACAAAATTTTTGCCAAATGCTCTATATACTAAATTATTATTCATGAACCCGGTGTATTTTGCTCTATTGCATACGGTCTGAAAGACAGATGGATGAACTTTGGGGTGGGATAGTCCAGTGGTTAAGGCACGGGGATTGCACTCGGAGGATCCGAATTCGATTTCTAGCTCTGACTAAACTGACTCTCTGTTCACGCAGAATACGGGCACGTTTAATATGTGGGTTTGAAAGTTCTTCCAAGAAGTTGACGTTAGAGGAAGGAGGACACTCCCCCTGTGGATGTCGCTCCCACTGGGTTATGGTTTTAATTGGGTGGCACTATCCCTGACGTCCAAACAGACTGTCCCACTGAATATTTGAAGCTAATATAGCAACAGATAAAATTATATACTTGCGTATGCAATCAGACACTGTATTCTTTTTATGATCCACATCATTATAACACCTGTCATTTAAATACCATAGCCTCTGCTTCATCCATATGGGTTATCGTATTCCTTAAGCAATTGTATATTTTCGGTTTCTTTTACAGAATAGCATAAATTTAATAAAATATATTTTAATATATGTCATTAGAGCATTCAATTCTTCTAGATTTTTATATAAAGAATACTTTATTTTGTCCTCTTTTCTTTTATATATTTTTCAGAATTATATTTTTACCCAGAAACAATTTGATTAGTATTAATATATTATTTTTTCTCAAAAATTATCTAATCAAATTATGAAATTCAATAATTGTCTTCCGTCAGGATATCTTCCATCAAAATTTTGAATTCGAAAATTCTCAAGAAAACAATACCTATTCTATACAATAGTATGTGAAAATAAAATATATATTTTTTATATTCTGATGACGATTGTGACAGAAGTAGACTTAACCAATGAGGTATAACGAATATATAAAAAAGTCCAGTGGATACTTAAACTCCAGATCCTTTATATTTGAAAAACGGAACGAATCTTCTATTTAAAATAATTTTCCTTTTAAATGACATATTCTTACTTTCTCATACTAATTGTATAAAAGGAATTTCTTTCCCTCGAAATTATTCTAATTCGAGATATTAACAAATAAGCAGGTTTCAAAATTTTTTGATCCCACCTCGAATACTATTGAATGTGTGAGATAAGAACACGATAATAAGGAATGCAGCTACTAATATCAAATTATTATGTGGAATCTGATAGCATTCTTTTTTAATTTTCCTAATAAGAACTCAACTTTTTAGGACTTTCAGATTTTATAGCAATATTTTGTTTTCAATATAATTTTTATTCCCGAAATTATACTAAATGTATAAATAAGTTGTATAACACAGATAAACGATCAGAGTGACTAAGCTGTAGCAAATTAAACAAAAAATTACTTTTAATGTGGTTTTTCTACGTTATATTTTAGAAGAATAACTTGAATACAAAATTTGAAATATATTTTTTTCTTTACGTACATCAATATATATCCACTTTCTAGATATTTTTTAATTGTAACTTGCTTTTTAATTGTAACAACCAGATTGAAAAAAAATTTGAAAATGTTTCAAAAGAAACAATTAAAAATATTGTTTCGTGTCAAGAAAACGCCAGTCACATTGCCATAACAATAAAATTCAATTGGAGCTCTAGTTACAAATGTTTGATTTTCATTTTCTGTGTTCTACATGAGTTTATTTTTAGTTTGAAATTGTAAACTTTCCATTAAATCCTATGAATGCCAATTTTCATCATTCAATGTCGTGACGTCTTTAACAAGCATTTCCGGTTTCAAGGGAGAAGGCGCTAAGACCCACAGGTGCTAACTAACCCATTACTTCTATAGCCCTGCCACAAGGTAGAGCATGCCTTTAGGCCATAGTCCCCTTAGTAGAAAATGTCTGCGAACAATACTGCTGATAACTAGGCTTCAAAGGAATCCGAAACCTGTTTGTTCGCTCTGTGGACACCAGAAAGTTTTAAGCCATGCATCCTTCATAAAATGAAACTACCATCTGCTAATGTTGGACTACGTGTATAGTGCAAAATTTTATTGCGCAAGTTTCTTTTACAATCACACTATAAGTAGATATAAAATAGTATCCAACATTCAAATACGAAATTATTTTTATTAATACTTTACAACATAGTTGAACAGTGCTTATGACTTTGTTCATTCTGTCTGTCCGTTTACACAATAACTGCCGTAAAAAGGACTTCATCAAAATAAAATTTTAGTATGTTGTTGAGACAGTCTGTGGAACACATGGGAATGTAAATGAATAATATCACCCAATTAGTTTTGGATTGAACCCGGGTTGAAGAAATGAAATACATTGAACCATGTGGGACCTAATTTTTCAAACATTTTTTAAGCGAAGTTAAAATTCATAAATTGCTTCGAAAATTTTAGAAAATATTCAAATTATTCCATAAGATATATAAAAAAATTTCAAACAGAATATGTTTGGTAGTTTTTTAAATAAAAATTAAAATATTAATTACACCCATATTATATGAAGAGATAACGTGACCCACTTCAAAATAAAATATGGTATCCATCTTGTGTCAAAATCGTGATTTTTAAAGTTCTTAATTTATATTCAGTGTTGCATCCGTCCTAAAACCGCTTTTTTTTTTGCGTTTTTTCTGTGCATCTGTATTCTGCGCCAACGCACTTACATCATTTATTAGCTTAAATGATCATCAAACTTTGATTATTTTTGCAACGAGGCCTAACTTTAATAAATGTAAAATGTAAACAAGTAAGATGATTTGTATCAGAATTGCTGATTTTTTCAAGCAAAATTATTTAACTGTTGAGTCTGGAATAAAAGTGTTTAAGTGAAATATTCGCTGCTTTTACATAGAAGGCCAGACGACTTATATTTCGATGATGTCATTTGAATAAAGTTTGAAAGAAGTTTTAAGCATGGCGTTAGAAAATACTTTTACCTCCATGGATTAATTTTCCAAGTGAAATAAATGATTGCAGTTCTGTGATAATTAAAACAAGAAAGATCAATCATACCTAAAGCATTGATTATGAAACACATTCCAACTACAATGCAATTTTATTTAAATATCTATAAAATGCTATAATTCAGCGGTAATATTTTTTAAATTATCACAATACTACAATAATTTATAATATTTAAAAACTTAAAACTTCATAAAAAAAAAAGAACTTTATTCAAATAACGTCTTCGAAATATAACTCGCCTTGGTTCTCCATGTACATGTAGTAAATATTTCATTCAAACTCTTTTATTCCATTCCTTTTGTTCATCACAATACTATAATATATTTTTTACTTAAAAAATAAAACCATGGAAGCAAAAGTACTTTCTAACTCTACTATGCTACTAAAACTTATGCTCGAAATTTATCAAAAAAAAAGCAATGATAAAAAATCGTCTGCTTCTCTATGTAAAATCAATGATTATTTCATTCATCAGATTTATTCAGTTTTATTCATTTTTCATTATCTTTATGCCAGTCTCCAGAGCTAAATTTTGCGTTAAAAAGATTCAGCAATTCGTATACAACTCATCTTACGGCTTGATGTGTTTATATTCTGCATACGTTAAAATTAGGCTCCGGTGTAGAAATAATCAAAATTTGATGATCATTTAAGCTAGAAAAATATTGTAATTGCGTTGGTGCAGAATATAGATGCACAGAAAAACGCAAAAAACAGCGGTTTTAGGACGGATGCAACACTAAATATAAATTAAAAAGACTTTTAAAAGTCACGATTTTGACACAGGATGGATGCCATATTTTATTTTGAAGTATGTCCCGTGGTCTTTTCCTATAATATGGGTCGAAAACCCAGTGAGGTCCGACTCATCCGAAGACATAGAGCATCAAAAGTGGGCGGCCGGGCCTATAATATGGGTGTAATTATTATTTTAATTTTTATTTTAAAAAACTACCAAATATATTTTGCTTATTTTTTTTATATATTTATGGGATAATTTAATTATTTCCTAAAACTTTCGAAGCAATTTGTGAATTTTAATTTCACTTAAATATTTGAAAAATTAGGTTCCATAGAGTTCAATTTATTTTATTTTATTAATCCGAGTTCAATCCAAAACTAATCGGGTGATATTATTCATTTACATTCCCATAGGTCTTACAGACCATCTGAACAACATGCTAAAATTTCAATTTGACAAAGTCATATTTACGGCAGTTATCTTGCGAACGGACAGACTGATAGACAGAATGAACAAAGTCATAAACACTTTTCAGCTATGTTGTGAAGTGTTATAAATGTCGTCTCTGAATGTAACGTATTTTAGAGATGTTTAAATAAAATTTCAGTTGGAAATCATTTTATAGTCAATGCTTTATGCATGATTGATCTTTCTTGTATTTATATTTAGTGTTGCATCCGTCCTAAAACCGCTTTATTTTTGCATATTATCTGTGTTTCTAAATTCTGTGTCTTTACAATTACAATATTTTTGATTTTAAATGATCATGAAATTTTGATTATTTCTACAACAAAGCCTAATTTTAATGTATGCAAAGTGTAAACTCGATTATAATATGAGTTGTATAAGAATTGCTGAATTTTTCAAAGCAAAATTATTTAGCTTTGAAGTCTGGAATTTAAATTATATGAATGAAATATTCATTGATTTTACTTAGATAGAGAAGCAAGCGATTTTATAGCATTGTCTTTTTTGATGAAGTTTTAAGTTTCCAAGTAAGCAAATTATTGTACTATGAAATTTTGAAAAATATCACCACTGAATATATTGCATTTTAGAGATGTTTACATAACATTGCATTTCCGTTGGAAAGTGTTTCATAATCAATGCTTTATGCAAGATTAATCTTTCTTGTTTCTATCACTATTTTCTCATAAGATGAATACATTGAGGTAGAAGAAATAAAATTGAATAGTAGATAGAATAAATTCGACAGTAGCAGAGTAAACATCGAAGACTTGTACCTAAATATAATGAATTATGACAAAAAGTTGGAAATATGTAAAATAGTTCATTCTTCTATTTCCATTTTTCTGAAAATAATATCCATTTCCGTGTTCAATCAAAATTTGAGTCAATTTAACTTCTGTCTCGGATTCTAAGCTACTAAAAAGTCCTTCAGACTGTTGTTAGAATTATTTGCAAGATTTTTGTAAATATTCTAATAAAATTTATATAAAGTGTATTATATTGTATTTTGTGCAATCTGTGAGTTGAAGGAGGGGCTCAAAATGTCCAGTACCTCAACTGCATTTACTTTCAAAAATCTACGTCTTACTTTCATTTGATCGATAAAAGCAAGTGCTAAAAATATTATTTGTGTAAATATGCTTATAAAAAGAACAATATATGAAATAAAGTATACTATTTCATATATATATACGAGCTGTATGTTTGAAGAGGAGACCCTAGATGCCTTAGTTTCAACCCTTCATAAAGTCATGTATTTTACTTTATTTTATTATTTTTTTTTGCTTGAGCAAAATGGAAACAGATACCCAAATAACAATTATCTTCAAACGTTTTGATAAATTATATAATGTATACCACATAATTTATTTTGAGTAAAAGAAAAGAGTCTTGTCTTGTACTATCTTCTATCACTTTCAGCGGATTGGTATAGTCTATAATATTGTTTTGCAAATATGTGGGTTGCCCCATGGATCACTTAGTTTGAATTTCAAATGACAAGTTTCAAGCAGGGATACATTTTTAAATTTGAATTCATTTATTTATTTATTTATTTTTTGACACATAAAATTCTTCAACATTTTGAAGTCATTTGTTTCTTTCATATTCTTTTTATTCCATACTACTCAATTTTTTAGTCAATTATTCATAGGTATTTTTACAATGGCTTGTGCCTATATACTTTTAAAATTAGTTGATGATGGTACTCATGATGTATTTTCCGAAACAGATTATTATATATTTATTCCGTCATAGCGTACTCAAATTTGTAGTCTTGGTCATGAGCAAGTTAATACTTCTTCTGTTTATCTACATTATTCTTAGTTTCTTTTCATTTTTTCTAATTTTCATTTAGCAATTATTTTGCTGGTATGACTTTTCAGTCTTTGATTTGACGAATGAAGACTGTTTTTTGCCTCCGAAATTGGTTCACACCTTTAATTTGTTCAATGCTAATATTAACGGTGATATATAACATCAGTTTCTCTTCAGCAGCGATTTGAAACAATTTTTATTTTAATAAATTACTTCACTTTCGATCAAAGTCTTCAAAAATTACACTTCTTGGGAAGAATGTGAGATTTTAGAATCACCAATATCAGCGAAGGCGGAGTTCGCAACAAACAAAGCATTTGATTACTCAACTTAAACACCATATTCGTGTCCCTTAACATGTACTTGCTAAGTATTACTAGAAGCAAGTACATGTTAAGGGACACGAATAGAATCTGAAACGAAGCAACACAAGAAAATATCGCCTAATGCAAATTTGATCTATTGAATGACCAATTGATCAAGATATTTTTTATGATTAATAAAATTTTTCATAGAGACCAGCTTTTTATTTTTATGGAATGGGGGGGGGGGAGAGTATCAACCCTGTTGCTTTTATGAGTATCAGCCCCATTATTTTCTCAACCTTTCCTAAGCATAAATTTATGCATTTAGCTCTGCTTCCACCAGCGGCTTATCAACATCTCATGATCCTTCTACAATCTCTTGGATGTGTTTACACAAAACGGCCATGCACTAGAAATAGAGCCGGGCATTTTTTTTAAGTGCTCCGTAAAAATCCATAAAATCTAAAATTAAAGACTAAAATATGTTTAAATATAATAATTAAATGTTTGTTTTATATATTAATGTTCATGATTAAATGAATAAAATCAACCTTATATACAATAAACGGACTCCGATATATTTTCTGGAACTTGGTGTCATTTTAAAATGCGCTAAGCTGCCAAATTGCAAAACAATTATAATAATTTTTAACTTCAAATTGAATTTATATATTTAGATAAATTTCATTTTTTGTGTTATTTGTGCAATAAATAGCTGTTTGAGCTATACCAGCAGTTTAAGCTATATGTTCCAACAATTAGTTATACAATTTTTTTACAAACCAACGTATGATCGGTAGTATTCAAAGATAATCTACACAAAGGTAGGGATTGACAAATTTATTGTATTTGCTTACAGTGATTTCTTGAGATTGTTCGGACTTGAGAGCGAAGTACTCCGGTACCGGCCTTGTGTATTTCAGCAGAGATAGGATGGGGACTAAGCACTGAAGCACCTTATACTTTTAAATTTTAAATTTATCAAATTTTTAAAACTCTATCTTAAGACACGGAAGTTTTTAAAACTTCCGAGCAAACTTTATGCTTTTCAAACTTTCTTTTCGTAGCATTCCTTTCTTTCGATTTTTTCCTTTTATTAGACAGTGGATTAAAGTCCGCAATTTAAAACCCAGATAAGGCACCCCTTTAAAATTCAAATACCTTGTACCTTGTACTAAGCACAGAAGTTCCCTAAACCAGCCCTATTTAAATGGCCACTCCTAAAATCGGACTATTTTCACTTTTGTACAAGAAATGAATGAATGTGATTCTACTTAAAAAAATTGTAATATTTTTTAATTTGATTTTTATCGCATTTCTAGGAGACTTATAGTACTCTGATACACCCTCTTTTGAAGAGTTTAGTAAAAAATGCATAGATGAAAATTGTAACTCGGTGTGTCCAAAGAAATCTGGGATGATACTAACACCCTCAGGGAGTCTGGGAAAATCCTAGCTTCCCTGTTTATAGAATTCCATAATATTCAAAAAAGTTATATTGCCCTAAATCAGCATTTCACTTTTGTTTTCGCTTGATATGATAATTTTGATACATAATGGCCTATTTTGTCATCAATAAATCTCTAATCTGCTCTAAAATGTAATTTATTTTAAAATTGATATTTTCAATAAATTCATATGCACAAATTATTGATATTCATCCTCATGCAACTTTTGGCTCCTGAAGTACCTGTGTGCAAAATGCAATGAATATTTACAAAATAATAAATCAAGAACATATACTAAGGTTGTTAAGATGAAAAATTGTAACTCGGGGTGTCCCAAAGAAATCTGGGATGATACTAACACCCTCAGGGAGTCTGGGAAAATCCTAGCTTCCCTGTTTATAGAATTCCATAATATTCAAAAAAGTTATATTGCCCTAAATCAGCATTGCACTTTTGTTTTCGCTTGATATGATAATTTTGATACATAATGGCCTATTTTGTCATCAATAAATCTCTAATCTGCTCTAAAATGTAATTTATTTTAAAATTGATATTTTCAATAAATTCATATGCACAATTTATTGATATTCATCCTCATGCAACTTTTGGCTCCTGAAGTACCTGTGTGCAAAATGCAATGAATATTTACAAAATAATAAATCAAGAACATATACTAAGGTTGTTAAGATGAAAAATTGTAACTCGGGGTGTCCAAAGAAATCTGGGATGATACTAACACCCTCAGGGAGTCTGGGAAAATCCTAGCTTCCCTGTTTATAGAATTCCATAATATCCAAAAAAGTTATATTGCCCTAAATCAGCATTGCACTTTTGATTTCACTTGATGTGATAATTTTGATACATAATGGCCTAATTTGTCTTCAATAAATCTCTAATCTGCTCTAAAATACAATTTATTGTTAAATTGATATTTTCATTAAATTCATATGTACAACTTATTGATATTAATTCTCATGCAACTTTTTGGCTCCTGAAGTAATTGTGTACAAAATGCAATGAATATTTATAAAATAATAAATCAAGAACAAATATTAAGGTTGTCGGATATTTGAGTGCTAATGTGAAATGAGAAGAAACGAAGATTACGATTAGAGGTGGACTTTTTATTTATTTATATTTTTACGATGGCACTTAACTACTCGCAATTCTCACAACAAGTTACTGCTTTCTAAATAAGCAGGAAATTTATATTGATGTTACGAAGGAATAAATTAGCATAAAATTCCCTTTGTTACATCTTTAGAAGAATTAAAATTACTAGTTGGCTTTATTATTAATAAACAACATGTCTATGCGGCCATAAATGAAACGTATACTAATAATAAATGTGTTGGACAATTAATTCCGGAACAAAATTAAAATCCGGTATCTCGACATTTGTAATTTTCAAAACTGGGATTCCGGTATTTTCAGATTTCAAAATATTAAAACACATAATATATAACTCACATAAAAATTGTTAAAGGTTTAATAAAAACTATAAGGTCTACTTCGTAAAATAGCTTTAAAAAAATGGTCTTTATACTTATGTAATTAAACATGAACATACTAGAGAATCAATAAAATAAAATACCTAATGTAATAATATAATAATAATAACGTTAGAACCTGTCAAGACAATTTACTGGCTGAAAACAAGAAATAAATTCAACATACCCCCCCCCCCCTAAAAATAGGACCATTATATTTAAGGTAATGAAAAAAATTGAGAAATACAACATCAAAAATTTATAGGATCAAAGAAATTAACGGATTTATAAGTTTCAACAGATATTTAAACATAATTATATTTTTATATTTTAGGAAAAATTACCACTTTACATATAATTCTGTATTTAAAAGCCCGTAACGCAACTTCTAGACCGAAAATTTAAGCTGTTCTTTGGATATTACACGTTTTTGATCCAAAATGGAGGAAAAACCTAAAACAATTAACCTTAAACAATATTTAACTATTATTTTATGACAAAATGATTTTTAAATACAGTTAACCAATAAGTATTGGACATTATTTTTCAGTAGTTATCCTGAGCCGTTCTCGAGATATTAGATATTTTGCTTTTCCACTGAGAGCACTATATCTAATGAAATATTAAAGCAATTTACACGAGATCTCTTATGCATATTTTTTAATTGGTAACTGCAGTAAGTCTATTAATTTTAGGGAGCTCTAATAGTAAAGAGGAATTAGATTGCGTTATTTTTCCAACAAAATCGAGATTTGTTAATCTGTAGAGAAAGTCATATGCTAAACACATCATTTTTTATTCTTTTGTTTTATTTATTTTTTTATTTATTTGAAAGAAGAAACGCCTGATTTGAAACACATTCTGAAGTATATTAGATGAATCAAGATTATCATATATGACGAGTTTAAAATATGAAAACCCTATTTCTAGAAGTATTTTCTTTCTTGCACCAAGGAGTCTTCATTCTTTGACCGACAGTCAGCGGGTCAAAGGCGCTACTTTTGATCTATTGTGCTGTATTACTCCTCGAAGGGTATACCTAGAGGGTGAACTTCAACCAAGGTTCGTAAAGTAATAGAATCTGAAATGGGCAAAGAGCTACTCTCGAAGGAATTGGGTTCAAGATGTTTGGGATAGTATTATGATATACACCTGTCTTTTTGAGAGATTCTCCCTTTGAGATTACCGTTGCCCCACTCGTAATCTACACTGATTTTTTAAAGAGATCTTCTCCTTGAAAAAGCAATGAGCTAAAGGGTTAATTTTACTTCCGTACGTGCGACTTCCGTGCAACTGAAATGTTGTGCCATTTCTTGCGATTTATGTATATATGAAGTAAAATTTTACAACGAGCGAGTTCCGTACAAGTTCATTTTTCAATAATGTGTGAGTTCCGTACAAAGGAGTATGGGGAATTCTGCCTTTCAAATATAAACGTTTGGTAATGAAATAGTTTTAATAACAAATTAGGAAATATTTTTAATATTTTATTTTTAACTTTAAAAAAAATTGCTTTTCTTTTATAAATTTTAACTTTTAAATTTTTATTCTCAGTTCTTCCTTATACAAATACGAAAACGAAAACACATTGTGCAAATGATTGGGAAAACAAGGCTAAGATATTCAAGCAAAAAAAAAATAAAATTGTGTCTAACAACTGTTTCGAGAATACGCGAAATCTCCTTCGTCAGGGCTAAAGAACCAACAAACCTGAAACCAAAAGGACAAAATATGACACAAAGAGAAGAAACAGAGTGGTATATATGCCCAAGTCGTGGATTGAATAATGCCAAACATTAATGCTTAAATGTGCATCAGGGCAAAGATGACAAAGTTTCATTTTGTATTTAAAAGGAACCTGTTGTCTTTTATGAAACTTACGACCAGATTCCTGAAAATTCTTACTGCAATGTATTTCCTTCATATGCAGACTTCCTATCATAGGCATAGTTGGAATCCCAAAAATAGTGTGTGCGGGTGTAGACGATCAAATATGGGTTACACTTCTGAATTTGATCTATCCTCGAATTATAAAAGTATAAATTGTTCTTGTAGGGCCGTAAGCTATATTTTATTGGTCATGAAATGCGATTCATAAACGCATTAGGTCAGTATAGTTGTGCTTTAACGTTGTAGGTCACAAGCATAAAAAGTTGACACCACTGGTTTACATAATACTGATTCTCTGTTTATAACATTTATATTACTGCAGTTAGATGATGAATATAAATGAGTGCTCTTTTTGGTTAATTTATTTGAATGTAACCGAAAGATTATTTTCAGCATTGTATCCTCCATTTGATTGTCAACCCCCCAACACACACGCACACACTTTAAGATCCGTTAAACATGTGGGTAAGTCCTTCCGAGAGGTTAGTGGTAGAGGAAGGAGGGTAGGGTCCCTGTGGATGCCTCCCCCCACTGGGTTCCGGTCTAAATTGGGTGGCTCTTCCCGGCCGTCCAAACAGTTACCTTACACCTTTCTGGTAGGTCAGACGGTCTGGGTCTCAACAACAACACTCTAAGATCCTTACTCTCTCTCTATTCACCTATTATAATAAGTTTACATGAGATAGAGAAAATTTTGAAGTAAGAATTTTCAGTAATATGGTTGTAAGCTTTATAAAAAAAATATAAATACAAAAATAAAATATTTCAGCTTTGTATTGATGTAATTTTTATCATTAATTTTGAAAATTATTCAATCCATGACTTGGATATATATGCACACCTCTGTTTGTGTCCATTTCGTCTTTTTAACTTGTTGGTTCTGTAGCACTAACAAAGAGGACCCAGCATATCCTCGAAACAGTTTCACGCTGCTTTTCCCTTTTATTATCGATTGAATACGTTGTTCAAGTTTCCCTTATCATTTGCACAAAGCATATTTTGCTTATTGGTGTCCATATCGGCTATACAGTATCCAGCATTGCAGCCCCATTTGATCCTTGAACCCCGATCGCCGCTCCCTTCCGAGATTCTGGCAATGCCTATGAGAAAGGCTTGTATACGACAACGAAACATACTGGGTCTTTTAACACCAGATGCTTATGCTTGGATTTAAAATACAGAGTCATTTTGATTAAGTGTTACGACTTTTTTATACCTTTGAGAGACACAACATTTTGAAGGATGTTCCCATGTAGCTGTATACTACCAACATGGCAGCCAGTTTTGTAGCTATTGGGGATCATTCAGCTGCATGATAAGGAAATCATTAAAATATGATTAGCTATGCATTTCTGAGTAAGTAAATTTCTTAGTTTGAGAAATTTTAGAACATAAAACAACACGATTCTTAATTAATGTACGAAAACTAAATGCATGTCGGTTTAGCACGCTCGAGTTATCTTGTGTTATTCATTTGTAAACACATCTCTTACTTTTGACATGTTCAGATGTGTCATTTCATCATATCCTGAGGCGGGGCACAATCCCAAAAAAACCAATACCCAAAAAAATATAAATACAAAGGTTAAAATATAATACAATCCAATAAGGTTTAAAATACAAAGAATTAATGTGTATCACAAAAGTCAACGACAAGCTAAATTTGGGTTTTCTAGCTGCTCCGGTTCTTGTGTTATTACTAAACAAGAAAAATTAATCATGCATAAAGCATTGATTATGAAACACTTTCTAACTGAAATGCAATTTTATTTTACCACCTCTAAAATGCTGGATGACAGGAAGTAGATTTAACGATAATAATATCACATACAAAAAGTCATTACATATTTTAGAAAAAATACGGATTTGAGAAAAAATCAAGATACTTTTGAAATTTTCTAAAGATAACCAATAATTTATTTACAATTTAAATTTAAAAGCACATATTTTATCAAACTATTGCAATAATAATCATTAGTTGTGCAAAATCTGGATTGTTAATAAATTAAATGTTTCTGTCAAGGTATTCAGAATCTCGACTCGACAAATGAAAGTGCCCCGTCATATGTAATCTATGGTGGACTAGTTTCGATACGATAGAAATGATTTTTGTTTAAGTGAGGGATATTCATAGGACACAATATTTATTTTATGGGTAGTTTGTAAGTGTTATTTTAAGGATATGTCTGTTAAAAAAATAATTTATAATCCATTCAAAATGACACATTTATCCCTAGTTATGTTAAAAGAATTCTTTAATTTGAAGCTTAAAACCATAAACATAAAAAAATTTCGAAAACGATTTCTAAACTATTTAATTAGTACTATAGGGTCCAAATAGAAAACCAAATCCGGCATTATGAGAGTTTTGATTGTCACCCTTACCTTTCCGAAATCATGACTATTGTCTATGATTACAGTTTTTAAATATAGCTAAACATATCTTGTAATAATTTAACAACAGAGATTATAGGATCTAAACTTCTGTTGCCAAATGCTAAAAAATAATTTATTGCTGATGTTTTATAAGAGTGTATAATTTCCCTCTCAATAGTGCTTGCTGATAAGGCATCCTTGGGACAAACCAAAGAGACCCTTTTGAGGGAAAATATTGATATGTTTTTGCTGACAGTTCAATGAAATTTATGAAAATCAAAAATTTTAAATTTTATAAAAAAGTGTCAAGATTGGTATATGTGCCGTCAGGATCTCGAACAGGGGAGGGAGGTCGAAGATCAAATGTGGTTGTTTACAGCGTTGTATTTAATATTCCAATATAGACTCTATATAGAACATAATGCAATTATATATGAAGAACTAACGTAATCATTATCAATGGCTGGTTATGGCGCCTCCTACATAACTGCAGATGCACGATCTGTCTCACTCGATACTACATTAATGTCATAACATGCACTAAAATTTGTCAAAATATGCATGCAACTATGCATCAAAAATTCAAGAAATAATCACTTATAACATAAAATACATGTATTTATATATTTTGTTCGAATATCATTTATGCATCTGAAAGCATTTAAAAAAACTATTATTGCAAATCAAAAGTTTTTATATCATTATTCAAATGCAGTTAAAATTTTCATATAGTGAGTAAATGTTATTGCTGTAACCAGCTAATGTGCTTTTCTAAGTTCTTGTCACTTAGACTTTGTTGTTTATCATCTAAAAGCATTTTAATGCCAAAAATGTTCTTTTAATATGAACTGATATAATTGGACAGTACTTGTAATCTTTAGAACTAAAAGCGATATTTAGTTCTTCAATATTTTATGCTGAAAATGACTTAGTTATAACTGCGTGTCCACTCTTCTGTTTTTCTTTTTCTTTTTTTTTCATTTCTTTTTTTCTCTCTAAAATGTAGATAGCAGATTTTACAAGCTGATCTGATATTTTTTCTGAATAAATTTTTCTCGCATTTACACAGTGTAATAACACAACCTGTAGAAATATGTTTCCATGATTATAAATACATGATTTTATTCGGGTTGATTTACTAGATTTAATTTTAGGCATTTTTACTCATAATGCTTATACAGAAAATTTTACACAGCAGCTCTTTGAAAAAATGTATGTAAAACGTCAGGTACTCGTATAAGTTGACTTTCCATTTCTTTTACCAGACCTGTCTCTTGTTGTTTTACCTGGAAGGATTTCACCATTTCTTATGATATTTACATGACCTTAGTAGTTCACGTAATTTGGCTGTTGAATGTGAAATATATTTAGCTTTGTCCGATGTTAACTTATCTAGCTATTCAAAAAAGGTAAAAAAAAATAGTTAAAATATAAAAAATGCAAGCTAAAAGGAAATAAAGTACTTGAAATATGCGTTTAAAGGCTTTTTATGCATTTACATGCTCTGTAATTATGTGTTCAATTATGCAATTGAATATACAGATATGAAATTTCATATAATTCGAGTTTTAGTCATAATATTAATCAATATATCAGTTTAATAAATTCATATATTTATAAAATTTTTTGAATGTGATTGTTTTTAAAACGTGTTTGTAACTATATTTAAAATGGATTTTTAACAAGACATTTAGTTCAAACTCTCATATTTTGTGAAGGATACGCACTGCAGAAATGAATTAATAGTTGCCGAATTTTGCTCTTGAAGGATCCCATCACATTAACTATTTTTCTAAATGTCTATAAGTGTAGAATTCCTACAAAACAGCCAGTTCTAGCATTCTAAAAATCGGCACATTTATTTTCTTGCATAAGATTATGCATAAAGTACATTTTCACGAGCTAAATATAAGAAAAATCGATTTCTTTAGTTTTGATGTGAACCTGCTAAAGTGGACGCCACATTTGTAGTTCAGTCAAGTTTTTTTCTGTGAACATCTTAAAAAATGATCAACACTTTTAAGACTTACAATAGAATGCATTCACAAGTATCTGGGAGAAAGAACTGTATGGATACCTAATCGCTTAAAGCCAAGCGAAGTCACAGAAATATTTACAACCAAATGAGTGGTGTGTCAACTTAAAAAGCGGGACACCATTAGCGTTATCCTTCGTCCTTTGTCGGCTTTCTCCGCCCCGTAGGGTAAAATCACATCCCTCTGAGCTTGACCACTCAAGATAGGCGATACTTCCCGTTATCGTAAAGGGTTTTCATTGTTCCCGTGCCTGGGGTGAACATTCATTCTCCTCAGCCCAGGTATTAAAATTCCCACGTCGGCGATTCAATTTGAAAACCTAGCGATTAACAAAATGACCGGCCAAACCCCGTAGATATCCTATACGTAGATATTTCTTCTAATATATCCATTTTATATTTTATAGCCGTCTAATTCCATAGATATATAGGATGTGTCTTGATACATGATCTGGCGCCGAGGTGACGATTCTATCCTTTGACCCCACCAGCTCCTTGCGGAACTTTACACGCTGCACTATCATCATTTTTACAACTGCCTCAAATTTTAAAGGGTTTCCGAAAGCGGATGTGTAATCGGAATTAAAGTTATACGCCAAAATTAATATGTTGCGCGAAACTCTATTGGTTAAATATTCATTATAACATATTTTGCATCATGATAAATTAAAAACAAAATTAATCTATATGAAATAGTTTCAGGTAAGACTCCTATATTCAAATTATACGCTGCATCTTTAGGAGCCGAAAGCAAATAAAGGGCATCAACTTTGGGAAAGGGGGGGGGGGGTGTCCGAGCCATATAGCTGATATTGCGACGACGTATTGTTGTTCTACTTTAACCTACATATGTACTGTCCATAAACGTCTATACGGTAAATATGAAGGAGAGTGGCAAAAATAGTGCGTTTAAAGACTACTATTCCGCCCAGTCATATTTTATATTCATTTTGAAGCTATAGATCGTAAGAATTTCGCATTTTTTTTTAGTTTCGGTACGCGACAGTTTCTCGCTCAGAGCAATTTCAGCAATTCAAAGTTAAATTCGATGGATTTTTAACTTACTTGCAGACGCAGACAAAGTTGGTTTATGCCCCTCCCCCTATCCCTCTCCCATTCTTTTGATCGGTAAAATTAGTAAAATATCATGTGTTTGGTGCTACAAAGAGATATTTTTTAAATTCATAAACGTCGAAATATTAAGAAAATTAAATTCCTTCAAAAGGAAAAGTAATTTAATTGTTATGAAATAAACATATTGGGGAATTTTTACAATAAAAAGGGTTGCTCAATTCATAACGTCCGATAATATAACGGGGGAAATGGCCGAAATATCGGGATTGCGATGTTTTAAAAGTTATAGAGTAAGTGATCAAAAGGTAGAAACAGCGTAGAAATTAATTTAAAATCTTCAAAACTCATTGATAAAATCCCATAAATTAAAGAAAAATTAGTGGTCGGCTTTCTTAAAAATAGAAAAGGAATATATAATAGTAAATAATTTAGCTTAGAAAGAGGTAAAAAAAAATCAAGATGAGAAAACTCAAGAAACTGCCATATTCGGAAATAATCTGTAATTTTGGCATACAATTAAAGCTGAAATATTCTTGAAAAATTAAACTGCTATATGGAAAAAGGGGGGGGGATGACTTTAAAATTGCCATAAAAAGTATTTTAAAAAGTTATTTTTAAAAGTTATTCTTCACGGTAAATGGATTTTTTTATGATGACTTTAAAAACAATTGTATAACACTTATAAAGGTCTATAACAAAAACATAACGATTTAGAATAAAGATAAGATTTAGAATAAAGTTAAAAAAATGAGTAATAATAAATGTTTAAAATATTCAGAAACTGGATAAATGAAAAATCTAAAGTTTGAAAACTTATAAGAAATGGAAAATATGGGGAAACTGACAATGACTTAGATTTAAAAAAAACACATAAAGTTTTGAAAATTTATTTAGTTTTATAAATGATAATATAGCAATAATAAAGGCATGTTGAAAATATTACTCATTAAAAAATAAACATATTTCTGAGAATCTGTCTGTCTTATTAGAAAACATAAATTTTATATTTTGCCAATCTCTTAAATTTTCTCTAATTTCTAAAAATCTCTAATTCCCCCTCTGCCTCAACAGCCAAATAATAGATTTTACAAGAGTAGATCCACTAAGGAGAGTTTTCCTTACTAATAGACATAGTGGTGCCTCACACTTAACTTTCATATAAATATATGAAATAGATAAATTACCTCTATCTGTTTTAATTTCTAATTTCTACGTGTGGCCTACATTATACAATGTATCCTTTAGCTAAAATGTTTAATTAGGCCCTTCTAAAAATATTTGGCCTTATCATACGTAATGTGCCCTTTTTCAGAAGGTAGCTCCCAGCCTTTTTGAAATCCTAGAATGAACTATATATATATATTTCCTTTTATTTAAAGAAATTTAATTACTTATATTTTAAATACCAGTGACTTATATTTGATTGAAAATGGTCTGAATAGCATTTGTGAAAATAAAATAGACTTTATGTTGGGCTGGAGAAAAATCCCTTTAGGCTGGAGAAATATTCCTTTATATATAAATCAGGTACTAAATATGTATTAAATACCCCTATTTCCCTGTCCCACATATAATGTAAGCAATTGAAAGTTGGAGTTCATGGTGTGAATGCCTGGTAAAAATAGGCCTGTAACAACACCCAAAAGCTAAGTATTATACGTCATATATGCAATACAGGCACTAAAGATACTATACCCCTTTTTCCTTTCATTAACATACAGGTTGTAGGTGCATAAATAGTGTAATAGATGAAAATAATTTGAGAGAAGGACAAGCGTGTGGAGCCCCCATATCTTTCCGTCATCTATTACTACAGCACGGAAGGCTTCTGAAAGATCCCATCACATTAACTATATTTCTAAATGTCTATAATTGAAAACAGATAGTTATAGCATTCTAAAAATCGACTATTTATTTTGTTTTGTGTAAAAATATGCATAGAGTGAATGAATATTCACGGTTACATATAATACTAAGCCAATTTTTTTTTTTATTTTGCTATGGGCCGGCTCAAACAGATACCATTTTGGTAGCATAGCTAATCTCATTCTTCTGGAAACATCTTTAAAAAAGGACAACACTCTCTAATACATACAATATAATTTTCCATCTTTCCGACAAATATATCGACAGTACGGAGGGCTTTCGAAAGATCCCATCACATTAACTATTTTCCTAAATGTCTATATATGTAGATTTTCTTAAAAACAGATAATTCTAGCATTCCAAAAATCGTCTAATACATTATTTTTTTACATAAAAATAAGCATAAAGTTTATATTCACGTGTTACATAGAATAAACCAGTTTTTTTTTATTAATTTTTATTTTTTTTATTTTGATGCGATCAGGCCATTTTTTTATTTTGATGCGGTGACGCCATTTTTGAAATATATTCCATTTTCTTCTGTGAATATCTTAAAAAATGATTAACACTCTTTTAAACATACCATAGAATGCTTCCACAAGGATCTGAAAGAAGGATTTGTATGGATATCCGTTGATGATTGCTGACATTTAAAACGGCGGTATTTAGAGCATTTTTGAATGATACTTATGCGCGACTGCACAAAGCACTTATACAAATATGTACTCTGAACACGGGAACAGTTTGGTCAGAGTTAGGAATCGAACGTGGATCCTATAAGTGATGTTTTAACCACTGGGTTGTCCAGCCCCCTAATGTTAAGCTAATGTGAATTAAAAAAATCTCGTTTGAACCGTATTATTCAGAGAACTTTAGTATCGCACAAAGTTTCGCCGTTGTCCGAAATTTCGAATTTCGGTTACAGACGACACGCACATGAGACAAGACAATTTATTTTACTACGCGAGATAAAAATATATGAACCATGGGTATTTCTAATCAGTGGAAATGAAACAAAATAAAATTATTAATTAATTATTTTGTATGTCAGAATTTTTCTCTTAGATCCATGAATAAATAATAAAATAATACTCTTATTTCTAAATTTTGCTTTTGTAATACTCAAAGTTTCCCACAGATGGAATATTTTAGATTACATGAAAAAATTCGTATACATGAAATCTACGGCAACAAACTGTCCTCAGAACTCCTGAACCATTCTGTAAAATGCTATTGTATGTAACTATCCCCCACTCACACACCCAGACAAAAAACAAATATGGATATTTATGGGATTATACTGATTTTAAAGAGAGATGTTTCAGTCTACTTTTGCGTTAATAGTCAGGGCCGTGACAAGGGATAAGACAGTGAGGCGATGTCCTCGGGCGCCGTCTCACAGGGACGCCGAAATTGAAATTTTTATTATTAGTTTAAAAAACTAAAAATTGTTTTTAAACAAAGCACTCTACTTTCTCTAGTTCTAAAACCGGAACGTCAACAGAAATACAGTGCTTTAGTAATAAGAAAATATAAACATAATTTTAATAGTATTTCCTCTAACAACTGAGATTCAACTTGAATTAGGTAATTAAATAATTATAAAAAAGGTAATCCTTCAGGAAATTATAACTTTTGTAAATTGCCTTTTTACTTGATTCAAGACAATACCTAAATTAAAGCACCGAGAATTAATACCAGATTTCAGGAAGCAGATTCATTTAAATGATTCCGTTTTCCTTTCAATTTAAGGCGCAATGAAGGATAGAAATAAAAATTAACATTGATCGAAAAAATTAATTTCACATATTTAAAGCACCATATGAATCAGGATAGAAGAAAGGGTCATCACCCTCAAACCAAGTTCATTGTTCACAATACAAAAATTTGAACACTATATCTCCCTTTGTAGTTAAAACACCTCGCTGGATTAGCAGGAAACAAACTCGCAAAATGTTTACATTTCTAACTAAAAACTTTTGAAAAAATTCTGATCATTAATATTGAGCGCATTTTCAGAGTCAAATAAGTAAACTAAATTTGGACACTTAAATGAAAATGATATTTAGCATTTTTATGAATCAAATAGTTTTACTTGTACAATCAAGGCTACACAGCATTTCTTGTATAGAGAAGTAATTCTCGCTTATGTGTGAAAATTCAAGGTAATGATTCTCCACAGAATCTATCAAGATTTTCTTTGTTTTCACTTATCCTACTATACATAACGTACTAGTAAATAATTCGACCCTTCGATTTGGATGAATTTAAACATTTTGAGCCTTCCTGAATATAAATCAATCATTTTTAAACGATGTCTCCCTGTAGACACGATATCTCTCGAACAAATTATGTACTCCAAACGAAGTTTCGCACTGTTATTTTAATCAGTAAACTTAGTGGCCTATTTATTTTACTTATCAACTAATTTTACACAATAATTTGTATCCTTTATGATTTTGCACTTTTCTTTTTCTCTTTATATAAAAAAATAGGAAGAAAAAGTTATTTTACCCTAGTTTCACCAAATTTTCGTAAAATTTTTTGTTCCAGTATCAGGTAAACAAGATCAAATATTTCTATTTAACTCTGATTTTCATAAATTGAATAAAAATATAATCTATAATTGACTATAATCTATAACAGATATGGATACATTTAGACTATTGACATTCAGAGAGATTAGACAAGGGGTATACTCAATCTTTCAAACATGTTTTGTTTCGATAATTAAAATAACATTATAAAATAATTGTATTGAAAGCTTTTTGCAATTAGTCATTTTAAATAAATTTATTCATTTATAAGTGAATATCATTTAGGATGTAAAGATGTTCCGTTCTTAAAAGATTGCACGTTTTTTGTTCTAAAATAAGAAGATCATATAATTAAATGATCAGTATTACACAATAAATGGATGTTTTTTAAATACTTTTGGTATTATAAAATAAGTTGATGCTTTTTAAGTACTTCGAACCAAAAATGAATTGAGATCAGAGCATTTCCGTCTCAATTTTAACTGGAAATAAACTGGGGTACATTGTGTTACATATGTGATATATTTGTTTGGAACTTGAGACTAAAATTTTCTCCACTCCTATACAATGATCATATATATATGCTATATGCTTACAGTAGGAAACAAACTTTTCCAGAAAAGCATGTTTTATTTGGATATATTATGCAAAAATTGAGGTCACGTACATGTGACTCAGTCTTTTTAAAAATATTTTTCATATATGCCTCTGCCTGAGCTATCCTGACCGCATAACAAACACTTCAGAATATATTCCTACTAATTCGATGAAGATACTTCTTGACCTTAACAAATGAATACATTTTCTAAAAATTATCACATACTTGCACTTATATTCATTTAATATACCAGAGTCGACAATACCGAGCTTGAGTCTGTATGAAGTCTTGTACCGACTATGAAGATTTAGAACCCTAGCCTGTTGATCTCGAGACAAGCACTCTAAACTATCAGGAGAATGTGCTTGTGTCAAATGTATGCAGTTTTATCATATTCGCTTGTCAGAAAGTAGTTTTTTGGTTAGTTGGTAGAATACTCATATAAATTATCGTGCAATAGGCAGTTCTACTCATACCGACTAACTTCTCAAACCTCAGCTATTTGCTCTATATACGTATTTCTATATTCTGTTCTATTGTGGACAGACAGGATTGCCATAACAAATTTGTACATATGGTGTCTTTAAATATCTATTCAGGGGAATTTAGCAATATTTGTACTTTTTCCGCATATTAAAACATATGTATTTTGCGTTTGGCGTTCTATATTTTGGCTTCCATTGTTAAAGCATAGATACTTTTAGAATTAAACGGATATGCAAACTTGTGGGAAGGGGCTCAACTCAGATGACATTAAAAGACTGTGCCCATTGGGTTTCTGTGGTTTTATTAGTATGGAGCATGAACGTGGTGCATATTCTCTTATTAAGTAATTTTTTCCTTATTAGTATGTCCATATCTAACCTTCCCTTCATTAAAATCAATTAATCCCATTTGACTATTTTTTTCTTTTTAGCACATAGAGTATACGACTATATGTAAAAACAATTTTGATGAGTCAAAAATCAAATTCTTGTATTTATTTTGAAGGTTATAGGTTACACGCGTTTTGGAGCATCCCTGAATACGAATTAACCAATTTTAACCATCTGTCTATTTCTTTGTAGGTACAATAGTATCGAACAAGTTGATAATACAGAAAAAAAAATTGGTACGATTATTTCAATCGGTAAATGTTAGAAGCCTATTACCTGTTGGGGTAAACGGATCAAAGAATAGATCTTATTTTTTTATCTTGCTTTTTAAATTCGGAAAAATAAGTAAACTTAAACATATGAAAATGTTACAGAAATATTTATGTATTTATAATGTCAGCTTTTTAACACGAATGTCATCATTTACATGAGGTTTATATGCACTATTCTTGAGATAGTTTATGGTTTTGTTCAGAAATGGAACAATTCGGGAAAAAAAAATATAAATTCCCTATTATCAAATGAGTGAATGCTTTATAAACAAACAGCTTAAATCCGAAATGAATGGACATCATTATTTAGAAATCATCCCTATCTGCTCTCGAGATATTAAAACATTTATTCATCTATATTTTTTTTAATGTAGTGTCACATCTTTCGAACAAATTGAATAAATCGAATAAAGTTTGGTGAGTATTTTTCAATCGATGAACATCACTCAGATACCTATTAATTTTCGGAGAAAACGAACCAAATAGAAAGCAATCTAGTTCTGAATATTTATTTTAGAAAATCAAATAAATAATATAAAAACACAAGATGATAATATGCGCCCCACTCAAGATATATTTTTTTTTATCTTCTTTTGAAAAATAATTCACATTTAAAAGGTGTAAACGTATGGTCCGCGTTTTAAAAGTGTATATGCATTGTCCGCGTTTTAAAGGTATATACACATGGTCCGCGTTTTAAAGGTGTATACGCATGGTCCGCGTTTTAACGGTGTATATGCATCGTCCGCGTTTTAACGGTGTATATGTATCGTCCGCGTTTTAAAGGTGTATACGCATAGTCCGCGTTTTAACGGTGTATATGCATTGTCCGCGTTTTAAAGGTGTATACGCACGGTCCGCGTTTTAATGGTGTATATGCATCGTCCACGTTTCAAAGGTGTATTCGCATGGTCCGCGTTTTAAAGGTGTATATGCATAGTCCGTGTTTTAAAAGTGTATAAGCAAGTTTAAAAGTGTATGTATTAAAGTCAGAACAAAAATTTTGCTCTCATACTGCTTACATTTAAAATAAAGTACATCCATTTTCCCGATTTTATGAAGTCTTTTTAAAACTCGCATTAACAGCAACAATTAAACTGTTGAACCATCTCAGGAGAGATGTTTTTCTAACTCACTGAAGAGAAAATGCAGTGTCAAGAGTCTAAGGATTAAAATAAAATAAAAAAAAGTATATGAAATATAAGTTATAATTGAATTAAAAAAAAAAAAAAAGTACGCTTCGCGGTTTGAGTTTATCCGTGTTTTGAATTCCGAACCTGTGCTCCATTTATTACCAGGCAAATATTTACACAGATACAGAATATACATACAGAGAGAAAGACTGTATTTTACAATTACACACAACTCTCAAAAACTGAATCACACTGTATTTCTATAAATGCCATGCAAAAATATGCTGTGAAGATGGTTGTATATACCTTATTTCTAAACATGTTTAGCTTCCTGGACGGGAATATTATTTGACATATGGGAAATAATAAAAGACAGTCTAGCTAGAATCTGTTTCTTATAACATTAGCTCCCAAACTATAAATTGGAAATCAAAAGGAAAAAAATTACATTAGTTTCAGAAGTGTCGAAAGCCCAGACCATCCGACTCGTCCGTGGACTTAGAGTAGCTTTTTGGATGGCCGGTAGTTTCAGAAGTGTAATATTTTTCTGTTTTGGCGAGTTAGAAATATATTTCAAAATCAAAATTACAACAATTTGCGGAGGGGATTGTGCCTGCTAAAAAAATGTATGCATATCTCTTTGGGGGGGGGGGTCTTTTAGGGGGGGGGGGTCTCTAGTGTTTCTAGGGGCTCCCGAGAAGCTAATACCTCAATTTGATAGTTCTATGGGTTGTCCTCGGTTTCCCTCAAAGACCAACACGGGTGTTTCGCAGATTTAGCTAGAGGGCAGTTAACGCCTTCCTTCTGAAAACCAGTTCCGCATACACACAATATGTTGCAATTCTGATAAACCGCGGACGTGTTTTTTTGCAAGACACACACAGATATTCGCGAGCTATACACAGTTATACACAGACTATATACATATACCACCTAACTGGGGACCTATGCCAAAAGTCAACCAAACTTTTTTCAGAATATTATCTGTCATTAAATAGCACATTTCTACAAAAATCCAAAGCGAGGACGTCCCCACTTGCCGGTGTGTCCCCACTTGGAAGGTGTGTAAACATATGAATGTCCCCACTTCCCACCATACGCCAACACACACACAGAGAGAGAGAGAGAGAGAGAGAGACATCACTTCAAAAATGTTTGATTCCTGATCAGGGATGCTTGAATCGTGCTCTCCCGTCGAAAACTCGAATTCGAATTTTCGACCCCGTCACAATACTTTCCTTTTACATTTTGTATATAAGGAAAATAAAAATGCGTTGAGCATTTTTAAAGTTTTCTGAAATTCAATCGTAAATACTCCCGCAATGATTCGAGCATATATTATATGCTATCCGTATCCTCCGTATTGAGTTAAATTTGAATTTAAAATTCTTAGATACCTCCTCATATCAATAGAAACATATTCCCAAACAGCATACGAATTTGTTATGACGATCATAAAATATTCATTTTCAGATTTTTTGCAGTGTTATATTTCATAACACTTTTGTTTCCACGTCATTTGAAGTTTTGTTTATAAATATTTTATAGTGTAAAGAATCAGGTATAGAAACATGTCTAAAAGTATATATCTGTAATAACTTCTTCCAAAATTTCAGTTTTATTTTTATTATAATCCTATCAGCATATTTGCAATCAACTTATTTACATATGGCGTCTTCCTTTCTAGTAGGTCGGACGGTCTGGGTCTCGACAACAACAACATATGACGTCTAAACATTTCTAGTGCTTAGTTATATTGAAGGCACCCGCACATTCGTCCTTTCTCATGACGTGAGTTTAGGGTTTGCCACATGACGAAGTTCGAAAAAGGGTTGACAGTTTGGGCGATATATCAAAATTTTGAAGGCATTTGCTGTCTTTCCGAAACTTCGAAAAACACCTCGAAATTACCAATTTTCTACATGATATAAGATATCTCCAAAACTTTATATGGAGATTCTTAATTATGGTAAAATATTTCTAAAATATTTTAAATATCTTCTTTTATCAACTATTTAGATTGTATTGTGTAATCTGTATAGTTGATAGAAAGTTCTATAAGTTTCTATCAATTATCTATCAACTATACAGATTACAAGTATTTGTAAACTGTATTTAAGCACCATCTTGGTGTACAGGAACATAGTTTAAAATGCCACAGAGCTTTCAGACGACATAATGGCCATCATCAGTGGCAATATTAAGGAATTGACAGACATGAGCATTTTTTTATACAACACGAAATCTTAAATACAAATTTGCATAAGATAAATCGGATAAACAGATACTATGATAACTTTATGATAATTCTGTTATCTGTTTATCCTATTTACCCTATGCAAATTTGTATTTACGATTTCAAGTTGTAATAAAGTTCATGTCTGTCAATTTCTTAATATTGCCACTGATAATGTACATTGTGATGACAGAAAGCATTATGGTATATTAAAATATTTTTCTGTATGTCAAGATGGTGTTTAAATATAGTTTTCAAATACTTGTGGGCTTTAATAGAAATAGATATATTTATGGATGGTCTATTAAAAGGAGTCATCACGCTCAGTCGGTGAGCATAGACGAGATATGTGCTACATTGAACTGTGACTTTCGTCAATGTTTTGAGAATAATAGTGGTTGTTAAATTAAATGCATTTGTCAATGTTTTGAGAATAGTATCAGTAATTTGGGGAAGTTAGTGGATCAGTTAAGTGCTGTTTAACTGTATATTGTTCTTGTTTACGGTGTGCTTGTGAATAAACGTGGTATTAATCCTGAAATTTGAACTCGTTCTTGTATCGAAAGCGTACGCCCACAATTTCAGAGGATACGCCGTAACATTTTTCACGGTGTTTTTATGGAAAATATGAAACATCGGGAGTAATTTGAAGGTCATTGTAATTAATTATATTATATCTGGTGTTTCATTGCAATCTATAAACTTTTATTTAACATGTATCAGCCCATCACGATTTTACATATCAGTGGCTGAAATCTAAGGTCAAAATGGACTTCTAGAATAAAAGATTCCGCTTGAAAACCTCTGAATTAAAACAATGATGCCAACCCAAAAAATCTGATGTGAGCAGCACATGACTTTCCTTATATAATGCAATGAATTTACTACTTTTACAGTAAAAATTAGATTACTCTTATAGTAGATATTTATATTCTTTCCAGGATATTGAAATTTCGTCAATCAGTCGTCATTTTCATTGATTTAGAGTCATTTTTATCCATTTGGCGAGATTTTCGTTAATTTAGCAACATTTAAAACAGTCGCCAAGTTGGCGACATTCCACCAAATTCGTCGCCAAAATTTCGCCAAGCGTTATGGACGGAGAAATAAGTTATTCTTTAAATAGCAGATAAATTACTATTGGCGTTCAAATACAAAAGTATTACTCAATTTATATTTTTTCATGGATGGAACGAGATAGATCCACGAGAATGATGTCACCCAATTTATCGCATGATATTATATATGAAAAGTGAACATGTTTCTCAATAGGAAATATTTTTTTTTTATTTCATATGATTTTTTGATATGTTTTTCTTGAAAAATGTACAATATCTCGAGAACGGTTCATGCTAAAGTTCTAAAGTTTATTTTATTCGTTTTCTAATGAAACATTACATAGGAAATATCTATTTTCGTAACTTTATTAAAGGTTTTGATTTTTCGATAATTCTTTCAAAATTTCACTGGAAAATTTTGGGGAGTTTCTGAACATTCGATTGTGTATTAAAACAATAGGCTTCCAGCATTCACCTAATGTAATTTGTGTATCAAATTTCGTTCGAATCGGCCCATTTGTTCGTCAGTTATCGTCTCCACGGATTCACTGACACACACTCACAGACATCACCTCAAAAATGTTCGATTCGTGATCAGGGGTGCTTGAAACGTGCTCTCCCGTCGAAAACTCGAATTCCAATTTTCGACCCCGTCACAATACTTTCCATATACGTTATGTATATAAGGGGTAGAAAAAAATTGTTAAATGGGTAGAAAAAATGTAAAAAAAAAAACTTAAAAGTAAAAGTCATTTTTAAGAGTGATATTTGTTTTGGCAAAATTTATTTAAAAATATTTGTCAAAATTAAAAATTTGTGATCAGGGATGCTTAAAACGTGCTCTCCCGTCGAAAACTCAAATTCGAATTTTCGACCGCGTCACAATACTTTCCTTATACATTATTGCATATAAGGAAAGTAAAAATATCTAAAATACTCATCGTATTTTAGCACATGAAAACGAACTGTACATTTCTATGTAAACTATTATTATCACAAATATATATAATTAAGCAATTTGTCATCTGCATCATGGCTTTATGAGTAATCTGCTGAAAAGTGTTACTAAAAACACCAGAAAAATATATGTAGAGGATAAGAATTTTTCTTTGATGTGAAAAATATATTTAACAACAAAGATTCCAGGCATATTTGAGCACATAATCGAATTATGTTATTGCCTTCGGGTTCACGATACAACGTCAATTGTTTTTATTATTTACATTTCAATTTATTAAATTATACAACTTTTCCATTATGAAAGACAGATAAATGTTAAAATGAAATTAGCATTAATGACATTATCTAGTACTCCGTGTTAATCATTTTCAAACACTGAATTTAATAAATTCAGCGTAGTTGCATTTTATGTATTTGTTTCATGAGAGATAAAATGATAGGAGCATAAAATTATGCTAAATAATTATGTTCTGCGTTTGCAAACGTTCTCGACTTTGCCGATTTAATTATCTCAATTTTATTTCGTTTGAACTTTTTTTAAGAATTTTAAATTTCTTCATATTATTAATCATTTTGTTTCTTCATCGAATACGCATTGGGGATTTCAAATTTCGTGTATCTTGTTACTGTAATGAAAATAAAAATATAGTGAAACGAAACCTCCCGTAAGGGACACCTCCGTAGAAAGGACACCTCTAATTAAGGGACGATTCATCTGGTCCCAACCCCTCTGAACAAGGACCTTAATCTACTTACCTCTGTGTAAGGGACACTCTATTGAAGGGGCACTGTGTGCAGAAAGTGTCAAATTCTTTGTTAGTAGCCTTTTGAGGCTTCAGGGACAAGTTTGGGGATAAGTAGTGAAGGGAAACTTTATGATGATGGAACAATGAGGTAAAAATTTATTCCCTCCTTTTTGAAGACAGGAATTAAGTAGGGTAGGTGGAAACAGAATAAGGAAGAAGCAGGAAGTGGTGCAATCAAGACAGTGACCAATAAGAAAGACAGATGCATAGGGCTCATATTCCAGTTGTTCTTAAGAAAATGTAGTGTAGTCTTTAATATTGTAGTTCTGTTGATGTGCGTAAAAGAAGGGTAGTTTTGTTTGTGTCTTATATTTATATTACCCAGCCATGACTTCCAAGAGAATGAAAAGAAAAACTTGAGGTGATTCATGTAGCAGAAAATGAGAAACTTAATTTCAGAGATTTAGGACAGAAATTTGGAATAAGTAAAAACCAAGTAAATAATGTGTTAAGGAAGAAAAAAGAAATTAAAAAATATTATGGATTACAAATTCAAATGAAAATTCCAAGACTGAAAATGTGAGAAAAACTGAGGCATGTGACATCCATACTGCAGTGTATAATTGTTTTTGTGCTGTGAGCGGAAGAAACATTTCTGTAAGTGGAGTATTATTGCAAGAAAAGGCAAAAAACGTTGTCGAAAGTTTGGAATTACAGAACTTAAGAGCATCAACTAGTTGGTTGGAAAAGTTTAAGCTAAGACATAACCTTACTTTTAATAAACATTTGTGGTAAAGGAACATCAGTAGACTTGCAATGTGTAAAGGACTGGAGAGAAAGACTGGAAAAAGTTTGTAAATGATATGAAGCTAAAAACATCTACAATTCAGATGAAACTTGATTGTTTTATAGAACTTTGGCTAACAAAACTCTGTTTCAAAGGAGAAAAGAGCTCTGGCGGCAAGTGCTTCACAGAATTTCCCACTGAGTTACTATTTTGCAACATGGAAGGACAGTTTGGAGTACCACTTGTAATTGGGAAGACCAGAAGACATAGATTTTTTAAAAACATAAATCCAAAAGCTTTGTATGTCCAGTGGTATTCCAACAAAAAGTCATGGAAGAACCAAAGCTTAATGTCAGAAGAGTTGATTGCTCTCGATGATAGAATATGGAAAAAAATAGTGGTATTGTGGTGTTTCTTGACAATTTCACAGCTCATCCACAAAATTTAAAACTGAAATCTGGGAAGTTTTTGTTCTTCCCACCTAATTCAACATCAGCATTGCAGCCTTTGGACCAGGGTATCTTAAGGAGCTTCAAGGCTCTATACAGAAAAATGTTTTTACCGCATGTTCTTCCTCAAGCTTCTTGCGGAAACAGCAATCAGATTGCAAAATGTGTCAATGTATTGAATGCAATTCAGTGGATAACTATGGCTGTCAAATCCACATCCCAAAGTTGTGTTCAGCACTGTTTTGAAAATGCAGGATTCGAAATTCCAGGTCATGGATGATCAGTGAAAACGTTGAAGAAAATTAATTGTTTGAACTTGCCGAAATCACTGGCAGTAATGTTCCAATACAAGAATATGTGACTATTGATAAAAACTTGTGCACTAATGACATCAATGGGGATATCGGAGCCATCATCTCTACTGTAGTTGCTAATGCAGGAATAAGAGAAAAATGCTCGGAGGATTCTGAAAGTAATGAGGAAGACGAAGAGGTGGTGGAAGAAACTTCTTACATCAGAAACTACAATGATAGTAGTATATATATGTACGTATGAGCGCACATGTACTATATACACTAAAAACTATATTTTATAGCTTATTTTTATCTTTTTTATATATAAAAAAAAGGTATCGATCCATATTAATATTAAAAACATGATTTTATATCTAAATAAGGCCTTTTTTACATTTAGACCAAATTTTAACTTTTTTTTAGATAAATGCGTGAAAATGATTAAAAGAGCCCCATATATAGGACGGTGAAAAGGATTAAATAAATGCGCTTCTAAATGAATCCTCTAAAAAGATATTAAAAAAATCCATTTTAAATGACGTCAAAAAAAAAAATTCTTATATTTTTAATACTATATAACATGATTTTATATCAGGCCTTTTTTTTAGATAAATGCGTGAAAAAAAGAGATCAAAGATAGGCCGCTCCATTTTGGGGCTCCCTCATACATAGGTAAATACGCTTCTAAATGAATCCTCTAAGCCTTAAAATAAATGGGGGGACCGTTAGTCCCCCCATAAAAGTTTGAGATTTTTTAAAACATAATTAAAGTCAGAAAATAAAGTGATTTAACACGATAGGTTTCATAGAATAAATAACTCTCTCATATTTGCCACCACCAGAATATATAAATCTACTTTGAAACGCGTCCACAGATAGAAAAGGCTCTTTAAGCTTTCTCATATCAGAAGCAAAAAAAAAACAAAAGTGTTTATCGACACAACGAAGTTTTATCACTTCAAGCGTGAATGAAGATTTATTTGATAGATGGCAGCACTATCCAATGTACCAATCTAAAATAAAATATAGTAAAATTCAGCAAAAAACCCCTTCCCCCCGTAGACCTTTTCTGATGTTAAATACGTCTCAACACGTTGGGGGTTAGGGTCTACGGGGGGGGAAATCCTTTTTTTTTTCTTAGGACTCCTCATCAGCCAGGCTCCTCATCAGTCAGTCAGGCCCTCTATTCAACACAGCCAGGATTCCATCTCCAATTTTCTATGACTGAAATAGACAAGGAATATACAATTAATATACTATATATATATATAGACTAATACTAATTAAATCTAATTAATTCTAATGAATAACGTACGGATCATATATTCACAGTGCACATGGAGATTTGAACCAGCATCTTTCTGATAGTAGACCATTGCTTTATCCATTCAGCCAACCCCGGGGCAATAACACATCAAAATTTTAAAAATATAAACATGACATAATATTTTTTAGTCGAAAAAAGTTAACATCTAAGACCTTTTCGACTAAAAAATAGTTTATAAATAATATAAAATAAAGAAGGATAGTTTTTGAAGAATATATACACAAAGTACTATAGTTTAATATATATTAAAAGATTAATAAATATTAAAGGAAGTGCTGCCATCTATAGCTTAGAAAAATCAACAAAAGTAAGTTGTTCTTTACTAATCTCAAAATTATAATAATATTCTTACTAAGACTGCTGTTCCTTTTAACTCTAAAATATATTAAGCTTCTTCTAATTCATATTCATATTTATCATTAATCATACCTGAATACTTAAATAAAAATCTACCTTTATTAATTTCATATATAGATTCATCAGATAGCATACCGTGTTTATTTGCTAAATAATAATATTTTTCAATACCTTTCACATATAACTTTACAATTACTGTATCTCCATATTTTGTTTTAATTTTTTTCAATGATATTAGATTATATTCCCCAGGATATAAATCATTTAATTTAAGCGTCTTGGGATAACCTCTCAGTCTATTGAACTCTTCCATTTATTAGTAAGCATTTTTTTATAAACTAAACATTATAGGGGGGGATAGTCATCCCCCCCCTGAATTATAGAGATAAAATAGTTTTATAAACCCCTCTAATATATTAAAACTGCACTGACTTGTAGAAAATTATATAGAATTATCTGTCTTTCACATTATTTTTTCCTCTTTAGAAAGCGCGCCGCGTGTTGATTGATTATTTTTTGCGCCGGGTGTGAAAAGATAAGGATTGCTCATCTTTGACCTCGCTTCTAAGATTATTGTTTTTCTCAGTTGACTCAAGTAAGGCGGCACAATTTTTTCAGGATCATTTAATTTAAACATTTTTTATAAAATTCATGTCCAATAGAATAAATTCTTTGAAATAACATATAAAACTCCTAATCCATTCAATTTAATATCTTCATTTTCTTCTTTTTCAATTAATTCAGTCAACCTTTGAAAACTTTCTGATAATAGTTTTTTATTATGATCATATTTTATATATAAATCATACAATTCATTACAAAGATAAGTCATATAGTAAATTTCTTCAGAATTTGTAAAATTTAAAGCTCGAATATCACCTAAGCACTCATCCATTTATTACTAAACATTTTTATAGTGTCCTAAAGCTCTAGTATTCATACCATCTTCTAATATAAATCTTTTATCATCTTTTGCTGATAAAGCTATCTTGTTCACTTGAATTGAATACAATTCATGTTTCTTACTTCTAATTAAATTCTGTGTTCTATATTGATCTTTTTTATTTAATAAACAGTCTTTATAATCCTCAAATGATATTCTGTTTTTAACGGTACTAGTCTTAGTACCTTTAGACCTCTTAATCTCAACATTTTTATGGTCTTCATTTTTATTATTATATTCTTCAACACTCTGTTTTTCTAATCTTATTGAATACATTTTACTTCTTAAACCTACAAATTCTTCCATAATCACACCGTTATTTTCATCTTTCATTTTACCTAATACTTTTTTATTACATCTAGGCATATTATACAGATTATTTACTTGATAATCAGATGTATCGAAATAATCAATCATAGACTTCATATCTTCATAAAAGTCATCTGTTTTAATATCATATATAAAACTATCTGTATCCATATATAATAACTTAATATTATCTTTATATCTCGGTTTCATAACATTATAATGAAAATCATACATTAAATGTTTAGATAAATCTAATATACTCATTCCAACATAAATCGGTTTATTAAAATATAGTTTTGTTTTTTCATGTGAACAGCTACCAAATTTTCATCAAAAATAGTTCTACATTTGAAATTAGGTTTAGCAATTAATTTTTTAACTTGATCATAATTACAACATAATCTTACATCAATTCGCTTTCTTATAGATTCCATTGTTTTTCCAAATATAGAATTATTCATTAATTTATAAAAATCTTTCTCAAAATCATTAGCAGCTATCTTTCTCATTTCAGTGTTTAAATCTATATATTTTTTTAACCAATTCGATTGTTTAAATTGCAATACTCTATGTACTCTTACGGCCTTTAAACCCATTTTCAAATATTGTTTTAAACTTCTATAATGAACTACATATTTCTCTTTATCATGTAAAGTTGTTAATAACTTACCTTGTTTCGAATTTTCAGGTATTCTATTTTCAGGACATAATGGTAAATCTGAATGATAATCATGTAACTCTTTTGGATATCTTAAACTAATTTCAAATATATATCCAATATCATCTTTTATTTTATTGTTATATAATTCAACATAATTTATTTCATTACACCATTTAAATTCTCCATATGGTAAATATTGACTCATAGCCCATCCATATAAATTATTAGCATCTAAATACATTAAATAATTGGATTCTTTACTATTATCATAATTTTTCATATATTTATTATTAGCTTTTCCATATCTATTACAACATTGTGAAACACCTCCTCTTAAACCTTTTTCTATCATGAGAATCATATCATAATCATTTAATAAATCTAATTTAACATTTGTTATTTTTAACATTGCATCCCAAGATAAACCAGGAGCTGTAAAATACCAATCTGGATCTAATTTATAACTTTTTAAACAAACATCTCTAAAATTTTCAAATACATCTGTTAAAATTAATACATCTGTTTTAACATATAAATCTGTATATTCACCTAAATTTTTTATATTAAATTCTTTCCAAACACGTTGAGCATGTTTATATTCTTCATCAGTTATATTACATTCATTCAATTTATTATAAAATTTATCTTTTGAAGGTAATTCTGTTTCTTTGTATTTATCTCTTGAATCCATATAATCATAAGGATATACACCTTTTCTTGTAATGAGATCTAATTTATCATCAGGAAAATGTAATGATGTCTCTCTAAATTTTGATTTTAAGTATTTAATATATTTCATTTTTCGTATTTTTGGAGGATATCTATTTATTTCTTTCTCTGGTCTCAAGTTTTTTGATAAATTATCTAAACTGCAAGACATAAATTTAAATGAATCAATAAATCTCAATTTCATACCTCCTATTTTTTTGCTGAAAGATATATATTTTTCTTCAGTATTAGGTATAACATCTATTTTTGATTGATCAAATCCAAGTTCTTTTATAAACAAATGAGAATCATAACCTGTTAAATTATGAATTTTTACTGGAATAAATTTTGGAATTTGATAATTTAAATTACAAATATTATGAGCTGGACCTCTATATTTTCCAGTTATATGACAATGATCAATTACTTTATCATCATTTAAGATTTGATTTTCACATATATGACAAATATTAGTTCTTTTATAATGATTTTCATCGAACTCTATCATTGATTTGATACTTTCATATTTTTTAGTTTTGTCTTCTATCATTTTTTCAATTTTAAGAGTATCCTCTTTTAACATAGATACAAACTTTTTGATTGTATCTGGTCCTCTATAAACAACAGGAGGTTTAAAGTATTCCTTTTCATATTTGATATAATAACAAAATGCATCTGCTACATGTTTTTGATATTTCACAGTATATGATTTAGTTTGATCTTGCTCACATGTATCAATTTTAGGTAAGAGAGATTCAAAATCAGCATATATAGTATATGGTACTCTCATTTTTCTTTCATGACTTTTAAATTGAATAACTTCATCTTTTTTAGGCATATTAATTGTGACAGCATCTTTACAGTATTCCACATGTATCTTTAATCTTTCCTCAGAATAAAAATAATTTAAACATCTATCACATAAAAATATACGATGATTAGTAATTTGTGATCTGATCAAACTATTCATATTTTTAATCCAACAATAATGATCTTTCATATAAAACAAGTTTACATGTTTTTCTAATTTATTGTTAGTTATTCTAAGTGGATAAATTGAACTATCATAACTATAAACATTTACAGATATATTATTTAGTTTTTCAAATTTCTTAATATTGTCTAATGAAACAGGAAAATCAATACCTTTAAAATTTAATTCATCTTTATATTGTTCATATTTTGACACTCTTTGAGGATTTTTTTTTACAGGATGAATTGCTGATAATATTGACCACATAAAACATTTATTATCTTTATTTTTTACATTTATTATAGCTTGTTTAGATTTAATATTTTCAGGTAAATCAATATAACTTGATCCTCTCAAGGGTTGATACTTATTTATTCTCAATTCTAAAAATTTAATTTCTTCAAGACTCCAACCAGATCCTTTTGATATAAAATCATCAGATTCATTTATTAAGTTGTCAATAACATAATCATAAAAAGTATGTAAATCATTAGATTTTAATATAATTTGATTCTCAGTTTTGAATGTAAATTCTTGAATTTCTTCATTCAATTTATACAAACAAAACAATTTAAAATTTACCTTTATTCCATTAAATTCTTTCATAATATGCTTTATTTTTTCTATTACAACCTTTCTTTTCTCTTCTAAAAATTCTAGAGGGATTTTAATATTATTATAATTATTAATTCTGTATGATCTTAATCTAGATTTATAAGCAGTTTCATATTCCTTAATTTCTACATTACCTTCATCTAATGCTTTTTTATGTTTTCGACTTGATATGTGATTATCTAAATGTTTATAATATATGCCGCAAATAATACATTTTCTTTTTTGTTTTGATCTTTTAATCATTAAGTCTTTCTTTATATGTTCTTCTTCATCTTCATAATATTTACCACATATACGACATTTTCTATCTTCTGTAAATAACTTTTCAAGATTTTCTTCTACTGTAAATACATTTTCTTCAGGAAAGACAGATTTAAAATCATTTTTATCAAATCTTAAATTAAAAGAATCAAAAATCTTTTTAATTTTTTTACGTTTTTTAGGTTTATTAATAAATATTTTTTTCTTTTTTTCCAAGTATGCTGACAAATCTAAATTTAATAAATCTACTAAAACAGGTTTATATTCACCTGTTTTTCTGATATATTTAGTTAATAAATTAAATCAACCTTCTTACAACCTTTAGGTTGTTTAATATTCAATTGTTTTACTACTTTTCTAAGTTCATTAATAGTCTTTGACTTTAAGTTGAGCTCCATTTATTAGGAAACATTTTTTACAATACTTTTTCCAAGATGCTTACTGTGATAAATACTTTTTAAATGCCTCTTTTTGTGTGTATATGTATATTGCATACCACATTCACATTTAAATTTTTTATATTTGATTATGGAATCACAACATTTGCAATGACTTTGGAAATAAATTTTTTCATTTCTATGATATATGTAAAACTCATTTACCGATTTCATAGTCAAACAGTGTATGCACTTTTTTGTAAGCTCCATTTATTAAGAAACATTTCTTGAAATACTTTGTAAAAAATCATTCCATATTTTTTCATATTTCTTTTTAACTTTTTGAACTTTTATATTATTTTCAATATTAAAAATATCACAAATCTTTTTCATAAAATAGTAATAGTTAATTGATTTCTCATAATACATAAAATCTAAAAATTTTAAAAACATATCCTCAACTTCTTGAGAAATATTATATCTCCTTCTTAATCGATTAAAATAACAAACTCTACTATTATATCTTTGTTTTAAACTTTCGTAATCGATAACATAAAAATGTTCTTCTTCTTCAGAATCATAGATTAATTTCATCTTATTCATTTATACTAATTCAGATGTCCAACTATTAAATTTATCAGGATATCCTAGCCATTTTACATAATACTTATTTCCTTTCTTTTTTATGATTTTTTCAATTTTATATACATCATCTTTTTTATTATATTTTACCATTTCATATTCATAAAAAGTTCCTTCAATTTCTTTACTGTTTAAATCTTTTAATCGATAAGTAATTGGATCTGTTTTCAATACTTCAGAAACTATAAAAATCTCCTCAGTAAATGTAGAATCATCTACTTTCCTGAATGTTTTCTTAATTGTAGATATTCTAACACTATCTCCTATCTTAAATTTAGGTTTTTTCATAATCTTTTTAGTATATAAATTTTTATAAACTTGAGATTCATTTTCTCTAGCCTCAACAGGTGTCATTTTTATTGATCTATGATATGAATTGTTATAATTTTTAAGTAATTTGGGTAATACATCAATATATCTTTTAGTATTGTTAGCATGCATATATTTTATAATTTTTTCTCTTATACTTCTATTAAATCTCTCAGCTATTGCAGATTTTATTTCTTTATTTTTAGTTGTAAACCAATGTATATTATTATCTTTAAATAATTTTTGGGTCTGTTTTCCTGTAAATTCAGTACCTTCATCTGTCAAAATGAATTTTGGTATTCTTTCTTTAAAAACTTGTTTAAAACCTTGTATAACTTCTTCAGTTGTTTTTCTTTTTATAGGAAAAGCCCAAGCATATTTATTAAAAGCATCTATAACCGTTAACAAATAATTAGTTCCATCATTATATTTGCTATAATTTTTTATAAATAACAAATCAGCGTCAAATTGATTATTACTGTTTGGAACATAAACTCTTCTTCTTTTAAATTTACGAATGACAGGTTTATATCTAGTATATACATCTTGTTCATGTAAAAATTCTTCAACATTAGATAACCCTGTTTTTCTTTTCAATTCATTAATTCCACAATAACCTGTTTCTGGATTATAATATGTCTCTTTTAACTCCCTAAAAAAGTATTCTTTTTACTTCCACAAATAGTACAGATACCTTTACCAACAGGTTTATTATTTTTAGAAGTAGTTTTATAATAATTTTTAGTTGGGGTTTTATCTTTACACTTGACACAATATATAGAAATACCTAATCCAAAAGTTTTTTTAACTTTAATAATAGGTTTAATAATTCCTCTAGCTAATCTTTCTTGAAATGTTGGATCTTGTATAGCATTTAAATTATCTATTAATTTTTGATCAGCAACATGTCTCAGTTTTGTATCTTTTGTTTTATTGTAATCAATATCATGTTCTTTACATGCTTTATCAACTCTATTTATTCCAGGATCACCTCTTTTTAATCTTTTTTCTAATTTTGTATTTGGGCCACAATATTGATATCCTGGTAAATGCATTTCTGGAAGATTTACTTTATCTTGTATCCATCCAACAATATCATCACCTTTTTTACAAACCATTTATTTATTTAGAAATTTATATCCATTCAATTGCATTTGTTTTACGTATTTTTCAACTGGATTAAATTTTAAACTTTTTATGAAATCCTTTTCACACATATAAATTTCTTCTTCTGTCATATCCTTAGCTTTAAACGAATTAATAAGTTCTTTATAAAATTATAACAATGTCTATATTCTTCTTTCCTTTCTGCTATTTTTAATGCGAGATCTATGGCTTCTACTATACCAACTGATAAACTTAAAAATGCAAGCGGTAGAAAGGCTATTGCTGATAAACCCGTTCCACTTAGAATAACCTTACTTAATGATAATGAAATACTTATCTTTTGATACATATTTCTACTCTTTCTGTAAACATATAATCTTTTTTCTAAATATACATCCATTTATAAAGGATTAAATTTTTTCCTGTATCTCATATCAGGATTCACTAAATCTAACATAAAAAAATCATATTTTTCTTGAACATTATACATTTGTTTGAATTCTTCAGTACTTAATAAACCATCTATCTCTCTTATAATCTGTTGAATTTCTTTTGGTTGTAGAGTGAAAAATATAAAGTAATTACAGTTCTTTCTTATATTGATAGGTGTTGTATAATATGACTGTGATAAATAAATAATAGATGCGTTTTTCTTTCTACCTCTGATAAATAATTCTTCGATGTTTTTTTTATCTTTCTCAATCACACAATCATCAAAAATAACTATTCTTTAATGTTGGATTTAAATCATCTACAGTAATAAAATTTTGATCTGAAGAAAATAATACTTTTTTTTTGAATTTATCATATAATTTTAATAATCTTTTCTTATTCTTTATATTCTTACATTTCAAAATATCTTCTCTTTCTATATCTTCAAACAATGTATATTTTTCTTGTAATTTAGAATATTTAGGTTCGTATAAATCTTTTGCACATATATATAATGTATTAAAAAATAATAAATCATAAATCAAATTTAACAGTAAATTTGTTTTACCTGAACCTGAAGATCCTACTATAAGTAATCTAAATGGATGTTTAGGTAACAAAGGATGTTGTTTAGGATCAGGTAATTCTTCTGGTTCTGTGTAATCTTTAATTTTTATCATAATTTAATAGCAGTAAAAATAAAATTTGCTGCAGTAAAAAAATTAATATTATATAAATGAACTTAGAAAAAGAACGGAAACATAAGTTTTTAAAGCAAATATAAGATTCAATTAAAATAGTAAAAATAGAAAAAGAAATAAGAAAGAATAATGAAGATCAACTAAAAGAAATAATAGGTATTCAAAAGAGCTTAGAGGAATTTCATAAACCAATCACTCAAGAAATTGAAAAATATGAAAAATCAAATAAAGAAGTTGTGAAAAGTATTCAAAATGTTGTAGAAAATATTTCATTTCCATCTATAGAAGAGCCTATTGAAGCTGTGAAAGAATTAGTATCTTATACTTATGATATCGATCAAAATTTAAATTTAAAATATTTAAAAGAGGAAAAATTATACAGACCGTCAGTATTTTTAAATGATCAAGAAAAATTAGAGGAGATGTATGGAAGAGCTAAACAATTAAAAGAAGGATTATCTAAGAAAAGAGGTAACTTAAAAAGTACAATTTCTAGGGCTAAAAATTTTTCAGAGGAGGAATTAAACCAGAAAAAGAATGATATAAAAGAAATTAAAAATAAAGAAAATATGTTGCAAAATTATATGCATAGATTAAATATGATTCGAAGTAGCAAAGAAATGAAGGTAGGTAAAGGATTGAATGTATTATCAAATTTAACAGAAAAAATATGTAACGGAAGTAAATCAAAGAAATTGTATAATCAAGTAGCTTTATTGTTAGATATGTTATTAAAAAATAAAGAAATGACTTATAATGATGTACAACGATATCATAAACAATTTCTCTGTTAATAAATGATAAAATATAAAGTTTATTTGAGTGAAGGTCAGAAAAATAAACTTAAATCAGCTTTTAAAAATAAAGTAGAAGTAACATTACAAATAGATAAATCTAAAACTCCTAATCATGAGATGTATTTAACTAAAACTCAAATTAATCATATTAATGATAAAAAAAGAATTACAATTAGTAAAACTCAATTAGATAAAAATGGAGGATTTTTACCATTTCTAGCGGCACTTATACCCTCTTTAATAACCGCTGCTAAAATTGCAGTTCCAGCAATAGCAACAGGTGCTTTACATGGATTAGCTAGTTCAGCTGTGCAAAAAAAGGGATCTGGGAAAAAAAAAAACTTGGAAAGGGAATATATCAACAGTGGGAATCAGTGACAAAATGATTATAGAAAATATGAAAAATGAAAAAGGATTTAGAGGTGTGTTTACCTCCGATTTATTACCTAAAACTATAGGGAAATTTGAAAATGGAATCATTAATTTAGATGTATCAACAGGTCCCGGAACTCATTGGGTTTGTTATTATAATGATCCTAAATATAAATATGTGGAATATTTTGATCCGTTTGGTGAATATGACAATATGAAGAAGGACTATATTCCTAAAAATATTAAATCATTTCTTGTTACATCCAATAAAAAAATAGGTTATAATGATAGTTTTTTACAGAAACCTTCATCTGTGAAATGTGGTATATTTTGTATGAAATATATAAGAGAAAGGAATAAAGGTATATCACCTAAAAATGTTCTCAAATCATTTCCTACACAAAAACCTAGTGACTATAATGAAAATTTTGTTATGTATAAATGATAAAATTAAAATCTGAAGGTCATGAGAAATCAGAAGAATTTACTGTAAATTTTATTACACCTCTTAAAATAAAAAAATTAGCTTTACACTCATTCTCTATGGAAGTTTCCTGGTTTAATATAAGTAAGAATTATAGAAATAACAAATTTAGATTGTATACATTAGGCATAGCAGATAGAACAATTACTATCTCAAATGGTAATTATACTGTAAGAGGTTTAAATGAGTATATGATGAAAATATTTGGTAAGGATCCACCTGTGAAATTTGGTATTATTGAAGCAAGACAAAAATATCTATTAAACTGAAAAAAAATTGGGTAATTGATTTTACAGAAAGTAACTTTCATAAAATTATAGGCTTTTTAAAACCGACATATGGAAGTTATGATGAAGAAACAGAGATTGAAGGTGAACATATTGCTGATATATCTAATGGAAATGATAATATTTATATTCACTGTGATGTTGTAAAAGGATCTTTAATAAATCAATATAATTCAGAAGTTATATATTCTTTCACTAATAAAAACCCTCCAGGTAGTATAATTTCAAAAGAATTTAATAATTGGATATTTTTTCCTGTTAAAGTAGATCCTGCTGAAAGAATAAAAATGAGGATTACTAATCAAAAAGGTGAATTAATAGATTTAAATAAAGGAGCTGTAGAATTTAATTTTATTTCTTCTTAAATAAATGTATAGAAGAAAAAGTAAAAAAATACAAGGATTTTTAAAGGTTTTATTGAAACCTAAGAATATATTAAATGTAATATTTTCTATGAAAAAGAAAGGAGGTGGTTTAAAAATTCTTCCTAAATAAATGATTTATGATTTAAGTGATACTCGTTATTATTATAATGATCACATTAAAAGTTATGAATTAAGAGAAATTCATCCAAAAGAACATAGTTCAGATGAGAATGCTACCTATGTTTTTCATATTAATGATACTAAAGCAAAAATTTTATATTCTAGAGGATATCTTGAACTAAAATTAAAAATTACAAAAAATGATAAATCATCCATTGGAAACGAAACTGTGAGTCTGGTAAATGGTGGAGGTTTTATCAAAACTTTAAAAGTACATATAGGAGATACTGAAATTGAATCAAATACACAGTCAAATTTTTCAATCATGAATCATATTTTAAGATTAATTCATTATACTCCTGATTATGTAACATCACAAGCTCAAAATGAATTTTTTTATCTAGATACATCTGATTCAGCTGACCGTAATGAGTTTAAATATGATGGTACTTTAGAAGATACTACTAAAATAACTGAATTTTTTAATAATTTGAAAATGAATAAAGATTATAACGAAGGATTCGTAAAGAGATGGGAACTAACGAAAGATAGCAGTGTCATTAAAATAGGGACACCTTTAAAAGATATAATCGATTTCTTTAGAGAATATGAAAAGATAATTTCAGGTTTTGAAGTGAAAATAGAAATTCAAAGAAATGAAAATAAAAATATGATATATACTAATATAAGAAACGAAAATTATAAGGTAGTAGTTGAAGGTTTAACCTTACATTTACCTTATATAGAATTAAAAAATTCTGCAGAAAGTTTGTTTCTGGAATCATATCTATCTGATAAAGATATAGAGGTAAATTGGGATCGACATAGATTTAAGATGGTAGGCCCTTATAGAAGCAACAGTGGATCTGTGACAGCAACTACAGCGTCAGATGAAGTTTTAAGTGTCTATGTTATTCCTCAATATGTTGAAAGAGATAGTAATTATGAAAAAAATAATATGATATTTGATCATATAGATATGGCAGAATGCTGGTTGATGATTAATAATAAACAAGTTCCTCTTATGCGTTATAAAACAAATTTTGCTAATAAAGATTATGGTAGAGTGTATGAAGCTCTTTTACGTGAAGGACTTTACGATAATAATACAGATACAGGACCTTTGATAAATAAGGAGAATTTTGGTAAACTGTATCCTATTTTTCCTTTTGACTCATCAAATCATGAAAACTATACCGATTTAAATAATTTAGATATTGAATTTAATTGGATAACGAATAGTCAAAAGGAATATAAGTTTTATTTTATTTTTAAAGAAAGAAAGAGATGTTTTATAAATTTAAAAAATAAAACTATAACAATAGTTAAGAGTTTAAAATCTTAAAATTAAATAAATGAGTGCTTATTATCCACCTTATGATGATCAAATGAAAGAAGGACCTATTGGACCTCCTGGTATAGGTTTTAAATTAATGAATGACGGAAATTATGATATGGAAAATAGAATTTTAAAAAATTGTGAAAATCCTATAGATGATTTAGATTTAACCACTAAAAGTTTTGTTTTGAATAAAATAGAGAATAATCATCATGAATTGAGAGATCTTATAAAAACTAAATATGATGAGGGTTTTTTAACCTTTACTGAAGAAACAGGCAAGAGAATAAAAGAATTAAATGATACAACTTTACATTCTTTAGAAGGAAAAGCTTTTGATGCAAAAGGAAAAAGAATAGGAAATGTTGCAGATCCTAAAGATGAAAAAAATGTTGTGAATAAAAGATATTTTGAAAAAAATTCGTTAATATTACAGAATGATAAATTTGATGCAAAAAATAAAATAATTACAAATGTTTCTGAACCTGAAAATGATAACGATGCTGTCAATAAAATATATTTAGATAATAGAGATATCTGGGTTACTATAATAGATGATTTTCATACAGATGGGGATTATAAAAAAGTAAATTTCAACATGATGAGCTCAAAATTACTGGATCAAGAGATGCGATTATCTACCGATATGTATATGAAAATTTCTATATATATAGATATATATATAGAAAGTAAATATTTATATGATAAAAGTCCACAGATATCTCTGGAAATCAAAGGTAAGGAAATTTTAAATGTTAATAGAGATGTAGTAACCTGTTTTGCTTATGGTAAACGTGATGATATCATCACATTAAAGATAAAATATGATGGTTACACTTTAAAACCTTATATGCATATTGAAAAAATTTCTTTCTAATAAATGGATATTGATTGGAATGAATTTTCCAGAAAAAATTTATCTGAAGATGTAATTAGAAATCTTATTAGTCATGTAAATTGGGATTTAGTTTTACAATATTCAACACTGTCTGAATCTTTTATTGAAGAATTTGCTCAACCTGATGGTTGGCCTAAAATTTCTAGATATCAAAAATTATCAGAAGATTTTATTGAAAAATGTAAAGATAAAGTAGATTGGGTAAACATATCTCAATATCAAACTTTAAGTAACGAATTTATTATAAAATTTTCTGATAATTTAGATTTATATAAAGTATCAATATTTCAAAATCTTACAGAAGATACAATGAGAGAATTAAAAGATGATTTAAATTGGTTGTATATAACTAGATATCAAACATTTAGTGAAAATTTTATAGAAGAATTTATGCATAAATTAGATTTTTGTTATTTAATTAAATATAAATTTGAGCTATTACCTGATCACTTTTTTAATGTTTATTGGAAAAAAGTACAAGCAATACAGATGAGTGAATTAAATAAAAAGTTTGGTCATCATGAAATAGAACCTTACCAAGAGAAAATTATTGAAGAGATATATGAAGTTAAATCAGTCTTGAGAGAGTGTGTTTATATTTTGAGACAATTAACTAGCAAAGATGATAAATAAATATTTAATAAAAATGTTTCTATATAAATGGATGTTGTATATAATAATGGTATGGAAAAAAAAACTATGTCTTTCTTAAATATAGAGAATCCTACTGAAGTGAAATCTATTTTTATATATAATTGTTCTCTTGAAGGAATAGAAAATTTAACTAATTTAAAAGAATTATATTGTGGAGGAAATAAATTAACATCTCTTGAAGGTATAAAAAATTTAACTAATTTAGAAACACTATATTGTAGCGAAAATGATATTACATCTCTTGAAGGTATAAAAAATTTAACTAATTTAAAAAAAATATATTGTGATTTAAATAAATTAACATCCCTTGAAGGAATAGAAAATTTAACTAATTTAGAAACATTAAATTGTAGCATAAATGATATTACATCTCTTGAAGGAATAAAAAATTTAACTAATTTAAAAAAATTATATTGTGAGGGAAATAAATTAACATCTCTTGAAGGTATAAAAAATTTAACTAATTTAAAAGAATTATATTGTGACGGAAATAAATTAAATTCCCTTGAAGGAATAGAAAATTTAACTAATTTAAAAGAATTATATTGTGAGGGAAATAAATTAACATATCTTGAAGGTATAAAAAATTTAACTAATTTAAAAGAATTATATTGTAGTGATATTACATCTGAATTAATATTTTTACCTAGAATAAATGATGAAGAACCCATGATGTTAAGAAGAAATAATGTAGGATTTCCAGTCTAAAAAATTATTACTAATAAATGGAAGAGTTCAATAGTCTCAGTGGTTATCGTCAAACATATGTATTAGATGATTTATATCCTGGAAAATATGATCTGATATCATTGAAAAAAATTAAAAATATGATTGCAGGCACAGCAATCGTAAAGTTAATTGTAGAAGGTGAAGAAAAAGAGTATTACCTTTCGAATAAACATGGACAACTTTCTAATAGATCGATAAATAAAATCAATAAAGGAAGATATATATTTTTATATTTAGGTGATAATAAATACATATTAGAGAAAGCTTAATAGAGTTAAAATATAATTCTAAATAAATGGATCTTTATAAGATTAAAAAATCTCTAGAAAAGAAAGGAATTAGTGTAATAGCAAGATTTATAGAATCAAACGGTGATACTGGAACAGCATTTTTAAATAATTATAATGATAAAGATCTTAAAAAATTTAGTAAGAATATTAAGTCATATTATAATTTTGGTGGAGAGAAAAAATTTAGTAAAGATTGTATACAACTTACTTTTATTGAAAAAAAGTGATTATATTTTATATCTAAGTATGGAAATATGCTTTTTTAACATCTTCTTCTAAAAAATTATATTATAACTTCAAGATTTTATGAACTCTAAAAAACACGTCCGTAATTTACGGACGCGTTTCAAAGTAGATTTATATATTCTGGTGGTGGCAAATATGAGAGAGTTATTTATTCTATGAAACCTATCGTGTTAAATCACTTTATTTTCTGACTTTAATTATGTTTTAAAAAATCTCAAACTTTTATGGGGGGACTAACGGTCCCCCCATTTATTTTAAAGCTTAGAGGATTCATTTAGAAGCGTATTTACCTATGTATGAGGGAGCCCCAAAATGGAGCGGCCTATCTTTGATCTCTTTTTTTCACGCATTTATCTAAAAAAAAGGCCTGATATAAAATCATGTTATATAGTATTAAAAATATAAGGATTTTTTTTTTGACGTCATTTAAAATGGATTTTTTTAATATCTTTTTAGAGGATTCATTTAGAAGCGCATTTATTTAATCCTTTTCACCGTCCTATATATGGGGCTCTTTTAATCATTTTCACGCATTTATCTAAAAAAAAGTTAAAATTTGGTCTAAATGTAAAAAAGGCCTTATTTAGATATAAAATCATGTTTTTAATATTAATATGGATCGATACCTTTTTTTTATATATAAAAAAGATAAAAATAAGCTATAAAATATAGTTTTTAGTGTATATAGTACATGTGCGCTCATACGTACATATATATACTACTAATGATGCCTTAAAATACACCGCATAATCGCAAAAGTTCATGTTGAATGTCGGTGATAGTGAAGGACTGAAGATAATCAGTAAATTTAATATCCATGTGGAGGAAAATGTTTGTAAAGTGCATGCTTCCAAGCAAACCCATGTAGCAAAATATTTCAAATGAATTTCCGTAAATACCTACAAAACTTTATTATCCATTTAATACAATTTTGCCAAAATTTTAATTTTTTCATTAAGAATTTTCATTTTTCATTAATTTTGAATTTAAATAAATACTGTACTACGAGTTTATAATGTTGATATTACTTGTTTATGTAGCATTTAAAGCTTAATGTTACCTGCTTTTCTTATTAAATTATATGTCTTATACTGTACTGTTTATGTACCAAGACATCTACCTCTGAAAAAGAGACACCTATGTTTAACGGACGAAATGTCCGGTCCAGTGGGTATCCTTTATTGGGAGGTTCTACTGCATTCTAAGGACACAAATTAAAATTATGACAGGAACTTTTGCCTGAAGGGCTTTATCTCTGTATACAGAGTAAACGATAATTCAAATACATTAAATTTTTAAATCATATAATGTTAGGCGAATCACATAGTAAAAACTTAAAAGCGAAAAAATAATAAAGACAACCAAATTTGGTAAATTAAAAGTTCTTTAATGACAACACCATTTAAGACGTATTTAAAATTCCAAATCCAGAGAACTTTCGGACGTCACTACGTTCTTCATCAGTGGCAATGTGAATTGTTTAAGATGTGATGAACATGAGCTCTTATACGCAGCCCACAAACGTAATACAAGATTTGCATATTGATCGTTTTAAATTCAAAACATTTAAATTACAAAATGCATAAATAGCAATAGATCATAAAATAAAAGGCAACAAATAAACGTGTCGTCATAAGTAAAGAAAAAATGGACTATATATTCAGAAAATTATACAAGGGTAACGTGCACTGAGTCGAGAATGAGACGTTATGCGAAACTGGAGTCTGAATGGGGTCGAAATTACAAATAGAGTAATAGTAAATATAAATGAAAAGGCACTCATAAAATTAAATATTACGGGGGTTATTGCAGATAATTAAGATACAAATTTTATCGAACAGAGGGTCAAAATTATAGTTGACTAGAAACATACCCGTTCTTCGTACGGAGTATATAATATAAAACAACTTATAATTCGCAATCATGTGCAAATTCTGTTAAAATATTAAATTTATTGCTCCTAAAGAGAAGTTTAAGAATATCTGTTCTCACAATACAAAATTATCTTCACGGGCAGATCAGTAGAATAAAACATCCTGGACGCTTTTGTAGCACATTTACAAAAAAAAGGAATTGAATCAATATATGCAACCCCGTACTACTTATACTGTCGCATATTAGAAAATATGCCAGTGCGTTAGTAGAAGATTACCCGTATTACAATATGAGTCACAAAAATATTTGCCAAAATAAAAGATATGACGTAATAAATTGAAAATATCAATAATACTCGTACTCTTTATACCAGAAGGTCGTAATTGATTCCAATATATACCAATATATATCAAAACACATGCCAATATACCTGCACTACTTATATTCTCGTAGATTAGAATATATACCCATGAATTTATAGAATATTACTCGTACAACCTATAATATATGAGTTAAAACAATTTTTGTCATAATTAAACAATTGCATAATGACTTAAAAAAAATCTGATGTGAGCAACACATGACTTTCCTTATATAAAGTAATGAATTTACTACTTTTACAATAAAAAAATAGGATTTTCTTATAGTAGATACTAATATTCTTTCCAAAATATTGAATTTTCGACAATTAGTCGTCATTTATATTGATTTACCGTCATATTTATCCATTTGACGAGATTTTCGTTAATTTGGCAACATTTCAAAAAGTGGCCATGTTGGCGACATTCCGCCAAATTCGTCGCCAAAATCTCGCCAAGCGTTTAGGATGAAGAAATAAGTTATTCTTACAGCAGATAAATGAGTATTGGCGTTCAAATACAAAAGTATTACTTAAAGTATCTTTTTTCGTGAATGGAACGAGCTAAATCCACGAGAATGATGTCACCCAATCTATCGCATGGTATTACATATGAAAAGTGAACATGTTTCTCAATAGGAAATATTTTTTTATTTTATAAGACTTTTTGATAATTTTTTTGAAAAATATACAATATCTCGAGAACGGTCCATGTTAGAGTTCTAAAATTTATGTCTATCGTTTTCTAATGAAAAATTACATAAGAAATGTCTATATGCGTAACTTTATTTACGGTTTTGATTTTTTGACGATTTTTTCAAAAGTTAATTCGAAAATTTAGGGGGGGTTCTGAACATTCGATTGCATATAAAAACAATAGGCTTCCAGTGTTCACGGATTGTGATTTGTGTACCAAATTTTGTTCGAATTGGTCTATTCGTTCGTCAGTTATCGTCTCCACAGACTCACTGACACACACACACACACACACATACTTTCACACACACACACACACACACACACACACAGACATCACTTCAAAAATGTTTGATTCGTGATCAGCGATGCTTGAAACGTGCTCTCCCGTCGAAAACTCGAATTCGAATTTTCGACCCCGTCACAATACTTTCCTTATACATTATGTATATAAGGAAAGTAATATCAATAATCCCTGAATCAATAATCCCCGAAAATATCAATAATAATAACGTTTAAACCTAAAGACCGCAATTGATATTATCCAATCAGAAATGCTATAAGGAAAATCAAATCATTATTTTATAAAATATATTTTTATATCCATTTATTTATTATTCAAATCGAAAAAATGATATTTAAAATTAACAGACAGATTTAATGTAATTGCGTTTCTGAGCAACATGATATAAGATAGAATCTTCCTCATAAATTGCGAAATTTAATAACCATTTTGATTTCTTTATACTTTTCATTGTTCAGTAAAAGCTTGTGAAATATAAACCAAGGAGATAGATTTCCCAATTAAATCATGTTTCAAACAATTCTTGTTTTCAGAAAGTGACTAATTAGGGCAAAAAATCTCCCCCCAAACTCAGAGATACAGTTTTAATTCACTTTCAAACGATTTTCAAGCTTTTCGTTCGGATAAACCACGGAGTTAGAGAGTAGAACACCTAGGAAAAAGATTAGTTTTTCATTAATATCTGGACAACCCTTCGTTTTAGATACTCGAAAGTTGGACAAAATTTATGGGGGACTATTTCAAGGCTATCCACAAGATTTCTTCAAATTTGGTTCAGCCGTACTCCTGTGATGACGAGACAAACTAAAATGTCGTTTTTTACTAATATCTCGAGAACCACTGATCGTAGAAGCTCCAAACATGGACTAAATTTTAAGTGGGACTATTTCCAAGGTATCCACAAAATTTCATCAAATTCGCTTCCGCCGTTCTCCCGTGATGACGGTACAAACAGACAGACAGACAGATTTCAATTTTATTTTAATAGATAACAAAATAGGAAAGAGTAGTAGATAGTTTTTTTTTAATTTTTAATATCGCAAGCATGTCATATGACGACACGTTTATTGGTTGCCCTGTATTTTATTATCTACTGTTATTTGTGTATTTTTTAATTTAAATCTGTATAAATAAAAATGAAAATCTGTCTGTCTGTCTGTCTGTCTGTCTGTCTGTCTGTCTGTCTGTCTGTCTGTCTGTTTGTCACACCATCACGGGAGAACGGCTGAACCGAATTTGATGAAATTTTGTGGGTAGCCCAGAAATAGCCCCACTTAAAATTATATCCGTGTTTTGAGTTTCTACGACCAGTGGTTCTCGAGATATTAGTAAAAAACGAAATTTTCGTTTGTCTCATCATCACGGAAAAACGGCTGAACCGAATTTAATGAAATTTGGTGAATAGCCTTGAAATATCCCCCCATAACTTTTGTCCAAGTTTCGAGTTTCTAAGACCTGGGGTTGTCGAGATATTAATGAAAAACGGAACTTTTTCCTAGGAGTTCTACTCCCTAACTCCGTGGTTTTTCCAAACGAAAAGCTTGAAAATCGTTTGAAAGTGAATTAAAATTTAATCTCTGAGTTTGATGGGAGATTTTTTGCGTTAATTAGTCACTTTCTGAAAACATGAATTGTTTGAAACATGATTTAAAGGGGAAATCTATCTCCATGGTTCATGGTTTATTTAAAACAAGCTTTTGCGGAACAATGAGAAGTATAGAGAAATCATAATCGTTATTTAATTTCGCAGTTTATGTTATAAGACATGACATATTTAACATGTTATAAGATTCTATCTTATATCATGTTACTCAGAAACGCAATTAAATTAAATCTGTCTGTTAATTTTAATAGTTATTTTTTCGATTTGAATAATAAATAAATGGATATAAAAATATATTTTAGAAAAGAACGATTTGATTTTTCTTATAGCATTTTTGACTGGATAATATCAATTACGGTCTTCAGGTTTAAAAATTATTATTATTTATATTTTCGGGGATTATTGATTCAAGGATTATTGATATTTTCAAGTTATTATGCAATTATTTTATTATGACAAAAATTGTTTAAACTCATATATTGTATGTTGTACGAATCTTCTACAAATACACGTGTATATCTTTTAATCTACGAGAATATAAGTAGTACAGGTATATTGACATATGTTTTGATATATATTGGCATATATTGGAATCAATTACGACCTTCTGGTATAAAGAGTACGGATATTATTGATGTTTTCAATTTATTACGTCATCTCTTTTATTTTGGCAAATATTTTTGAGACGCATATTGTAATACGGGTAATCTTCTACTAACACATTGGCATATTTTCTGATCTGCGACAATATAATTAGTACGGGGTTGCATATATTCATTCAATTCCTATTTTTTCTTCTGTAAATTTGCTTACAAAAGGGGGCAGGATGTTTTATTCTTCAGATCTGATCGTGAAGATAATTTTGCATAGTGAGAACATATATTCTTAAACTTCTCTTTAGGAGCAATAAATTTAATATTTTAACAGAATTTGCACATGATTGCGAACTTTAAGTTTCTTTAAATTATACACTCCGTACGAATAACGGGTGTGCTGTTAGTGGTTAATAAATTTTAACATTTTAGGAGGATATATCATGTTGCTCGGCATCGCAATTAAATTAAATGTGTTTGTTAATGTTTTTATTATTTTTTTTTTCGATTTAAATAATAAATAAATGGATAAATGGATATAAAAGTATATCTTATGAATGGACGGTTTGATTTTTCTTTTAATTATATTAATTGATGACTGCGTACATCAATTTCATTTATTTTGGCAAAGAGTTTTCAAGCTTATATCGTATTTAGCTACTAAACTCATATATTGTGTTTAGCCAATAAATTTATATAGCCGATTGTTGAAACAGAAAAAGAGTAGAGCGGGTATATCTTCTAATACAATTGTAGTGTTTTCATTTAGTATATTGAAACGGGATAAGAATGTTTCATTCAGATCTGTAAATTCAAAGCTACGAATTTGGAGGGATATCGCTAATTTGACAACTTTTCTTAAACTTTGCCAAATTGACGGAAATGTCGCCAAATTGATATAAACGACACACAAACAGCTGCCATAAACCTTCGGGTTGGTCGTGAGGCTTGGGTCTTCTACACATCAATGATTTTTTTTTTTTTTTGTTAGAAGAGAGTACTGAAATGATGTTTGGTTAGCATTTATCTGTTAGACCAACCATCCTACTTAGTAATACATTTAGCGAATTTTTAAAATGTCACCAAATTGATAAAAATGTTTTCAAATCTATAAAAATATCTTGAAATTGATAAAATTGCGCTACATAAATGATATTAATTGTTTTTTGTTAGGGGATAGTATTGTGATGATATTTCGTCAATTTGTCGCAAAGTGGAACTGTCAGTTCTACAGTCCCACTTGGCGATAAATTTGGCGATTTTTTAAAATGTCGCTAATTTGACGAAACTGTCGCCAAATGTTCCATAGAAATATAACTATTTAGACGATATTTTTTCTACAAATTTATTTGAAGCAAATGATATCATGTCGCTTAGCAACGGATTTAAATCCAATGTGTTTATGCGGCAGACGATTTTTATTAAATCCTTTCCGATTTGAATAATGAAGGTATGTATATAAAATAAATTTCATTGCCATTTCATTTTGGACTGGATAATATCAATTATACTCTTCAGGTTTAAACATTATTATTATTGATATTTTCCGGAATTATTGATTCAGGGATTATTGATATTTTTAAGTTATTACGCCATTGTTTTATTGCGGCAAAAATTGCTGACACACGCATATTGTACGTTGTACGAGTAATCTTCTAGGAATGCACGGGTATATCTTCTAACCTACGAGAATATAAGTAGTACAGGTATATTGGCATATATTTTGACATATATTGGCATATATATTGGAATCAAGTACAGTCTTCTGGTATGAAGATTAAGGGGATTAATTACATATTCAATTTATTACGTCGTCTGTTGTATTTTACCAAAAAACATTTGTGACTCATATTGCAAAACGGGTAATCTTCTACTAATAATCGGACATTATAAGTAGTACGTGTATATCTTCCCATATAATTTTAGCACTTTAATTTTGACATATATTGGAATAAATGACTGTCTTCAGATTTAAAGATTACGGGTTTATTGGTATTTTCAATTTATACATGTAATCTACTAATACAGGTTATATTTTCTAATATTCGCGTATATAATTAGTACGGGTCCCATACAATTTTAACGCTTTTATTTTGCATATATTGATTCAATTCCATATTTTTTTTATATTTGCTTACATAAGGGGTCCAAGATGTTTTATTCTTCAGATATGTCCATGAAGATAATTTTATATAGCGAGAACAGATATTCTTAAACTTCTTTTTAGGAGTATTATCTTAAATATTTTAACAGAATATTTTGATTAAACATGTCATTTAGTATACTATAAGAATTTGGGCATGATTATGAATTTCAAGTTTCTTTATATTATATACTCCGTACGAAGAACGGGTATGCTGCTAGTCTATATAAATAAAATTAAAAATCTCTCTGTTGGTCTGTCTGTTTGGCTCATCATCACGGGAGAACGGATGAACCGAATATGATAAAATTTTGTGCCTAGCCCACTTGTTTTGTGTAGACCCACTTGAAATTTAGTCCATGTTTCGAGTTTTTAAAATCGGAGATTTTAATGAAAAACCAAACTTACATTTGTCTCATCATCACGGAAGAATGGCTGAACCGAATTTAATGAAATTTTGTGGGAAACCTTTACATAGCCCCACTTAAAATTTAGTCTATGTTTAGAGTTTCTAAGACCAGAGATTGTTGAAATATTAGTGGAAAACAAAACTTTTTCCTAGACGTTCAACTCTCTAACTCCTTGTTTCCTCCAAACCAAAAAGGTTGGAAATCGCTGGTTTAAAACGTCAAAGTGAATTAAAACTATATCTCTGAGTTGGGTGGGAGTTTATTGCTCTAATCAGTCACTTTTAAAAATCGCAGGTTTGAAACATGAATTTAAGCATAAACTCTATCGCCATGGTTTATTTTTCTCAGGCTCTTACTCAACAATAAAAAGTATTAAGAAATCAAAATGGTTATTTATTTATCAGCATTTTATGAGGAAGAATTTTTCTTATATCAATTAAATCAAATGTGTTTGTTAAATTTTATTATTATTTTTCGATTTGATTAAATAAATGGATTTAAAAATATATCTTATAATTGAACGTTTTGATTTTACTTTTAATTGTATTAATTACGGACGGCGTACATGATTTTGGCAAAGCGTTTTCAAACTTATATATTGTGTTTAGCTAGTAAACTCATTGTGTTTAACCAATAAACTCATATATTGTGTTTAGTCAATAAAGTCATTTAGCCGATTGTTGAAACAGAATAAGAGTAGAACGGGTACATCTTCTACAGAAATACAATTTTAGTATTTCCATACAAACGGGATCAGTATGTTTTATTGTTTAGATCTGCAAATTCAGATCTACGAATTTGCTGGAATATCGCTAACTGGGCAACTTTTCGTAAACGTTGCCAAATTGACGGAAAATACTATAAAAATAAATTGATAAAAACTACGCTAAATCTATCAAATTAATTTTGTTTTGTTAGAAGAGAATACTGAAATGGTGTTTCCGTAGCATTTGTCTCTTAGTCCAACTGCCCTATTTAGTAACCGATTTAGGGAATTTTTAAAATGTTGCCAAATTGATAAAAATATTTGTAAATCCATAAAAATATCTTGAAATTGATAAAATTGAGCTAAATAAATGGAATTAATTGTGTTTTTTTAGGGGATAGTATTGTGATGATGTTCCGTCAGTTTGACGCCATGTGGGACTGTCAGTTCTATAATCCCACTTGGCGATAAATTTGGCGATTTTTTTAAATTATCGCTTTATTGACGAAAATGTTACCAAATTGATAAAATGATGCTAAATTTATCATAATGACACCGAATGGATGAAAATTCAATATTTTACATATATAAGTATGATTTTCTAGATAATATGTTTGGTTTTGTGAGAATTAAAAAATATGTTTTACTAAGTTTGTTTACAAACTGGACCAGGATGCTTTATTCGTCAGATCTCCCTGTGAAAATAATTCTGTATATCGAGCCCATAGACTCTTATATATTTTTAGAAGAATTAAAATAAATATCTTAATAGGATATTTTGAATAACAAAATCATTTAGAATACTATAGGAATTTACACATAATTGTGAATGTTAATTTTCTTTATGTTTTATTTTCCGTACGAAGAACGGGTATACTGCTAGTGCTTTAAAAATGTATTGCATTTAAAAGACTCAATATACAAATCTTGTCCACGGTTATGAGAAGTGTATAAGATCTCATATTTGTCACATCTTAAACAATTTACATTGCAACTGATGAAGGACGTGGTGACGTCCGAAAAATCTCTGTATTTATAATTCTAAAGTACGTCATAAATGATGCTATTATTAAAGACTTTTTAAATTGCAAAATTTGGTTGTCTTTATTATTTCGTTTTAAATTTTTTTATGAAATTGGCGTGTTTCCAAACATTTTGAAAGATATGGTGTTAAAACCATTTATTGTTAGGCAGAAAAAGGACATTCAAGCCGAGAGACGAATTTAAATTCCATGCCTAAGCCGAAAGTGGAACTATAATTCCATGCCCAGACGGACGAGAAGTCTGGGTCGAATCTTATAAATTCCCAGGCTCATTAATTCTGATTTACGGATTAACTTTAGCAGTTTAATGGACCTCCAGTTTTAAGACATATGAGAAAGCACATGGGAGTTAAAATTGCGGCAAAGTCTGCTTCAGATGATCAACACTAAGCGTGTCGATCCGCTGACCGCACAGATACAGCAACCAACCAGTATCAGCAACCAACCAGAGGGAACCTGAATGACAAATAGCAGAAATGGGGAGTGCTACCCCTCCCGTCCAGGATTTTGCAATTTCCATTAACTTCTAGCACACTCTATCTTTGACATCTTTTTTATACGGCAATATTCAAATATTAATTAGTGTTTAATAAGCACAGCATTAGATTTTTTTCTAATGCTGTGATGAAGAGCGCCCTCCTTAACTCCTACTTTACAAAAATATTTGCTCCTATTCCCATTCAGCTTCCCCAGGAGTTAAAAGCTGGTATTTCCAAGCCCATGGACTCTATAACAACGGAATCATTGATCCCTGATCCAGGCTTTTTCGAAAAAGCAAGTTACGTTTAAAAAATCCGATTCAAGGATGCTACAACTTTTACAGCCTTCCAGGGAGAACTCATAGATTTTTAGCAAATCTGATATTGAGCTGTTAAATGGGGGAGGTTTACAACCAGTAAGTAACCCAACCTGCAGCATTACGTGGGCAGAAACGGTATATCTCTTAATTGGATCTTTCCTAATCTCGGCATATTAATTCCCAATTGTAAAGAAAGTAAAGTACTTCATCATGATGTTCTAACCAATAACGTTAATATCGCGATTTCGCTGAATCTTGAATTATGACTATACGACCAATATTTGAAATTGGAATATGTATCAGATTCTCGTATATTTGTAAATAAAATTATTTTATTAAAATATAATGTTAAATAAAGTTCTCAGAACCTTTAATGCATTTTATTACTTGTATTAATCCAGAATTTTTTTATGAACGAACTTCGCCTAACACCTAGAAATTGAAATAGTAGACATTTTTCAGTTAGGTGGCACAAATATACCCTCAAAATATATCAGACATATTCTGCTTTTTCTATTGCATCAAACGATATTTGCAGCCCTTCATTTTATCAATCGATGGCATTTTCCCAGAATGAAATAGTATATATTTTAGAGTAATATCTTTCTAGCCATTCCTATGAAAGTGTCTGTGAGACCAGAATTCACGTAGGCAGGTTTATATGTGGATTTATGATATCTAACAGGCCAGACAATGGCACTAGGCTGCAAGACGCCAATATATTGCAGCCCTGACCCGAGAGGTCAGCAATGCCATAAATAAGGGGGCTTCAAGTACAGGTGTGGTTGAGTTAGAGCAGTTCCTGAAGGATAAAGAAAAACCATGGATTGGTTAAAATGTTAACCAATAAGGAAGTGTTACTGTGTGGCTCTGAGGTCAACTAATGATCGCCGAAGAGGCGTATCGGACCTCAATCAAAATGAGATGGTAACCGGTAGAAGGTACTACATACCTACTACAAAAACATATTCAGTAAGAGATTCAAAGATGTAGTAACTGTTGAAGAGTAATAGTATATAGCAGTTATGCATCAAACTTCGGTGCATAAAGATATGCATCAGGGTTCTCATGCAGTGCAGTCAGAATAGATCCAGATGCATTGAGTTTCACACAGCCTCAGATGATTTTGCATCAAGATACACATGCAGTGCAGTGATGATGCTGTGGTTCAACAACCAATGATCCATAAACAGCTAACAACAACAAGAAGGTATGTGCTTAACAACATGTATAAAATGTTTAGGATTTTTTTGTATGCCTGGTCTGAGATGTCCAGTCTCCTCCGTAAATATAAGTATAATTATTGTAATCATGATTATAAGGTGCTTCAGTAAGAGATTCAGTGATGCAGTAACAGTTGAAGAGTAATAGTATATAGCAGTTAGGGTCGATATGCAGATATGCATTAAAGTCTGCTCAGGTGCGTAAAGAGATGCATCAAGATTCTCATGCAGTGCAGTCAGAATGGACGAAATGCATTAAGTTCCACACTGCTTCAGACGATTTTGCATCAAGATACTCATACAATGCAGTGATAATGAGGTGATTCAACAACCATAAACGTCTAACGACAACAAGAAAGTATGAGCTTAACAACATATACGAAAGTCATAGTCAGTTTAAGAATTTTTATATGCCTGGTCTCGCATATCCAGTCTTCTCCGTAAATATAAGTATAATTGTTTTAATCTAATTATGATTATAAGGTGCTTAATAAATATATATTTTAAAGTTAAAATAGGTAAAGTTAATTGTGTGGTATTATGTTAATATATTTTATTCCAGGAACTCGCACTAAATATTTAATGGTAGTTTTAATGCGGCACAATGCAATGTTTCACGACTATACGATAACGACCACGTTAATGGTGGATTATTACGGCATTTCAAAGTATCAAAGCAATGTGTTTAACTAACTTCAATAAATGTTTTTGTTTGTGCACAACAGTATCATTGAAGTGTGTTTGAAGAAATACCCAATCTCCAAAATCTATAACAATTCAAAAATAAGAATGTTTGTTGAAGGCCCAGACCACACGACCAACCCAAGGGTTTTCGGTAGCAAAGTGTGTGGCCGGATAAGAATGTTTGTAAAAAATTTTCGTGAAACTAGATCTACTGTAGAAAAAGTGAGAACAGACAGGACTTCTATTTTACTCAGAATAAACTGTGGTAGAGATTGTGTTGCTGAAACACATCTAAAGCTCTTCATTGACACTCATAGGAATGGCTAGGGGAATATTGCTCTAAATTAAAATTTATTTCAGTCTGCAAAAACACCATGTCCTTAAATTGACAAAAGAGATTTGTAATGATCTAACATACTGAAACCTAAAAATAAAATTGCAACTACATTGCTTATTAAAATTAATAAAAATAGGTAAAACGAAAATTAATAAAAATAGGTAAAACGAAAATTAATAAAAATAGGTAAAACGAAAATTAATAAAAATAGGTAAAACGAAAATCAATATAAATAGGTAAAAGTGAAACTTAATTATAAAAATAATTGAAATGTTTAATCACTAACCGATTCAGATGAAAAGGAAAATATTTACGTTAGTTAATAATTAAGTAAGCTGTTTCCAAAATTGTGTCTCAGTTTTCAAATTTTCATTCTTATGGACTTCTTACAGGCTCGAAACTTCTTAAAAGTTATACAGTTTTCGGTATTGATTAACGCCTCCAAGCGTTGAATCACTACTGTCTATTGGTATTTTAATATACTGTTCATTTAAATAAAAACCCAAGGGCAGTATGGATACGCTATCAGTCATAACTCTTAACACAGGTGTATAGAATCTAATCTTATTTGCTCTATGGGAATTACAAAATATCAGCGATCACAGCTTCTTCAAACTTAAAGTTCAATTTTTTGAAGCTTTAAAATAATAATTACACCTCTTATATGAAACGATCACGTGACCTTGATATGAAACGATCACATGACCCACTTCAAAATGATATATGGCATCCACCTTGTTTCAAAATGGTGATTTTTAAGATTCTTTTTAATTCATATTGAGTGTTGTATCCGTCCTAAAACTACTTTAATTTTGCTCAAATTCTGTGCATCAACATACTGAAACAACGCACATACAATATATTTGAGTTTAAATGATTATCCAAATTTGATTACTTCTACAACGAAGCCTATTTTTCACTTATGTAAAATGTAAACAGCAAAATATGTAGAATGAGTTGTATTAGAATTGCTGTATTTCTTTAACACAAAATAATTTAGCCCATGCAGTCTGCATGGCTGATATGAATGAAATATTAATTAGTTTTATAAAGAGAAGGACGATTTTTTTTACTACTTATTTTTTTTTAATTACTTACTAGTTTAATTACTTGTAGCTCCATGGTCTTAACTTTTAATAAAATAAATTATTATAGTATTGTGATGAATAAAATGAATGGGAGAAAGTTATGAATGAAATGCTGTTTTTATAGAGAGATCCAGGCGTATTATTTTTTCTATCACGTCATTTGAATTAATTTCAGTTGTTTTCGATGAAGTTTTCAATTATCATAAATTATCGTAGTATTATGATAGTTTTAAAAATATTACCGTGGAATGTATCGCGTTTTAGAGATATTTAAACCAGGCAATTTATATTTCAATGCCGTCATTTGAATGAAGTTCATTTTTTTCAATGAAGGTTTAAGTTTTCAAATATAATAAATTAATGTAGTATTGTGATAAGTTTTAAAATATTACCGAGGAATGTATTGCATTTTAGACTTTTTTAAATAAAATCGCATTGAATTTCGAAAGTGTTTCATAATCAATGCTTTAAGCATGATTGATTTTTCTTGATGATTTTTACGACATTCTGTTTATGAGAGGGATCACTACAGTTCACAGCACATTCTTACCTCCTAGCTAGCTAATGGCATATTCCCGCTAAAGACGAATCACAGATGAATCTTAGTAATCCATCAATTGTATTCATAATAATGAATCTTAGATGAAAAAGACCAAAGTTGCTAAGGTAGTCCAAATTAATGATACTTATGTATGGCACTGGACGAATAGATATAATTATAATAGTATTTTAAATATTTAATTGTTTATGAGAAGAATCACTACAGTTCACAGCACAATCTTACCTCCTAGCTAAGAGCATATTCCCGCTAAAGAGGAATCACATATGAATGAATCTTAGCAACCCATCAACTGTATTTATGATAATGAATATAGGATGAAAAAGACCCAAGTTGCTAAGGTAGTCCAAATGAATGATATTCATGTATGGCACAGGACGAATAGCTATAGTTATAATAGTATTTAAATATCTAACTGTTTATGAGATGAATCACTACAGTTCCCAGCCTATTATTACCTCCTAGCAAAGGGCATATTCCCGCTAAAGAGGCATCAGAGATGAATCTTAGCAACCCATCAATTGTATTCATGATAATGAATCTATGATGAAAAAGACCAAAGTTTCTAAGGTAGTCCAAATTAATAATATATATGTATGGCACAGAGCGAATAGCTATAGTTATAATAGCACTTTAAATAATTAAATTTAGTTATAATATTTTAATTATCTCTGGTAGAGGCCATATGTATTTCTATGTAAATGTTTGGGAACAAGTTGAGTTTTGTAAATATTTATGTCTTCAATTTGTATGATAAATATAAAAAATTGTACTGCCAATTTTAGAACAATAATAGGAAACCTGCAGCATATGACTGAAATGTATCCAGTGACAGCAGTTCTCAAATACTTGCAATCCATTTTTGTTTATGTGACACAAGTCGACATTTTTTGAAGTATATTCTGAGAAATATATCTTGGTTAGGAAATGTGATTTTTTTATGTTACTCTATTTTCGAGATATGTATACTTTGTATTTCCATATCTGTTTCATTTCAGAAATAGCAACTTTTCGAGGATATTGAATGTTCGGTCACAAAGTTTATTTATCACTTTTACATTATTATTTTTTTGCAAACTGAATAATAGTCATAAAGTCCAAAATACTATTAAGAACTAATAGCCTGAATTTATCGTTTTGTCTATTTAAAATAAATATGACCATGAAAGCAAATATGGCATATTTTAAGGTGGAAATTCGCATGTGTGTATTCTGAAAAGAATTTATAACTAGAGTCCCTAAAATGTATTAGAATTTAATCTTTTATTTTATCAAATTAACATACATTAGATTTTATCATACGGCTTATCAATTTAGAGACAACTATATTAGACACTTTGCAGAGTCGACTTCTAGGATAAAAGCTTGCAATTTCGCCCCAGTAGTTGAACGGTAGAGCGTTGACTGGCCAGTTCGGAGATCCAGGGTTCGATTTCCGGTTGGGGCAGTAAGGCTCTTTATAAGTTATAATTAATAATTTTATCAATCCGATAATATTTCAGTTATAATAAATCAGATAATATTTCAGTTATCCGATAATATTTCAGCCAGCAATTGCAATCGGCAGTCTCAAGCAGGACATCAGTAATTATGGCCCCGTAACTCTACATATATACGGCCTGTATTATGAACGCGTTCAATCTTCATCCGTGAAGAGCTTGGAATCATGATTTCAATGTAAAAATACCATTAGTGTACCGGTTGAGTGATCGTTAACATGCAGTTGCACATCATACCCGTTAATTACACCTAGTAACAATAAAACGACGACAAAATCAAGAAAATATAGTTCTTTTGCTGCCATTGCTGTTAAACGGCAATCAGAATTCTTCCCTTCCACTTGGAAATGTTTACTTTGTATAATCTGTCTTTTGGTATAATTTTCTATCCCAGTCTGCTTCCTGCATTTTTTCGGATATTTTTAATTTTATAAGGCTAAATTTGGCATTTTCCTGTAGAAATGTATCCTACTTGTATGTTATACATTGTATTATTTGCGCAGAATAACAACAGATGAAACATCATTTAACATATGTCTGTATTACATTTATCAAAAATATACCTATGCCCCAGATTCGTGTCAGAAGAGCAAGTACATTGAAACTGATTGGGGATACGATCATATACGCATATACAAAATACTTCATAAGTATCCAATGCCGCAGCCATGATCTCGGAAAGAAGGGGGTATAACCGGAAGGAGTCATAATCCCCCTCATTGTCTATAAAAAGAATTCAGTGGGGGTTCTTAGTTTCCAATGTGGCAAATTTTAGAAAATGTCACCAATTTGACGATATTTAGCCAAATTTGTCGCCATGGGGACAGATAAACAGACCGTCAAAAAGGGTGTTTCTGATATAACAAACGCTGTGAAATACTAAAAAAAATTACCTATAAAATAGAATTTTTATTTTAAAAAACTTTAACTATGAGATTTATGGACAGAAGAGTTTATAAAATATTCAAACTTCTTAATGTATAAAAGAGACAGAGTGGCCATATTTCCTCTATGCAAAATCACAGACGATGTATTTCTTCCTCACATCTGGAAAACCGTTTAGAGCTGCGAAATAAAGAGAAATGGGGATAACCTCTGCTTGCCTACACACTTTAAATTTTAAGAATGAGAAAGACTTCGATAAAAGATAGCCTTATTTTGTTTTATAGCAGTAATTTTTCTAAAAATGAGGATATAAAAAAGATTCACGTGAGTATAAATGGAGGTATAAAAGGTATCGAGATTTATTTTGAGTACTCTTCTGCGCCATCTCAAAAATATATTTACTCCAGCAGATTAAATTCGGATAGATCCGACCAAAATTAAAATCGTAAAACAAATAAAGAATTATTTATATTTCTCATTTGAATACTCTGTTTGAAAGTTACTACAAAATTGAATAATATTCGTTAAAATATAGAATTTTAATGACTGTCAATGATTTGGTGAATTTAGACATTTTGATTTGTTAATAGTTGGCTACAATTATACAATGAATAATATTGACATATCTGCCTCTGCGTTGGTAATTATTCAGTAAAATTATGTTGTTGTTGTTGAGACCCAGACCGTCCGACCTACCAGAAAGGTGTAAGGTAACTGTATGGACGGCCGGGAAGTGCCACCCAATTTAGACCGGCACCCAGTGGAGGAGGCATCCACAGGGACCGTACCCTCCTTCCCCTACCACCAACCTCTCGGAAGGACTTACGGACCCACATGTTTAACGTGATCGTACTCCGCATGAACACGGCGGCATTTTGTGGTAGCGTACAAATCTAGCGCGCAAACCACGGGGATACCGCACCCGAGATGGCCAACAGCACGCGGTGTTCCGAGGTGGTCACCCACCAAGTACTAACCGCGCCCGATGCTGCTTGACTTCGGTGATCTAACGAGAACCGGTGTTTTCAGCACGGTACGGCCGCTGGCCCCAGTAAAATTATGTATTGTTATTCAAATCTTATTAGTGCAAGAACTCTATTGAATTTCAACGGAATTAAACAACGAGATTTTTAAAGAGTGTAGAATGTTTCATTAAACTATTTAATTTACAAAATTAACTTCAGTAAAAACAACTGCTAATACAATAGACAAAATACCACACTCATGTAATTTTATATAAACATTAGAATGCAGACTGCTAATTTTCTCTCCGCCCTCGTTAAGTATCTATTTTTTTTTAAAAAAAAGTAGCTCGCTCCGCTGCCGCCGCCGCCACTGTTTGACAAATTTCTCGTTTCTCGAGATTCTTTGCTTCCTTCTGCAAAATCTATTACATATAAAAATTTGAAATTTGGTACACTTATAGAAAAAGCATTGAAAAATCCGTCGAAACAAACCATTTGATGATATATATTCTAGTTTCAGAAATATTTAATATCAATATCAAAACAAAATAGTTAAGGTAGGAGTTCACGTTCTGGATAGACTAACAATAGCAAGACTACGAAATTTTGGAGGTAGGTACCTAAATGGGTGAATCTTTGTCGGACGAAGCTCCTTTTTATAATTTTGATGTAGTTTTTGAGATATTTCCCTTTTTATGCACTTCTGACGTGAATTTTTTTCGTATTGGCACGTCTAGCGATTTCTCTGTCTCGTACCCCAAAAACTATAGCATACAAAATATGAAATTTGGTATATTTCTAGAGAAATAATAAGGTAATACGATGAAATAAACCGTTTATCGATTTCAACTTTAATTTGGCATGAAATAGATCGCGAAGCGAGCTCATGATCAAGGAATTCAGTTTTTGGATTCCCTGGGCTAAGAAAAATCCCCGATTTTTCCTCCTACAGAAAATAGGTAGAGATAGAGGAAAAATAGATTTTTGAAAATAGAATTTTTATGAGAGATAGGTATGAAGCGAGCTCTGCGAGCGCAATGAGTAGGAGGCGAAACTTCCGAAGGGGATTAGCGAAGCGTAGCGAAGCGTAGCGAGCAGAGGGCAGAGCCCCCTAGTTTAGTAGAAAATAATAAGAATAAATAATATATTTTTAATAAAATTTATAGAATACTTTATTCTAAAATGTCTGAAATCATTTTAATTATTAATTGTTTTTAAGAAATTAAAAATTATTATCTGTTATTAAATAGAACGTCAAATAACTTCTTTATAGCTATCATTGGTTGTCAAATACATATGACATTTGAGATTATTTCAAAGCAATGGTGTTTTCACGATATAATTAAAATGTTTCTACAGCAGAAAACATTTTTATATTTTAATTTAAGCAAACATTTAATGGCACATACATTGAAATATCCAATTTGAAAGAAAACAAGGCTATTAATTTCTTACAATGTAATTATGGCTCATTTAATTAGTTATGCTTTGTCAAACGAGTAATACAAAAAATATTAACTGAAAAATAATGTTATTTACGTTTCTATATCTTTCTTAAAGAATATATAAAACACTTTTTTTGCGTTCCTTATTTTATCTCATATGTATTGATTTTTATAAAGTGCTTTGTAAGTGACTTCTACATATGAAAGAAAATAGCCATTTCTAATTATGTCTATTAAATAATGGGAACGAAAGAAGAGAGCTTTAAGTCACAAAATTTTCCGTTAGGGTGTATTTTCAGACTTAATATTTCGCTTTAGTTTCAAATAACAGTATTCATGGATAGATTTAGTGATTATTATGAACTGGTTAGCATAGAATAGACCAGTGTTTCTATACCGCCGGGCTGCGGACCGGTCCCAGGTCCTAGTATCAATTATACCGAGCCGCAAGAGATTATCTTGGAATTTGCCGTTTAAATTTCTAAGCATTATTTACGAAAACATATTTTATAATAGAAATATTCAAAGGATAATAATATACGTGAATGTATAGAAAAGCTCAGAGCAAGAACGTCTAAACAAAATTTGTGTAGCAAATGTCAGAGATCAATCCGAATTTAAATTTTAATATGAATAAGAGACTGGTCAGCTGATTTCTTTGGTGAATTACAATGAATAATATTTTTCTCTCTCAATACTATTTTGTTTTTCAAACCAACATCAGTTATATCAATTTGCTAATACAATAATCCGTTTCATGCTGAATAATGTTATATATTTTTGCTGATATGAATGGGATATTTTAATGAAAATCAGCATACATGAATTTTATGATGTTGGTTTGAGGAAATTACAATGTGCTGCACGATTTCGTCAGTCCAGTATTTGATAATTTATTTAAATGTAGTTTTATATTCATCAACATGCCACACCGTAAACATAAATGTACTAATATATTTTATGATTATACTACCATCATTAATTATTAATACTAATGTTAGTTTAATGTATAAGCTTAAAAAGAATTGAAAGCGCATTTATGAGTCAATTTGTTGGGACCTGACCCTCCTCTTATAAAAAAAATAATTTACCGAGCCGCGGTCTCATAAAATTTGAGAAGCCCTGGAATAGACGATATCTACAACGGTAATAAGAAAAACTTTAATGAAATTTTAAGCGTGCTACGTGGTAGAACCAAATATTTCGGTTCTCAAAGTAGTTCGCACATGTGTGGTACATGATAAGTTTTCTTGCTCCCATTGTAGATATAGAATATTCCATGCTGATGATATTATAGCAAGCGCAAAACTGATCAGTAGATGAAGTTATCTGCAATAACATGCGTAATCCTAACAAGGTACGAGTAAGATACGAGTAAGGTACGAGTAAGGTACGAATTTGCAACTCGCTTCTTTCAGAGCATATTGACAAAATTAAAATTCGAGATGTTCAAAGTTTCCATAGAGCATTCAATAAAAATGCAACATTTTCCCTTTTAATTACGCCAGCCTTTTCTGCAACTGTTGGAACATATATGTGATCGAATCTTAGGAATGCATATGTGATCATATCACATCGAAAATTAAGAAAAATGATTGAAATTGAAATACATCAATGGTAGCAGTAGGGGATAACTCCATATTTATTCAGTTTTCATCATTTATATTCGAAATTTCTAGGAGTTAAAATTTGTCTCAAGCATATCAAAATAGTATGAATTTACTAAACGATAGATGCGTGTTTTATGCATTATCCGATTATATGTACCATTATCCGATTATATGTACCATTATCCGATTATATTTATTGCAGTATAAAGGTAGCACGTCTCCTACAGAAGATAAGAATATCGTTACAGTAGCTGGGTAGTGTCGACTTATCAATAACTTTGACCCTCTCAAATGGTTATAACTTTTTAAAGCACGCTGCAATCTTACAAGTTAATGTTTTGATTTAAAAACTGTAAGTGGGTGTTAAAAGTGAAAACGAAATATCCGTAATGTCCAATATTTGTAAAACATCTTTTGAATAGTAAATAAAACTTATGTATAGAATACCACTAAACTCGCTATTTTAATCGTAAACTCATATTCGTAGTCAGTGGCGTACTAGACGATGAAAGAAGACGGTTATTCATTTCTATTTAGTGCATTTTATTGGAAATGACAGAACATAGAAAGCTATTATAGACCTGAATGTCTAGGTCACAGAGTTCCTGTCTTCTATAAAATCCCTTATCTTTGTTTTGTGCATTAATCTCTGTACTATGGAAACATGGATTTTTGAACTAGCCAACTAATACTCCAACCGCTAAGCTACTGGGACAGAATTTCTAATTCTTATCGTTGTAGTGGACCCAACACTCTCCCCCCCTCAGATGTCAGTTCGATAAAAAGTTGACCATCTGAACACTGATGTCATAATTCGTAGGGTCCACTGATGTCATAATTCCAAACAGGGTGTTTTGGTAACTCGTCAGCTTCACTACATCCAACATTTATGATTAAATTGTTCGGTGAGCCATTTTAAAGGACTCACCGTCCCAATCGGGACTCGAACCATAAATCAAACCATTGATCAGATGGGACTAAATTCCAAATTATTTTCATCGAAGTGGTCCCTGCACTCTCTCCCTCAGATCTCAGATCGATGTGAAGCTGATGACTTGAACACTGATCGCATAATTCATAAACTCTGCTGAAAATTTGAGGCAAGATATTTTTACGGTATCCATAATCACTGTATTCGAAATTCAGGGATAACTTTTTCCGGCGTTATTTTGATGAAATCACTGTACCAACCAGGAATTGAAGCGTAAATCTTCTAACGGATCAGCCGACGCTCTAACTATTGAGCTACCGGGGTGGAATTCCTAGCTTATATTGTCGAAGTAAATCCTACATTCTCTTCCCTCAGATGTCAAATTGCCGTGAAGCCACCTTATTGGGACACATTTAGACATTTTTTGTTTGGCCATTTTTCATTCTCTGTCATTCTGCATAGCCTAATTCACATTCGGATGTTCAAGACCAGGCTTGTTTGCACAAATGAATAATCTGTAAAAATTTCCTAAACGCACATCTGGTTACTTAATCTTTGTCTGCTTAATTAACCTTATTATAAATTCTTATTATTTAACATTATTATTCATCAAATTGCTTTAAATTTAAAGTTCTGCATGGATTTAAAAGAATTATTGCGTAACATATGCATTTTAATATTCGATGTTACTAAAAGTTTGTCCCAACGTCAGCAAAATCCCAACAAAAAGTAACTATTCACGAAACACCTTCATAGAATTACAAACCTGAGCAATATATCTGAATTGTTTAAATAAAACTATCTAGATACTATCTTAACCTGTTTAAAGATAGTACGATTTCCAATTTTACAAAATGCGCCTAACAGTCTTTTCTAACATTCAAAGTATTTAAGGACTGCCAATATCAGAGTTTCTAAAACATTTTGCAACGCATTAAGAAGAATCCGAATTCAATACAATCGATTATACTTTCAATTTTCAATACAACTTTAGGTATAAGGTTTAGAACAGCTGCTAATTGATATACACTAATTGCTTTTTAAAGCAAGCTGTTCAAATGATCTGAATCACTTCACTTGAACTTTCGAAAGATTCTATATTTTAGTTAAGGAACAGCAAATTTGCAACTAAATTATTTTTATTATAATTTATTTCAATTCAGATAGTTAAATATTCTAGTTGCAAAGCTCCCCAAATTACAGAAAGAAATTAAAATTAGGATAGAGAAAAAACTATTTCAAAAATAACTGTATTTTTTAACGTCATAAATTCGGTTTTTGAACTTTTTTTAATTACTAAAACTCTCTCTTCCTCCATAGCAACTTCCAGTTTTTCATTTTAACCGTCAACCGGAGAAAGTCGGGAAACCAAAATCTCGATTTTTTATAGCTTTTGCTAAAAATTAACAAAAAATCAGAAGATAGTGTCAGTCTGTGATGAAAAAACAATGAATTGGGTTTACTTTTCCAAATGAATTTTGTGGATTAAATTATTAATCTTAATTAAAGTGGTTGTGAATCCTAACATTTGAACATTGGTATCATCACCAGGTCTTTTGAATCTTATTCCAGAGATCAAAAATTGACCTAACATAAATGAAGACTGGTAACCTACCTCTATATTTCGGGTCTGTAAGTCAGTATGACTGTCACCTTTTACGGTTTTTTTCTGACATTTGGAGTCAGACTTTGTCTTTTTCTATAACACTCTCAATACTCAAATGAATAACGACTGTCTCTGAATAACACTGCTTGAAATCACGACTCTCTCTCTTCAACTCTTGAATAATCATTGCATATATTCTTTGACTTTCCTCCTTGCAGCAGCATCATTTGGCCTGGGATTAAGATACGCCCTACCTGCTCTCATTGGACGCTCCTCAGTGCAATGTCGTATCTTTGCATTATTGGCTCTTTCAGTTTCCAATGAAACTTGGTTTAAGTCCTGGCAATAGGATATTTTGCCCTCAACCACACCTGGAATTTGTGTGAAGTGTATTTATTGAGGACATAACTTTCTGGGACAAGACTGTTATAAAACGGTGACTAAAAGTTTGCGCTTTGTTTCGTCGTAAACATCAAAATCTGCATATGGTGCCTCCTGGTCTCACACATGCATTCAAATTTTGATTAAAATTCGTTTTGATTAAAAATCGTTAGAACTTTCTTCGATGTTGTGAGACCAGAAATAGATCTCACAACAGTTTATTGTAAGGCAGCTTTATGTACGTTATTTATTGTGTCTGAAACGTCAGACAATACCTTCAGTCTCAATGACGCCAATTTTTACAATACGCTGACCCAAAAGTCAGAAGAAACCATAAATTTAGGGAAATCAAGACAGGTGGGCCAAAGGACTGACTCTAAGGACAAGGTGAAGCAATGACATTGGGGGTAAAAAGGTTGACCAAATGAGAAGATGCTTGTGGCTTTGCCATGAACGCTGCCAATAAGAGCAAAAGAAGAGTTGTTGTTGTTTAGACCAAGACCGCCCGACCTACCGGAAAGGTTTAAGGTAACTGTTTGGACGGCCGGGAAGTGCCACTCAATTTAGACCAGAACATAGTGGGGGAGGCATCCACAGGGACCGTACCCTCCTTTCCCCACCGCCAACCTCTCGGAAGGACTTACGGACCCACATGTTTTACGTGATCGTACTCCGCGTGAACACGACGGCAGTTTCGGCAGTGGCGGGAATCGAACCCGGGCCTACCGAGTGTAACTCCCGCGCACTGAACACGGGCTATCGAGCGCAGAAAAAGAGGAGTTGTTGTTGAAACCCAGACCGTTCGACCTACCATAAATGTGTATGGTAACTGTTTGAACGGCCGGGAAGTGCCACCCAATTTAGACCGGAAACCAATGGGGGAAACAAAAGACGAGTTGTTGTTGTTGAGACCCAGACCGACCGACCTACCAGAAAGGTGTAAGGTAACTAGCAAAAGAGGAGTGTCAAACCTCATGCAAAAGAGCCACAGCAAAAGGAGTAAAACATACATACAAAATGATTATAGAGAACGATTTCGACAGAGAGATTGCAGCATGACTGCTACGTGAGAGGTGATATCGAAATCCACGATGACTTCTGCACGACAATTGCAGAATGTAAACGACAAAGTCCTGAGTACAGTTATTCCAGAAAGGTTTCGACATTAACATCTAGCCAGGAGTACAATATGATCGGAGAATTACGAATGTTGGAGGGTTATCAGCGACACAATGCAATAATTTAATGAGTTCCACTATGTACGAAATTTATAGTCACGTCAATTATGTAGAATTTAATAATTTAAAAACTCAGCTTTAAGTTTCTTCTTATTTTTGTGTACCACAGATATATCCAATGATATCAAGATGAAAACTCTGTGACACTGTTTTCGATAGCTGAAGAACCGATGTGTGTGAAAATTGTTCAGAATAGTGCTTCAACATAAAATAACTAAAACACTGATTCGAATTTTTAAAAAATCTAGAAAAATCTTAAGTATGTCGTACCGGGAAGTCAGTTAATTCAGTACCAAATTTCGAGGCTGTTCGAAGCTTAGATTTTCCGCTGCATCCGATTCACACAGACAGACAAAAAGACAAATAGCTTCTTTTGTTACCTAAGATGAGTTTTTCATTTCTCCAAGCTGTTATTAATGGTCGTTATCTAATTTCTTTTTTATTCGGATTATCGCCGATATTTATAATAAAGAAAATGTTGTGTGTGTGTGTGTGTGTGTGTGTGTGTGTGTGTGTGTGTGTGTGTGTGTGTGTGTGTGTGTGTGTGTGTGCAGTCTGTAGTGAAAAATCTAACCGTCGTACGGCCATAAAATTTGGTATACATGTATGTACTTGAATAGCCAGGAAGGTGTATTTCATTTCGAATTTCATTTCGAATTTTTCATTTCGAATTAGTTTTTTCTTTATTTTATAATCTGGGATTTCCTTTTCGAAAGCAAAAAAAAAATCATAGAAAACATGGAGAAAAATGGAAGTTGAATTTCATTCGAAGCACAACGGCAGAATTATAAACAAGAGTCTCGCTCTCCAAATTCCAGACGGCTGGCACTTCATTAGTGGGATTTAAAATCCTGAGTTTTATAGATAAAGATTTGAATTTTTATATATAAGATTCTGACCGCATTAATATGAATATTCCCTGAAAAAAATCACGTTTCTACTATAACTTTTAAAGATAGTAATTTAAATTGTTAACGGCTATAAAATATACTTTTTGATGTATGGTCTCGCTGGGAGGTAGGGGGGACTTTTTAAAAATCTTCATTCTAACACAAAAAACGTTGATTTCATAAGTTTCTTTAATTTTTGCAATTTTTAAAAGATCGCATTCAATCATCGCAATGGACCGCCCCACACTTCAACGAAGATTCTGTGTTCACACTCTCTGCACCAGAACTATTTTAAAAATGGGTGATCGTGTTGCGCACAATGGATGAGTTCTTGACGTTCGGGAAGAAACTTTCGAAGAGAGGTTTTGAATCCTTTATTTCTCCTAATTTGCAGAAAACGTGCTTGGTTAATTCAATAGTAATGGGCGTTTATTTGCGATCAGGAAAACATTGAGTAATTCTTTCTAGTCTTGTAATGATTATCTTTGAATGCATGGCAAGTTTTGTCTTGTCAACCAATGACTGTAGTGATATATGCTCAACTCTCAACGCTCAACGTTCTGAGCAATTATATTCTGAACATTTTCCAATCCATGTAGCGTCATCTCTGTACGTATGGGAACTGCGAACAATTTACGTGGACAAAAGGGATTGGACAATGGATTAATGTTATTTATTCATCGAATTAAAAGAAATTCAGAAAATCGGCAAAGCATTTTCGATAAATTTAACTTTAAAAGAAGGTCAAATTTTAACTTTTAATGATCGTAAAATGTTCTTATTGTAGTGCTGTTATTCTTTCTGATGCCGCACTATTGAAATCAGTATTGCTTAAATGCGTAACAAATTCTTACTGAAATATCTAGAAAACTTGTTACGGATTGCGATAAAAGTTTGTCAAAATATGCATTCTTAGACATGTGAACTATTTTCGTTTGACAAATTTTATTATATGCCATTATATGAAAATATATTATAATATAATTCTATACATTTAAATCAAATTAAGAAAAAATTCCTCAAGGTATATGACGACTTGGTAGCTAGATATCTCTGGGAAACACTCTTGAACAGATATATTTTACTTAAAATCCCCCTATATTGTCTAAAGTTCAGATCAAAAGTAAAATGTATCGATCTCTTTCCAGCCATCAATAACTTGAAGAGGTGTACGGACATGTAAAATATGTAGATCTTAAAGACTATCGGAGAGTATGGTCTGTTAAAGACTATAGGATCTTAAAGACTATAGGAGAGTATGGGTGGGTCTCTATAAATGCCACCACCACATACACACATTGGGTTCAAGTCTAAATTGAATAACACTCTCTCGGCCATTCAAACAGATACCTTAATATCGTTTGGTGTAGAAAGAAATAGGCTATACGTGTATTAGGCTGTGTAGTGATGTTTGAACTAAACTTAGTTTAATCGACACTTTTCTAAAAAAAATAAGTATAGAACGGGATGTTTTTACATACATCACCTATTCCTCTTCACATGAAACGACATAACATGAAACGAGAAACTTTGTTAGAGGCTTAAAAGTTATGTTCTGCAAGAACGTCTTTTCCAAAATATTGAGAAATGAGTTCGCTCATAAATTATTAATTTAAAATTATTAAATTCATTTAAAATCAATTTAAAATTCCTTAACAATTCATTAAATTCATTCAAATTCATTCATTCATTCATACATTCATTTAAAATTCATTAAATTCATTTAAAAATTTATTTAAAATTATTCTGATTTTCAGACAAAAATTACAGTGGTTTTCAGGCAAAAATTACACCATTTTACAAATTTCCTTTTTTTCGGAGCAAGAACTATAAGTTAAACATCTATGGTTCGAATTTACCAAAGTGTGATAACAAATATAAAAAATCTGATGAGGACAACACATGACTTTCCTTATATAATGTAATGAACGTACTTTTACAGTATAAAAATAGGTTTTTACTTTCCTTATATACATAATGTATAAGGAAAGTATTGTGACGGGATCGAAAATTCGAATTCGAGTTTTCGAAGGGAGAGCACGTTTCAAGCATCCCTGATCACGAATCAAACATTTTTGAAGTGATGTCTGTGTGTGTGTGTGTGTGTGTGTGTGTGTGTGTGTGTGTGTGTGCGTGTGAAAGAATGTGTGTGTGTGTGTGTATGTGTGTGTGTCAGTGAGACTGTGGAGACGATAACTGACGAACGAATGGACCGATTCGAACCAAATTTGGTACAAAAATCACAATCTGTAAACACTGGAAGCCTATTGTTTTTATACGCAATCAAATGTTCAGAACCCCCCTAAATTTTCGAATGAAATTTTGAAAAAATCGTCAAAAAAACAAAACCACTAATAAAGTTATGCAAATAGACATCTCTTATGTAATTTTTCATTACGAAACGATTGGCATAAATTTTAGAACGCTAAAATGAACCGTTCTTGATATACTGCACATTTTTTAAAAAAATTATCAAAAAGTCATATAAAATAAAAATAAAATATTTCCTATTGAGAAACATGTTCACTTTTCATATGTAATACCATACGATAAATTGGGTGACATCATTCTCGTGGATCTAGCTCGTTACATTCATGAAAAAATATACTTTGAGTAATACGTTTGTATTTGAACGCCAATAGTCATTTGTCTGCTGTAACAATAACTTATATTTTTGTCCATAGCGCTTGGCGAGATTTTGGCGACGAATTTGGCGGAATGTCGCCAACTTGGCGACTTTTTGAAATATTGCCAAATTAACGAAAATCTCGCCAAATGGATGAAAATGACGCTTAATCAATGAAAATGACGACTAATTGTCGAAAATTCAATATCTTGGAAATAATATAAGTATCTACTATAAGAAAAACCTATTTTTTTTACTGTAAAAGTAGTAAATTCATTACATTATATAAGGAAAGTCATGTGTTGCCCACATCAGATTTTTTGTTATAGTAGATACTAATATTTTTTTCAAGATATTGAATTTTCGACAATTAGTCGTCATTTTCATTAATATAGCGTCATTTTTATCCATTTGGCGAGATTTTCGTTAATTTGGCAACATTTCAAAAGATGCCAAGTTGGCGACATTCCGCCAATTTTGTCGCCAAAATCTCGCCAAGCGCTATGGACAAAAATATAAGTTATTGTTACAGCAGACAAATGACTATTGGCGTTCAAATACAAACGTATTACTCAAAGTATCTTTTTTCATGAATGTAACGAGCTAGATCCACGAGAATGATGTCACCCAATTTATCGCATGATATCACATATGAAAAGTGAACATGTTTCTCAATAGGAAATTTTTTTTCTATTTTATACGACTTTTTGATAACTTTTTTTTAAAATGTGCAATATCTCGAGAACGCTTTATGTTAGCGTTCTAAAATTTATGTCAATCGTTTTCTAATGAAAAATAACATAAGAAATGTCTATTTGCGTAACTTTATTAGTGGTTTTGATTTTTTGACGATTTTTCCAAAATTTCATTCGAAAATTTAGGAGGGTTCTGAACATTCGATTGCGTATAAAAACGATAGGCTTCCAGTGTTTACGGATTCTGATTCCGAATATTGTTCGAATCGGTCCATTCGTTCGTCAGTTATCGTCTCCACAGGCTCACTGACACACACACACACACACACACACACACACACTTTCACACACACACACACACACACACACACTTTCATACACACACACACACACACACACTCAGACATCACTTCAAAAATTTTTGATTCGTGATCAGGGATGCTTGAAACGTGCTCTCCCGTGGAATACTCGAATTCGAATTTTCGACCCCGTCACAATACTTTCCTTATACATTATTTATATAAGGCAAGTAATATACTGTAAATAAACTGTTCTCAACGTACTGGAAATACCCTCATTGTTAAAAAATTTGTAATTTTGTTTTTCTGTGAACTAGCTTTTACATCTGTGTGCCAAAGTATTACAGCGTTTCCATGTTTTATAGCCGAGACAATTGCTACAGGTATTTTGCCGGCAGGTATTTGTTCTACAAATAGCTACTAAATTCAAGAATGTCTATTTCGATAGAAAGTGACGAAAATTTTAAACAGATAGACTTTATAACTTAACAGACGTATAATCTTACAGACTGGCGTATAATCTTACTGTACATTATAAGTGAATTCATTATGTGGTATATATTGATAAGTAGTAATGGAATATTTTAACAATATCGTATTATGAAATCTCTCTATATTAAAACAAGAAAGATTAATCATGGTTAAAGCATTGATTATGAAACACTTTCCAACTTCAATGCAATTTTATTTAAATTAAGTCGAAAATACAATACACTCCTCGGTAATATTTTAAAACTTATCACGATACTACATTGATTTATTATATTTGAAAACTTAAACCTTCATTGAAAAAAATGAACTTTATTCAATTGACGGCATTGAAATATAAATTGTCTGGTTTAAATATCTCTAAAATGCAATACATTCCACGGTAATATTTTTAAATCTATCATAATACTACGATAATTTATTATATTTGAAAACTTCATCAAAAACAACTGAAATAAATTCAAATGACGTCATAGAAAAAATAACACGCCTGGATCTCTCTATAAAAGCAGGATTTCATTCATTTCATTCATCACAATACTATAATAGTTTATTTTATTTAAAAATTAAGACCATGGAGCTACAATTCATAAACTATGCTTAAAACTTTATCGAAAAAATCGGCCTTCTGTTTATAAAATCAATTAATATTTCATTCATATCAGCCATGCAGACTCCATGGACTGAATAATTTTGTGTTAAAGAAATACATTAATTCTATTACAACTCATTCTACATATTTTGCTGTTTACATTTTACATAGGTGAGAAATAGGGTTAGTTGTAGAAATAATCAAATTTGAATGAGAATTTAAACTCAAATATATTGTCATTGTGTTGTTTTCGTATGTAGATGCACAGAATTTAAGCAAAAATAAAGTAGTTTTAGGACGGATACAACACTCAATATGAATTAAAAAGAACTTTAAAAAATCACGATTTTGAAACAAGATGGATGCCATATATCATTTTGAAGTGGGTCATGTGATCGTTTCATATCATGGTCACGTGATCGTTTCATATAAGAAGTGTAATTATTATTTTAATTTTTATTTAAAAAACTACTGAATATATTTCGCTGATTTTTTTTATATATTTTATGGAACAATTTCACTATTACCTAAAATTTTCGAAGCAATTTGTGAATTTTAAATCCGCCTAAAAAATGTTTGAAAAATTAGGTCCCATAGGGCTCAATGGATTTCATTTCCTCAACCCGGGTTCAATCCAAAACTAATTGGGTGATATTATTCACTTGTATTCCCATAGGTCCTACAGACCGTCTGAACAACATACTAAAATTTCATTTTGATTAAGTCATTTTAACGGCAGTTATCGTGCTAACGGACAGACAGACAGACAGACCGACAGACAGAATGAACAAAGTCATAAACACTTTTCAACTTTGTTGTAAAGTGTTAAAAAAGTAGCTGAAGTCGCCGCCACCCCTGTTTGACAAATTTCTCTTTTCTCGAGATCATTTGCTTCGTACCGCCAAAACTATTGCATATAAAAACATGAAATTTGTTACAGTTGTAGAAAGAGCTTTGGGGGATACGCTGAAATAAACCGTTTTTAACACTTTACAACAAAGTTGAAAAGTGTTTATGACTTTGTTCATTCTGTCTGTCTGTCTGTCTGTCTGTCTGTCTGTCTGTCTGTCCGTTAGCACGATAACTGCCGTAAAAATGACTTAATCAAAATGAAATTTTAGTATGTTGTTCAGACGGTCTGTAGGACCTATGGGAATATAAATGAATAATATCACACAATTAGTTTTGGATTGAACCCGGGTTGAAAAAATGAAATACATTGAGCCCTATGGGACCTAATTTTTCTAACATTTTTTAAGCGGATTTAAAATTCACAAATTGCTTCGAAAATTTTAGGTAATAGTCAAATTGTTCCATAAAATATATAAAAAAAAAATCAGCTAAATATATTCAGTAGTTTTTTAAATAAAAATTAAAATAATAATTACACATCTTATATGAAACGATCACGTGACCATGATATGAAACGATCACATGACCCACTTCAAAATGAGATATGGCATCCATCTTGTTTCAAATTCGTGATTTTTTAAAGTTCTTTTTAATTCATATTGAGTGTTGTATCCATCCTAAAACTACTTTATTTCTGCTTAAATTCTGTGCATCTACATACTAAAACAACACAATGACAATATATTTGAGTTTAAATTCTCATTCAAATTTGATTATTTCTACAATTAAGCCTATTTTTCACCTATGTAAAATGTAAACAGCAAAATATGTAGAATGAGTTGTATTAGAATTACTGTATTTCTTTAACACAAAATAATTCAGTCCATGGAGTCTGCATGGCTGATATGAATGAAATATTAATTGATTTTATAAACAGAAGGACGATATTTTTCGATGAAGTTTTAAGCATAAAGTTTACGAATTGTAGCTCCATGGTCTTAATTTTTAAATAAAATAAATTATTATAGTATTGTGATGAATGAAATGGAGAAAGTTATGAATGAAATCCTGCTTTTATAGAGAGATCCAGGCGTGTTATTTTTTCTATGACGTCATTTGAATTAATTTCAGTTGTTTTCGATGAAGTTTTCAAATATAATAAATTATCGTAGTATTATGATAGATTTAAAAATATTACCGTGGAATGTATTGCATTTTAGAGATATTTAAACCACGCAATTTATATTTCAATGCCGTCTTTTGAATGACGTTCATTTTTTTCAATGAAGGTTTAAGTTTTCAAATATAATAAGTCAATGTAGTATCGTGATAAGTTTTAAAATATTACCGAGGAATGTATTGCATTTTCGACTTTTTTAAATAAAATTGCATTGATTGGAAAGTGTTTCATAATCAATGCTTTAAGCATGATTGATCTTTCTTGTTAACACTTTAGAACAAAGTTGAAAAGTGTTTATGACTTTGTTCATTCTGTCTGTCTGTCTCTCTGTCTGTCTGTCTGTCTGTCTGTCCGTTAGCACGATAACTGCCGTAAAAATGACTTAATCAAAATGAAATTTCAGTATGTTGTTCAGACGGTCTATACGACCTATGGGAATATAAATGAATAATATCACCCAATTAGTTTTGGATTGAACCCGGGTTGAAATAATGGAATACATTGAGCCCTATGGGACCTAATTTTTCAAGTATTTTTTAAGCGGATTTAAAATTCTCAAATTGCTTCGAAAATATTAGGCAATATTCAAATTGTTCCATAAAATATATAAAAAAAAATTCAGCGAAATATATACAGTAGTTTTTTAAATAAAAATTAAAATAATAATAACACCTCTTATACGAAGCGATCACGTGTCCATGATATGAAACGATCACATGACCCACTTCAAAATGATATATGGCATCCATCTGGTGTCAAAATCGTGATTTTTAAAGTTCTTTTTAATTCATATTGAGTGTTGTATCCGTCCGAAAACTACTTTATTTTTGCCTAAATTCTGTGCATCTACATACTGAAACAACGCAATGACAATATATTCCAGCTTAAATGCTCATCTAAATTTGATTATTTCTACTTTTAAGCCTATTTTTCACCTATGTAAAATGTAAACAACAAAATATGTAGAATGAGTTGTATTAGAATCGCTGTAATTCTTTAACACAAAATCATTTAGTCCATGGAGTCTGCTTAGCTGATATGAATGAAATATTCATTGATTTAAGAAAGAGAAGGACGATATTTTTCGATGAATTTTAACGCATAGAGCTTACTTACTTGTAGCTCAATGGTCTTAATTTTTAAATAAAATAAATTATTATAGTATTGTCATGAATGACATGAATGGGGGAATTATTTATGAATGAAATGTTGCTTTTATAGAGAGAGCCAGGCGTATTATTTTTTTATGACGTCATTTGAATGAATTTCAGTTGTTTTCGATGAAGTTTTCAAATATAATAAACTATCGTAGTATTATGATAATTCTAAAATTATTACCGAGGAATGTATCACATTTTAGAGATGTTTAAACCAGGCAATTTATACTTTAATGCCGTCATTTGAATGAAGTTAATTTTTTTCGATGAAGGTTTAAGTTTTCAAATATAATAAATTAATGTAGTATTGTGATAAGTTTTAAAATATTACCGAGGAATGTATTGCATTTTAGACATGTTTAAATAAAATTGCATTGAAGTTGGAAAGTGTTTCATAATCAATACTTTAAGCATGATTGATCTTTCTTGTTTGATATATACTGTTATTTAAGAAATATTTAATGTCAAATTTAAAGACAAAATATTTGAGCTGCGAGTCTTCGTCCTGGATAGACTAGCAGTAGCAAGACCACCATTTTTTGCAGACAAGTACCTACATGAGTGAAGTTTTGTAGGACGGAGCGCCTGTTTTAATTTCGATGTAGTTTTTGAAATATTTTACGTTTTATGCTCTTCTGAAGTGAACTACTTTTTTCGTATCGGAACGTCTAGCGATTTCTCTGTGCCGTACCGTAAAAACTATAGCATACAAAAATATAAAATTTGGTACTTTTATTTTTTAATGTTACTAGGGGGCAGAGCCCCTTAGTAACATTAAAAAATAATTATTTTAAATTCAGTAACAGAAACAATCTTTCAGAATCTCACATTAAGCGAAATGCTAATTTATTTTGCTCTTTACCATTAATAAGATGATATTTTGGAAAAATTAAAAGAAAATGTATTTATCTACTAAAATATTTTTATATAAATTTTTACATTAATTTTTGTCATTTAATGTATTTAAAATCTACAATATAAATATTATTTTAATTTTATTCATTCAAAAATATATTTTAGTCCTTTTTCATGCATTATATGTTTTATATCAATTAATTTATGCACAGTAGTACTGGATAGTTTCATTTCAATTTATATACGACATCAAATTAAAAAAAATGATATAATAATTAAAACAACTGCGTTGATATATATCCCGTATGTTTCATCCTATTTCCCACAAAATTATTAACAGAAAACGTTATGCCAAATCGTTGGCTTCCTATAATTACTATAATTTAACAAAACATCACTTCAAACCCACATAATCTCTTAATTATATAAGAATCATCTCCCTTCCACTAATTTTGTCTATCAAAACTACCATGATTAATATTTTCTTTGTTTCCCACAAGATATGAACATGTAACCATAGTTTTATCTTTATTATAAAGTGAATGATGCCGTACAGATAACGTTTTGAAATTTAATATTACAAAAGTGTAATTAATAAATTATCCTAACTACTTGATGAAGATAACTCATGCATTTAAATTTGTAATTAAACTAGAGGATGTGAATTTAATAGAATTAATTAGAACATTTCTTTTAATTATCAAAGCATAAATATTAAGGGATTGTGTTCGTACAGACAAGCAACTGCGGCACCAGTAAATTAATTTGATGTAATCATAAAATATAAAAAAATAAATGCGAAAAATCTGCATTTATTATCATGTTTATCTGCCAAAGTAACAACGTTCTTGAAATTTATTATAAAATAAATAATAAAATACATAATTTTGAATATTTATTTAATACATTGATCTAATCGTGGTAACAGAAACGTCCGTGGATGTTATTATTCTACTGCATCAATAGAATTTTTTTTTAATTTTACTAAGTTTAGAGATTTTCTTAATGCTTAGTTATGATTGTTTTAGGAGAGTTTTCGTCGCAAGTAAAGAATGTTAATTAAGAGAGTTTAAAAGTGCTTAAATTATTGATTTATAGTCCTGGAATAAATTTTTATTATAAACTTATTTTTTTTATGTCATGACATGCATAGATGAATTTGAATAGTTCTCCCGCTGCATAAAACAGCAACTATTGAACGGTTTCGTCCTTTTTATATGCTCGTCAGTATTGAATATCTAACACATACAATTGCTGTAAAAGAACTTACCATATTCTACAATTTTGCGGACCTGTATAGAGACCAGGTAATTCAATCGCAATATTCTGGTCCAAGTTTTATTGATGCCATTGCAGTTGTCTTCTATTCCATGCTGAAGAAAGCAAAAGGGCTAAAACTGGTCCATAAAAGCAATGAGAGCGAGGTACTAATTTTTTTTTGTAGAAGCTAGAGCAAATAGGAAAAATAATTTATGAAACATGTTCAAGATTTTAATTACCTACGGTTTATTTTTATTTTGTAGTACTTTAACTTTAAACTATACTTATCTCAATTTTAATACCCATGGATTTTGTTACTGTAGGTAATCATACTTTTCAGTAATACCACGAACCTACATTTCCGTTTTATTTGTACTGTAAAATGTATATCAGATAAAATAAATGTTTTCAGAAAACATTGAGTACGTAAATTTATGGCTGGTGTTGTCTATAAATATTTTATGGTATTGCCAATATATCTCTTTTACAAGCCATAAGACATGAAATAGATTTTAATAGTGCTTTTAAAAGTGTTTGTTGTTTGAATTCATTTTCATCAAAAAATGTCACGTAGGTTTTAAGTTGTAATTTTTATTAACAGACGGGTTTACCCGCCGTTTCTCGTGATTTAATGTAAGAAATGCTTATGGTCATACCTCAAATTTTTTGGTCTAATTTTACTCCTGGAAATTCATAAAAATCATATTTATTGAAAAAGTTTTAACTAAGAATAAAATTTGTAAATTAATACTAAAATATCTGCATGATATACCGCATGATACACTGTCTGCCTGATATATGGGCCCGCAAGGTATACATGCTAATAGTAAAGCATGTATATCATTCGGACATTATTTAAATAACATAGAATATACAGAAGTTAAATTTACTTCACAGAATTACGCTTAACTTTGTTTTATTAAATTTACCAAATTGTGGGATTTGGGTAAGATTTGGCACTAAATGTAGAATTCTGTATATGTTAAATAAATCATCTCCTTTAAAATATTTAGTTAATATAATTGCTTTCAAAATTAACAGCTTTCTAAATTTATTCTAAGTGCAACATATATTTCCAAAAAACATACAAAATGAAATATAGCTTTTGGCTATCCCACACTGATAAAAATTATATTATACATTTAGGGTGCACAGGTGGAAGCTATGACAACACATTGCAAAGTACATTCACACACGGTGTAATTCTTTGTGCTTGATATAATTTTACTGTGTCTTAATTTTTTTATTAAATTTTCGTTTAAAATAATGTATTCCTCAATCTATATAAATAAAATTGAAATTATGTCTATCTGTCTGTCTGTCTGCTTGTCTCAGCATCACTGGAGAACAGCTAAACCGAATTTGATGAAATTTTGTGAGTAGCCTTGAATAAATAGACCCACTTAAAATTTGGGCCATGTTTTGAGTTTCTACCAAAAGGCAATCTCGAGATATTAATGTAAAACAAAACTTTCGTTTGTCTCATCATCATGGGGGAACGGCTGAATCGAATATGATGAAATTATGTGGATAGTTTTAAAATAGTGCCTCTTGTATTTTGTCGAAGTTTCAAGTTTCTAGGAATAGGGGTTGTTGAGATATTTAATCAAAACGAAACTTTTAACTACGAGTTCTACTCTCTAACTCCCTGACTCCTCTAAACGGAAAAGATTGGGAATCGTTGGTTTAAAACGTGGAAATGAATTAAAACTTTATCTCTGAGTTTTGTAGAAGATTTTCGCGCTAATTAGTCACTTTTAGAAAACATGAGTTGTTTGAAATCAGGAATGATTTAAACATGAGTTTAAATAGGAAATCTATCACCATGGTTTATTTTTCACAAGCTTTTACTCAACAATGGAAAGTAGTAAGAAATCAAAATGTTTATTTAATTATCAGCATTTTTATGAGGAAGATTCTATCTTATATCATGTTACTCAGCAACTCTATTAAAACGTTTTTGTTAATTTTTATTATTATTTTTTCCGTTTGAATAATAAATACATGGATATAAAAATATATATTATAAATTAACTGTCGGAGTATAATTTTAATTATATCAATTAAGTACTGAGTATAGCACTATTATAGCACTATTATAGCACTATTATAGCACTGCGTATAGCACATTTATTTTGGCAAATAGTTTTCAAACTTATATATAGTGTTTAGCCAATAAACTTATATATTGTGTTTAGCCAATAAACTCATTTTAGCCGATTGTTGAAACATAATAAAAGTAGAACGGGTATATCTTCTAATACAATTTTAGTGCTTTCATTTAGTATATGCAAACGAGATCGTGATATTTTATGCTTTAGCTCTGCATACGAATTTAGCTGGATATCACCAATTTGGCAACTTTTCTTAAACGTTAAAAGATTGACGGAAATATCCCCGAATTGATAGAAACGACGCTAAATCAATAAAAGTAATTCTATTTTTGTTTCATAGTGAGTACTGAAAGGATGTTTCGTTAACATTTGTCTGACAGCCCAACAGTCCGATTTCGTAATACATTTAGTGAATTTTTAAGATGTTGAAATCGATAAAATTTGATAAAAATTGATAAAATTGGACTAAATAAATGAAATTAATTGTGATTTGCTAGGGGACAGTACTGTTATGATGTTTAGTCAATTTGTCGCCAAGTGGGACTGTCAATTCTACAGTCCCACTTGGCGATAAATTTGGCGATTTTTTATAATGTCGCTAAATTGATTAAATGACGAAATCAATTCTTCAAGTTTAAGTATTATTATTATTGATATTTTCGGGGATTATTGATTCAGAGGTTATTGATATTTTCAAGTTATTATGCCATGGTTTTATCATGGTTCTACTATGTCAAAAATTGTTGCAACTCATATATTGTACGTTGTACGAGTAATCTTCTACAAATGCATGTGTATATCTTTTAATCTACGGGAATATAAATAGTACAGGTATATTGGCATATATTTTGATATATTGACATTTATTGGAATCAATTATGGCCTTCAAGTATAAAGATTAAGGGGATTATTGATGTTTTCAATTTATTACATCATCTGTTTCATTTTAGCAAATATTTTTTAGAGTCAGATTGTAATACGGGTAATCTTCTACTAACACAAGGACATATCTTCTACGACATTATAAATAGTACGGGTATATATATCCATATAATTTTAGCTTTTTCATTTTGACGTATATTGGATTCAATTACTGCAGTTAAGGTTTAAAGATTACGGGTTTATTGATATTTTCAATTTATACATGTAATCTACTAATACAGATTATATCTTCTAATATTAGCGTATATAAGTAGTACGGGTCCCAAACAATTTTAACGCTTTTATTTTGCATATATAGATTCAATTTCATATTTTTTGTAAATTTGCTTAAAAAAGGGGCCAGGATGTTTTATTCTTCAGATCTGCCCGTGAAGTTAATTTTGTATAATGAGGATAGTGATTCTCAAACTTCTTTTTAGGAGCATTAAATTATATATTTTAACAGAATGTTTTGATTAACAATGTCAAATAGTATACTATAGGAATTTGCACATGATAGTGAATTTTAAGTTTCTTTATATTATATACTCCGTACGAAGAACGGGTATACTGCTAATCTATATAAATACATTTGAAAATCTGCCTGTCTGTTTGTCTCATCATCACGGGAAAACGGCTGAACCAAATTTGATGACATTTTATGAGCAGGTTGTCTAGATACTAATTAAAAACGCACAGTTAAACCGTCGATAAACATAGCATTATGCAGACAATATTTTTTCCCGTAAATTTATTTGGAGAAAATGATATCATGTCGCTTAGCAGCGGATTTAAATACTTCAGACGATTTTTATTAAATCTTTACCAATTTAAATTACTAAATTATTTAATGAATTTAATTTCTTTATTAAGAAATGTATATGAAATAAATATTATTTTCCAATTTAAATAATAAAGAAATGTATATGAAATAAATTTTAGCTTACAATTTAAATAATAAAGAAATGTATATAAAATAAATTTTATCGGAATTGCATGTTTTCACTGGTTTATATCAATTATCGGCCTTCAGGTTCAAAGATTACTTTGAGATTAATGATATTTTCAATTTATTATGTCATCTGTTTTATTTTGGCAAAACTGGTTGAAACTTATATATAAACTCATATATTCATAATCTTCTGTTAGTACACGGGTATATCTTCTAAAATATAAGTAGCACGGTTATACCTTCCAAAACAATTTTTGCGCTTTGACTTTTATTGGAATCAATGGAATTACTTTGACTTTTATTGGAATCAATTACGGCCCTCAAGTTCAAAGATAATTGATATTTTAACTTTATCACGACATATGTTGTATTTTGGCAAGGATTTTTAAATTCATATTTTGTAGTACGGGTAATTTTCTACTAATGTATGGGTATATCTTCTAATATTCGGGAATATAAGTAGTACAAGTATATTTTCCGATACAATTTTAGCGCTTTTATTTTGGCATATATTGATTAAATTTCATATTTTTGCAAATATGTTTACCAACGGAACCAGGCTGTTTTATTCCTCAGATCTGCCTGTGAAGATAATTTCTGTATAGCGATAACAGAGATTTACTAATCTACGAAAATGTATACGGGTACAAATTATTATGGGTGCATTTTCCCATACAACTTTAGCACTTTCAATTTGGCAGATATTGGTATCAATTACGGCCACTGGATTTAAAGATTAGAGGGATTATTAATATTTTCAATTTATTACGTTATCTGTTATGTTTTGGTAAATATATTTCTCCTACTGATACACAGGTATATATATCTTCTAATATTTGAGAATATAAGCAGTACGAGCATATCTTCCAATGCAACTTTAGCGCTTTTATTTTGACATATAATGATTTAATTTCATATTTTTTGTAAATTTGTTTACAAGCGGAACCAGGATATTTTAAGTTTTTTATATTACATACTCCGTACAAGGAACGGGTATGCTGCTAGTAGAAGTATAAGACTAAATACAGCAAATATATTGCAAACGTAATTATCCGAATATAGAAATCATTCGGCTCATGCGCAATTGTCAGGATTTTATTGAATTGATCTTCAATGTAGCACTTGTGTTGCAAATATTTTCTACATCACAGGTGATGTAAATTTTACAACGCTTCGAGATGCAATAAAGATAAAAATTATATAGCAATTTGTTACAGTGTATTGGCTGTTAACTATATTGGGTAAAAATTGTGTGTAGGATAATCAACATAGGAAACTCTGCCGAATAGTCTAAACTTCATTTTTTCTGTATAATGTCTGGTATAATAGAAAAATTAAATACCAGACCATCAAAGCTGTATAGTGGATTCCATGGAAGAAATGAATTCTGAGAAAGATCTAACAGAAGATAATTGTATTTACATGAATTAACTTAAAAGGTTCAGCGCTACTCGAAACAGTGTTGAATGCGTAACCATTAAGCATTGTTTTGAGCTTGCACAGAGGCGATGCGAATAGAGTGTATGCAAATAATGATGTCGCTGAAACAACATTGGTTATGAACAGCATTCGTTATGAAACAACATTCTTTGTGAAACAACATTCGTTGTAAAACAATATTCAGTTTATTGCTCTGTGATTTCAACCAAATAGTACCTCCATAACTGTTTTACATGTTGAATTACACAGAAAAAAAAGAAAACCGTACTTCCTCCTCCCTATAGAGACAAATTTTGTGCTAAATCAACAAATCCGCCTACTTTTCTCTAGTACACTTTACCACTTTTTCTATCCACATTATCTTCACTTCGTACTTAATTCTTAGAAAAATTGCTCAGCTTACTATACATGCAATGAGCTTGAATCATCACCCTTTGGTTCTTCAATTTAATAATCTTGAGGCGGAAAAAAACTTGGCATGTAAAGGAAACCGATTGATGTTTTAATATTACATCCAGTTAATCCAAATCATTTCTATATCTCCGCATTCTATTATACTGCAGAACATTTACAATTTATTTAAGGCATCGAATATATCCTATTCTGTACTGCAATAGTATTGATCTGATTAACTAGAACTGTCGCAAACCCTCCGTGTACCATTGGCTGATAAATGATGCTGTCATGAATTGCTATCGTCTGTGATGATTCAGCTACTAAATTAATCCAAAGTTTGGTACTATATATTACTAATAAAACGTTGCACTTTCACTTATAAGGTGTCTGTCGTGAAATTGAAAATAGAGTGAATCATCTCAATTATGAACACAATGCTGACCATACATATTTACCCACTGCTTGGAGGAAATACTCTCTTTAGAAAATGCGATGGAGGTAATCAAATTTACCCTATATGTTTTTACTATGTTTTTAATCGTCTATTTCTCAGAGATTACCAATATGGATTCACCATCAAATTTCAAAGGTGGTAGGGGTTTAATAAAAATTTCCACCTACGTTTTTTTTCTATTTCCGGTTCCAACAATTTAATTTTCCTTGGACCATATATTTTTAAAGATTGGCTATAAATATTGCTTAGATAAAAACTAGCATGGATTCATCATTAAATATAGAGAAGGTAGGATTACTAAGAATATCCATTTCCGCTCCATAAACTGTCCTTAAAACATCTATTTTTCAAGATAGGCTGTAGCTAGAGGATAGATAATAACTTATAAGGATTCAGTATTATATTTTAGTGAGGGTGAAACGACTCAGGATGTCACATAAAAAGTGACACAGCTACAAACTTTGTTATCAACTCAAAGTAACCTTACGGCCTAGGCAAGTGCACAGAGCCATATGGATTTCAATCTAACACAAACCATACAGCGACTGGCTGTAGAAGACTATAGAAATAAAAAGGCCTTTATACAGAAACAGAAATAAAGTAGCACAGGTCCGTTCAGTGAATGAATGACTTAGACAGTACGAGTCTTGGTGGCACAGTTGACAATAGGAATACTTGTAGTTACAATAATACGGCCGGAATATTCTTACTCGATTTCATCAGAGGACGTTGGTAGATGGCAGAAAGGAACTCTCGCGGTTCATATTATTTTCTTTTCAGTTACACACCTTTGCCAGACCACTTAATCCCGAATTAAACGCCCAGACCGTGGATAAAAAATGATCCTTCTTTTTACAGCTCCGGTGAAACGTGGACAAAATTTCAAAGCGAATACGCATACTCATACTTTCTAATCACGAACCGAAATATATCCTGTTTTACCACAGGATGTCATAAACTTGTTAAGTGGCTAAATATTAGCCAACGCAAAATGGGTGAAATCATAACTAATGGTTATATAGATCTAACAAACTATTTGTTTGCTAGAGATAAATTAGTCTCTATGCATCGTTGATTATTCCAAATTCTATTTAAAAAGTTTTAAAAACTTTATAAAATGTGAAAAAAGTCTAATAAATCACCAAATAAAATAATAGTTCGCCAAATGGCTTTGCTCTGTGAAGTATGTTTTATTAGTGGTGGGTATTAAAATACCTGAATAGTCAAGTAGTTCACGTGAATAAGTTGTAGCTGTTTCATCGTACTAAAAATTGCTTTTCCACTCAAACCAAGATTTTTATATCATTAAACTAAGAAAATTTACGTTTTTAATAAATGTTCTTTTCCAAAATCTTGCAAACAGCTGACACTGCAAGATACCTATCGGCACCCAAATTGTGAAATATATTTTGTTAGTGGTGGGTATTAAAATACCTGAATAGTCAAATAGGTCACGTGAATAAGTTGTAGCTGTTTCATCGTACTAAAAATTGCTTTTCCACCCAAACCAAGATTTTTATATCATTAAACTAAGAAAATTTACGTTTTTAATAAATGCTCTTTTCCAAAATCTTGCAACCAGCTGACACTGCAAGATACCTATCGGCACCCAAATTGTGAAATATATTTTGTTAGTGGTGGGTATTAAAATACCTGAATAGTCAAATAGGTCACGTGAATAAGTTGTAGCTGTTACATCGTACTAAAAATTGCTTTTCCACCCAAGCCAAGATTTTTATATCATTAAACTAAGAAAATTTACGTTTTTAATAAATGCTCTTTTCCAAAATCGTGCAAACAGCTGACACTGCAAGATACCTAACGGCACCCAAATTGTGAAATATATTTTATTAGTGGTGGGTATTAAAATACCTGAATAGTCAAATAGTTCACGTGAATAAGTTGCAGCTGTTTCATCGTACTTAAAATTGCTTTTCCACCCAAACCAAGATTTTTATATCATTAAACTAAGAAAATTTACGTTTTTAATAAATGCTCTTTTCCAAAAACTTGCAACCAGCTGACACTGCAAGATACCTATCGGCACCCAAATTGTTAAATATATTTTGTTAGTGGTGGGTATTAAAATACCTGAATAGTCAAATGGTCGACATAAATAGTTCAGGTCAAAATTAAATAAGAGATCGGCAACTGCTGTCTAACTCAGGTTATAATCAGAAGGTAATGTTTTTAGAAGCGTCAGAATTTGGTGATTGTACAGGATTTGGATACTACCTAATAACGTTTTGCATCATGTTGACCAGGTCCCATTCCCTGGCCGATTCGATGAGTCGATTGGCCAGCCTGAACTTGTAAATAATGTAAATAGAGCAAACACACAAAGTATTAAGGAAAAGCATCACAATGATTAAGCGATGATAAATATTTATTATGTATGTAGGTAAAGCAATCGATGACAAAAAATTGTTTGAACTTCCCGACCGTCCAAACAGTTACCTTACACCTTTCTGGTAGGTCGGACGGTCTGGGTTTCATCAACAACAACAACAAATTGTTTCAATACCGATATTAATAAGAATAATTCGCATCCAAATTAGGAACTTAAATATAAATGAGAAACAATGGTCACATGGAAAAGGGTGCTTACAATATTTCTCAAAGCAGGGAGCCACCTTAATAATCCAACGGAGAGCAGTATCGGAGAGCAGTGTATACCACCCGAAGATATATAATTACAACGAAACACTTCAATACATAAAGCATTTTTCTAGGATCACTGACAAATTCTTCAGTTTATCCAAAGGGGTACACACTCGCGAACACTGCACTAACATCACTTTCTTGAACACCGGATTTTCTTGGTTTTAGCACAATTTCGCCGGGTCCTGGATGGCCAAAGTAAAACTGACATAGTTGGCATTCTTGCTGGGAAAACGTTAGCGACCTCTTCGCACACACAATTCGTTCGAAGAAATGTTATCATCTATTAGATCTGCATTCCATTTTTGTATTAAATGATCAATCAACATCGGACTGAGTTCCAAGTCTAATCTAAACATCAAAGGTTCAATATAACTTAAGAATGTAATTTTACAGAGTTCACCATCACTCCCACTATGCAAGCATGCTCCAGTTTTGAATCGTTCTAGGCAAAAATCTCCATGCCAAAATATAACATTCCGCTTAAAAATTTATAACTTTCCTCTCATTCCACACGAGCCCTTCCACCAGTCGTAAAAAAAAAATCGTGACCTTCCCATACGTCTGGAACTTCAACACTCCCTGCCTCAATTCATGGTCAAATGTCACGAGCGTCAACCGAGGAATCCATAAGTTGCCCATCAAACTAGCTCTCATTGGCTAAACGACACCTGCATCAGTAACATATCATAATTAAAACTGCAACATACGTCATATCTAGACAAACTAAAAGGCAACAGGAATCCAGTGTTCGAAGCAAAAAAAAATCTGATGTGGGCAACACATAACTCTCCTTATATAATGTAATGAATTTACTACTTTTACAGTAAAAAAAAATAGGTTTTTCTTATAGTATATACTAATATTCATTCCAAGATATTGAATTTTCGACAATTGGTCGTCATTTTCATTGATTTAGCGTCATTTTTATCCATTTGGCGAGATTTTCGTTAATTTGGCAACATTTCAAAAAGTCGCCAAGTTGGCGACATTCCGCCAAATTTGTCCAAAATCTCGCCAAGCGTTATAGATGAAGAAATAAGTTATTCTTGCAGCAGACAAATGACTATTGGCATTCAAATGCAAAAGTATTACTCAAAGTATCTTTTTCCATGAATGGAACGAGCTACATCCACGAGAATGATGTCACCCAATTTATCATATCATATTACATATGAAAAGTGAACATGTTTCTCAATAGGAAATATTTCTTTTTTATTTTATATAACTTTTTGATAATTTTTTTTAAAAAATGTGCAATATCTCGAGAACGGTTTGTGTTCTAAAATTTATGCTAATCGTTTTCTAATGAAAAATTACATAAGAAATGTCTCTTTGCGTAACTTTATTAGTGGTTTCGATTTTTTGACTATTTTTTCAAAATTTTATTCGAAAATTTAGGGGGGTTCTGAACATTCGATTGCGTATAAAAACAATAGGCTCCCAGTGTTCACGGATTGAGATTTTTGTACCAAATTTGGTTTGAATCGGTCCATCGTTCGTCAGTTATCGTCTCCACAGACTCACTGACACACACACACACACACACACACACACACACACACATAACTTCAAAAATGTTTGATTCGTGATCAAGGATGCTTGAAACGTGCTCTCCCGTCGAAAATTCGAATTCGAATTTTCGACCCCGTTACAATACTTTCCTTATACTTTATGTATATAAGGTAAGTATAAACATAATTGCGTTTCCCCATACTATCCTATGGAGACAAGGCTAGAATCGGAAAATCTTTCGATAAAATGACTCTGAAACGTAGGAAATCGAGAAGGCGTTCAAAAATCGATGCCACACCTCAATTGTAATCGAAAGATGATGTTTAGGGGCTGCTTCAATTTAAAACAGGAAAGGTACGACGTTTATCAACTTCATCATTTTGTCCAATTATAAAATACCGTAATTAAAAATTTATGATTTTTTTTTGTAAATTTCGATTGTACTTGGCATATCTATAGATCAATTGCTACAATTTCATACACACAGCAACTTCCTACGATAAGTTTTCGTGGAGTTCGAATGAGAATATAGGTATGTTGTTTTGATGACACGTTGACGTTTCGATAGTATAGATAGGTATTCTGTAGAACATTCACTTAAAAGTTTAAAATTCTCCCAACCAATTTAGAAAGTATTCAGAGATTTTTTAAATATTGGTGCAAAAACTAAACTTCAGTTTTTAAGATGTCACTCTTATAATATATTTTTTGTTTCCATTATTGCATATCATTCAAAAAGCATAAGCTATATTGTAGTATTCATTCCGAATGCACATAACTTACAATGTGTTTCTGGCATCGTATTCTCTCCATTTCTTACCACAATAGCGTTGTCAAGATTAACTCAGTACGACTGAAACTATTGGTTTGCGACAGACAAATTAATGTTTCCGCTCGCAGAGATCAATCTAGTGTTTGAAATTATATGTACTGCTAGTGAAATGTTTCAGCCATAGGGAGATATTTATCTCTTTGGAATAGGTATATATAGAGAATATATATGTACAGTTCAAACGCCGTACTGGACAGGGGCGGTTGCTGGTGGTGGGTGGTAGCCCTCTGAAAATTGGCTGAACTCCTCCTGAAAAACCGCTTGCTTCAATTACTAATAAAGAAATAGATTAATTTTTAAAACCGAAATATGAACTAAATTTAGCTGCGAAAATCCAATTTACTAGCGGCAAATACGAAAAAAAATATATGAGGTCAAACAAGACAAATAATTTGACGACGAACCATTTCCAAGCAACTGGCTCACACTTTCGGGCTGGTCGGACGGTCTGGGTCGAAAGAAAGAAAGACGACGTTCTCTTGCACTGACGAAGAGAATCTAGCGTTTCATGGAAGCAGCTCTATGCGGCATTGTTGTCTTATTTGTGCTTATACACGTTATAATGACAGAAATATGAAATATTAAAGAATTAATATTAATAAGAAATAGTGGAAGCAGGATGAATGCGGGGGAGTGAATATTCCCAAGCTAAGCCCATTGGCGGTAACCCAGACGGTGCCCGGGTGTCTGCATACCAGAAGAGAAAGCACGTAGTCCGTCCAGCAGAAGTAAAAGGATAAATATGAGGTCAAGTGAGTTGGTGACAGTCAGTCTGTTGGAGTTGCATTTGTGAAGAGCAAGGCAGTAGCAGTTTAGATTGTGTGTGGAATGAGTTCGGAGGAGAGCTCGCCTGGTGTAACGATGTTAAGAAAATGTAATGGTGAAAGAACCCGGTGCGCTTCTTCAAGGTGTGAAAGATGAATATCAGGTACCGTACAATTATAACTATACGAGGATGACCTTTTTCAAAATTTGTGTTGAAAAAAGACTAGTTAATTAGTCCCACCACTTGATCCAACCTAAGGTCTCAATTATATAGCATTACATCCCCCAACTTACTACATGAATGATTAATATACATGAATGATTAATATACATGAATGATTAATATACTAATTAATAATGAATTTGCCTTAAATGCATTTTGCGATAAAATATCAACATAAAAGTAAAAGGCACATTAAATCGGCACACACGTTGCTTAAGTTTTCTTTAGAGTTGTTGCATAACATTGCATAAGGAAAATAAACTTATTGTATGATACTTATTACTGTTTTAATTATTTTTCTTTTTTTTTTGGGTGATGAGAGGAGGGGGGGGGGGAGTAAATGCATTTATTAAATATTTAATATTTTGAAAATGGTTCATGAAACGTTCTAAAATTAGTATTTTTCGTTTTATACTAATAAAATACGGATGAAATGTATTCGTAACATACGTGTAAAATGTATTAATATATATATATATACTAATATACGTATTAAATATATTAATTAATACGTTTGTATCATGCGTTTGTTTAACAGCATTAAATATTCTGCTTTCTTAAGAATTTTTCTAATAATTCCTTCGTAAATCATATAATACTTTAAGATCGTTTAATGCTAGCGTTAAAAAATTTGTATCATTCGATTTCGAATGAAAAATTAGATCTGAAATGAATACTTTTTTATAATTACTGAAGATGCTTTTTTTTTCAAAAAATCATCCGAAAATTGGGAAGAGAGAACATTCCAAATAATCGATTGCGTTTAAAGTCAAAAAGGTTCCGTTATTCATACATTGTAATATTCGCACCACATTCTTTCGATACGCTCCATTCGTTCGTGAGATATCGCTTCCACAGATTTAAACACGCACTATAACATACGCACTTACGTACACACAGACAGACACACACTCACATATATAAATATTATTTCAGAGACGTCAGAAATCAGGATTGTCTGTAACATGTTTTTCCGTCGTAAACTGAAACTCGAATTTTCGACCCAGTGACAATACTTTCTCTATACATAATGCTATGTATGTAGAGTCAGTAAAAGTAATAGCAAACCTTCCCTATTTGGTTGCATTTAAGGCAAAAATTCCACTGATGTACCCCAAAATTTTATAGTATTCCAAATTATCGAATAATGCTGAAGGTGCATATACTGTGACATATACCTGTGACATATCTAAACGCCCTTTCGCAATTTCCAGTTCTTTTGATTATATAAATTAAAAATTGTCAAATTCATCATCATGCCCTGCGATATATTTTTGCTAATTTTCAAATCGGGGTCTACTTTATCATTAAGATATTAATTTTTGTTATTATACTACTATTTATTATGATAATATCTGTTTCTGTAACCATACTTACGGTCCATTTAAGATTTCGACTAACACAAAAATACAAATCTATATTTAATTAGCCTATCAAATTAAAGCATGAGGTCTGTAAATATGCGCTATATATGTATTTTTCAGTAGGGATCCGGGTTATTTATGTCAAAATTTTTGTTCATTTACTTATTTACTTTAAAAGTTTTGTTTACATTAAATCCCTGTTACTGCTAAATATTTTTAGTGAAATCTTACAACAATTTAACGGAATTCACATTAACATTCATTTCTGTATGTTTCAGAAAAAGATAGTAATTTCTACGTTGCTTTTACAACAAAATTTTAAGGCAAAGAAAATGCTTGTCGGTAAAATCGATTATGATCATATTCAAATCATTACCATGAAGACATCAATACAAAGTATTTAATGTTGCACCTTTTATTGATGCCTGAAGGAAAATGACTTTCATATCCCAACACACTGGTTCTTTAAATTCTGTTATTAAAACTAAAATATTGAAATAATTTGTAGTAGAACAGATGTAATCGAAATATAATTAGAATAATTTATAATTGAAATAAGAATGATAATTTGAATGTGAACAATTAAAAGTTCTATGAAAAACAAAATAATGCAAAAGTACAGTAAATGATAGGGTACACTATGTATACAATAAAGCTTAATAAAGTAATAAATCTACTAACGCAATAGCACTTGTAATGAATCCTCTTATAGTATGGTGAACTGTTACAAAAATAATTACGTACTCTCTGAAAATGCATTATCATTCTACATTTTGTACAGACATTTAAATACCTTAAAAAAATTCAAATATATTTAATAAAACATGGTTTGAATAAGAAATTCAAAAGTACGAAATTATCTACTTTCTAATTGATATTTTAAATCAGAATTATATATAGATTCACTTTATGCCTTCATTAACTTCCAATACAAATACTTTTGAATTTAATCATCACAAAGGTTATTATTATTTTAACGCAAAAGGCATGTTAATCTAAAATCGAAACTGCGCTTATTATATTACAAATAGGATAATTTCATTGTTATGTCTTGAGGAAAAAAATCACTATGATTAAAATCAAGTGAATTCCAATATTTTTGCACCACGTTTCTTTCGCAAAGGAATTTTTATTTATTCTTATCTTTAAAAAAACAATTTTCGGTTCCATGTTACAGTGGATCTTTTCATCTATGGGAGCAAATGAAATGGACATTTTCATTCATTAAACTGTTTAAAGATAGCAATAAAAAAATGCGAAAAGTATATAAAATTAAAAAAACTTTGTCTGGGCAGAACATTACAATATCTTTAATCTTTATCTGTCTTATGATGTGAATAACATCAAACAAATATGTAAATACTTCGAACTTCTAATGTTCATCATATATATTTATATATTAATATGGTATCATAGGACAACATTTGACAAAATCATACATAAAATGGTATTTATGGCTCAATGGTCTAATAAATTGAACAGTTTCAATATTGTAGTGAAAAATAGTCGCCATACAATTGTTGTGTTCGTGACATCGTTAGTTTCCCTCGGAGAGCAAATTATTCCTTCATCCCCTAAGGGTGCATTGTCAAGTACGATGGCAATCAAAAGTTTGTTTCAAGTTCTTTAACGTGAAGGGCAATATACTATATTTGTAATCATTTGGACCAAAAATACCGTGAATAGCATCAATGTTTAAATTTCGTAAATAGAATAACGTGAATATCATCACTAGTAGGGGTATCCATTCTGAAATCAAAGCGTTACGAGAATTGTAAACCAAAATTCCTGTATCCATCATACAGTTTTATATGTTTTTAACATGGCAACATAGGACAACATTTAATATAATCATGAATAAAAAAGTCATTTACAGCTCAATGATCTAGATATTGAACAGTTGCAATTATTGTAATGACAAATAGTTAAGAAAAGATTTTTTTGCTCGTGACATCATTAGCCCCCTCGGGAGGCAAGTTAATACCCCTCCCCGAAGGGTACATTATCAAGTACGGTATCTATCAAAATATTGTCTCAAGTTCTTTAATCTTTTGCTTACGGGTGGGACAGCGTCCATCCCAAACGAAGAACCTCTCAAAAAGACAAGTATTTGACTTACCCTATCCCAAGCAGTTCGATCCTCCTTTGCAGGCATTGGCGTCCATGGACGCCAATGTGTGCAAAGGTATCTAAGATGCTGTATTTGTAATCATTTGGACCAAAAATACCTATTTTTCAGAATTTATTTTGTGAAATTAGAAAAAAATCCTACAAACTATTTACAAATGGATTCTGGTATGAGAAAATTGAGTGGAGCCACACACCAATTAATTTTTCTTTGTGATGTTTAAATTCAATTATCCGTTGTACCTTTAGCAAATATATCATTAACATTTTAGCTGTGATATGTTTGTTTTTCACACTTGAAAATAAATAAACCATGATTTGAGACATAAATTGTAAAAGATATCTGTCTGATATAAAAAAGCTTCGTCGTTCAACTTATCTTATGTCTGAGCCTCATCAATTTTACATATTGTGACTATTCTAAAACCAATATCACCTGAAACATTCACATATAATGTAGATAATATATTTTCAATTCAGTGAAATCGCAGCAATAAAACAGCAAGTATTGAGAGAACAGCTGGTGGAATACGGCATCGAAAAATTAAAATGTCTTCGCATTGGAGACATTTAAAAAAAAAGTTATTTAATCTGTAACATGAAAGAATATATTGTCATAAATAGTTTCATAAAATCTGAAATAAAAGTGGATGATTTTAACTAATTAGCAAGCCCTTATTGCGAATCTGAAGCCCATAATGCTCTATAACCCATACATTCTTTGGGAATTAAAATTAAAAATTTTAAAACTTATAAAAAACACAATTTTATTGCATCTATTTCTTTTACAGAATATCAGATATTAAGCTGTAAAAATATGTCACTTCAGCTACGATTTTCATGCTACATGTTAGATTTAAAAATGAGCTCAGGAAAGGTAAAGTACAAAATATTGCTATAAATATAAACAAATATAAACAAATTAAATAGAATATAAATAAATTAAGTATTTCAACTATATTTTTAAACATTATCCTGGTCTCTGAATGTTTGTAATTAACTGGACTCCAAACGTCAGTTATAAGAAACCAGCAATAGTCAACAAGTATATTTAGTGACCAACCTCTTCTTCTATCACCCTTACATATCAGATATATCTTTCGACCACCTGGATGGATATATCCTGCAGAAACCTTCCTACGTGCTCGCCTCAAAGTCTCTAAGTTTCACGGACGAGCCTAAGTCCGGGTACGCACTCCAGATCCAGTTGCACTCCAGATCCTTTTAGGCCTTTATCTAACTTCTACTAGTCCACGATAGTTTTCAGCTCTAACTGTATCCAAGAAGTTCGTGCAAACGACTTTAAATGTAGACCATGCTGTTTTTTCGGTTTCAGTAAGTTTTGCCGTGAATACGGCGTTCTCTATGCTAGTCTGAATTTGTGATGTAACGAAAATACCTTTTAAATTTTGTCTAGGGAACTTTATCGTCAAATACATAAATCCACATACCTCTTTATCCATAGCTTTTACAATGTTTGTCATCAAGCTTAGTTTAATTTGGAGTTGAGACAATAACATTTTGCGGGAAGTAACGGTTATTGGTGTTTAACACTCTTTTCCTCAGGCACTGAACGTTCTTTCACACACCATTCTTTGACCCATAATGATGTCCAATAGCTTTTATATCCCACTTGCATAAAAAAATACCATTTGGTTTACCCAGCTATAGTTGCGATTCCACTGGTTGCATTTGATTAGAGGTTTAATATTTTAAGGCCCCCACAAATTTGGCATACGTGTTTATATAGTAATTTATAGATTAATTGAGTAATTAATAGATTAATTGAGTATTTGATAGATTAATTTTGTAAGCCCATTAACATAATTATCATTGTTTTCATTGAATATACGATCAAACGTATTCCCGTATGTGTGAGACATTGGGTTTTTAATACAAGCTAAATTGCATAATATATTATTCCTAGTGGGGGATTGTCACGGATTTATAAAATTCATATATTGCTCTGTAACATTTGCGTCGTATGCAAATGATACTCATTTTCAGCAATCTCATAGATAAATTGACTACTGAAGGGATATTTTGAAACACATATTGTATTCAAATAAATTATTATTTTTTTAATCAAATGGCCAGGCACTTGACTTTCATCATTCGCCTATACATTGGCCAGAAACGTGAACCATTTAACCGTCCTGGGACGTTGTCCCAGGCGCACCAAAGGGGGGCAGAACACACTGCGCCCAACAACACAATATCCATGCCACAATGATACCCATGCCTTACGTGAGACTCGAACCCACAACGCGACGGCTGAACGAGCGCTTGGAAACGCTTGTCTTGACCGTTCGACCACCGCGTCATTTCAAATAAATTAGTTTAGATACTTCAATTAGTATCACATTTTATAATATACTAGCAGCGATCTCCCGGCGTTGCTCGGTATTTACCATGCAAAACTATGACAAAAATTACTCCGGAACATATAGGGTCGATTGTGACATATTACCGCTGAATGTATCGCATTTTAGAGATGTTTAAATAAAATTAAAGTTGAAAAGTGTTTCATATTCAATGCTTTATGCAAGATTGATCTTTCTTGTGATTTCTTAATACTTTTCGTTGTTGAGAAACCTGTGAGAAAAAAACCATGGTGATAGTTTCCATTTAAATTCATATCTCAAACCTGCGATTTTCAAAATTTTCTAATACGTTCAATAAACTCCCACAAAACTCAGTGTTGAGTAAGCCTCTGAGAAATAAACCATGGTGAAAGTTTTCCATTTAAATTCATATCTCAAACCTACGATTTTCAAAATTGTCTAATACGTTCAATAAACTCCCACAAAACTCAGTGTTGAGTAAGCCTGTGAGAAATAAACCATGGTGAAAGTTTTCCATTTAAATTCATATCTCAAACCTGCGATTTTCAAAAGTGTCTAATACGTTCCATAAACTCCCACAAAACTCAGAGATCTAATTGACTTTTACGTTTTAAACCAACAATGTCCAACTTTTTTCGTTGTGAATCATGGAGTTAGAGAGTAGAACTCCTAGGAAAAAGTGTCGTTTTTCACTAAAATCTCGAGAATCACTGGTCGTAGAAATTTTTTTGTTTTTTTTTTCAAATGGCCAGGCACTTTGACCTTCGCCATTCGCCTTTATTACAGGGGCCAGAGTGTAAACCATTTAGCCGTCCACTGACGTTTCCCTAGGCGCAACAGAGGGGGGCAGATCAAATTGCGCCCACAACACAAACATTCATGCCTTACGTGGGGCTCGAACCCACAACGTGACGGTCGAGCGATTGCTACGGAAACGCTTGCCTTGACTACTCGACAACCACATCGGCCTGGTCGTAGAAACTCGAAACATGGCCTGTGTTTTTCTGGGGTGATTTCAAGACTACCAAGGCAAATTTCATGAAATTCGGTTCAGCCGTTCTCCAATTATGGTGGATCATACATACCCACTTTTCTTCTTTGTATATATAGATTACAAATTACAATTACCAGAAATTTTTATATAATATATTTTATTTAAATTTCGTCACAATTCTTGTACAGAATAACTCAACTCCATACTTATGTAGTAACAAACCAGAAGGTTCATCTATTTCTATGGAATCCTATTCTCCAAATCTTCTAAATAATTAAAACTGTATGTGAAATATATATATTGCACAAAGTATCGGACACCAAAACTATTTATTGTTCAACTTCACTAATGTTTAAATTTCGTAGATTGTGCACATTGTGATTATTCGGAAATCAATATATCTGGAAAAATCTGATGTATGCAGATCTTTACACGTCAGTGAAATGGAAACCGCAACAAAAGCAAGGTATCAAGGGAACAGCTGCTGGAATAGAGGACTCGATAGATTGAGACGTTTCCGTATTGTTAAAACAAGATTTCAGAAGAGTGAAGTATTACAATTTATTTGCGAAAAGAATCGTTTTCTACTTCATTTAAAATCCGTGATACGACAACATAGTTAGTGCAATTATAAATTGATTCAATATGAAAGGGATCTGTCTAAAATATCTCAATTTTATTTCAATTGTTTGTATTAAAATGATCTGTGAATAGGTAGCCATGCTGTGAGGAAGTTATATCCCATGACTCAACACAATTTGGGGTCCAACAGCTTCAAGTAGGAGAGCCTATCATTATCTGTAGAGTCTACATTGATATGCAATTTAGTACAGCAGCTCAACGGTACGGCGTCGTCTGGTCATTTCGAAGATCCCCCATGCGATTGAAGAATGGAGCAGCAATGTTTTTTTCCTTTCTTTATATACATAGTATAATGTATAAGGAAAGTATTTTGTTGGAGTCGAAATTTTGAATTCGAGTTTTTGACGGGAGAGCACGTTTCAAGCATCCCTGAACACGAATCAGATGTTTTGATGTGATGTGTGTGTGTGTGCGTCTGTGTGTGTGTGTGAAACTATGTGTGTGTGTGTATGTGTTATTGAGTCTATGGAGACTATATCTCACGAATGACTCAAACGATCCGAACAAAATTTGGTACAAAAATCACAATCAGTGAATACTGGAAGTCTGCTGTTTTTACGCGCAATCGAATGTTCAGAACCGTCCAGAATTTTGAAATGAAATTTTAAAAAAATCATCAAAAAATTAAAGTATCCAATAAAGTTACACAACTATTTCTTATGTAATATTTTTATTATAAAACGATTGACATAAACTTTAGAACGCTAGCATGAACCTTTCTCGAGATATTGCATATTTTTCAAATAAATTTAGCAAAAAATCACATAAAATTAAACAATATATATAATAACTATTATGAAATCTATTCACTTTTCATTTTTAATATTATACGATAAATTTATTAGCATCATCTTCGTAGATCTAACTCGTTCTATTCATAAGAGAAGACACTTTGGGGGTAATAGCTTTGTAATTTGACGTCATTACTCATTTTTCTACTGTAAGGATAACCTATTTCTGCATCTACAATGTTTGTCGAAACTTTGGCGACGAATCTGGCTAAATATCGCCAACTTGGCGAGTTTTTAAATGTTGTCAAATTGACGAAAATATCGCCATTTTTAGAAAAATCATCAAATTGATAACAATGACACTAAATCAATGAAAATGAATACTAATTGATGAAAATTCAACACATTTTAAAGAATATAAGAGTCTACTATAAGAGAAGATACTTCGAGTAATAGTTTTGTATTTAGACGCCATCTACTTTAAGAATAACCTATTTCTCTGATCATAATGCTTGCGATCATAATGCAAAGTTGGCGGAATATCGACAACTTGGGAAGTTTTTTACATGTTAGCAAATTGACGAAAATATCGCCAGATTAATAATAATATCGCCAAATTGATAAAAATGATGCTACATCAATGAAAATGAAGTCTAATTGATGACAATCGAATATCTTGGAAGGAATAAGAATCTACTGCAAGAGAAGATACTTTGGGTAACAGTTTTGTATTTGGACGCAATTAGTCGTTTATCTGCTATAAAAATAACCAATTTCTCCGACCATAATGCTTGACGAAATTTTATCGACAAATTTAACCAAATATTGCCATCTTGGCGAGTTTCTAAATGTCTCCAAATTGATGAAAGTGTCTCTAAATTGATAAAATGTCGGCAAATTGATAAAAATGACGCTAAATCAATGGAAATGAGAACTAATTAATTAAAATGTAATATTTTCGAAAGAATATAAAACTCTACCATAAGACCCCGTCTGTAACGCTTGGCAAAATTCTGGCGACGAATTCTGGCGGCATATCGTCAACTGGTGACTTTTGTAAATGTTGCCAATTTGACGAAAATGTTGCCAAATTGATAAAAATGACGCCAAAGAGAATGCAATATTTTGCAACTTTTTAATTCCGTCATATGATGGGCATACCTTTTATTATATAAGAAATGCTCTTCTAAATATCGCCAACTTGGCGATATTTGGCCCCACATTGACGAAAACATTGTAAAAATTGAAAAAACGACGCCAAGTTGATGAAAATGACGCCTAATTGATTAATTTATTATTAAAGTATTTAAATATATGAACTATATTGCTTATTGAAGATGCTATCAACATTGATAATTGTTAATTTAGAGTTGCGTGAAATATAAGTTAATTGTGTGCAAAGTAGTTTTAGATATTGTCATCCGGTTGTACAATTTACCGTGCCAAATGTACAATTTAACGTTACAAACACTGTGTCGTCGATCTTTTCATCACGTTTTCACTGTTAAAGAAGTAAATTCATTAATTCTGTAAGGAAAGTCATGTACTGCCCACATCAGATATTTTACAATGGCGCCCAATGGTATAAACCATGCAGGGTAATGCAATGGCATTAAGGGTCTAAATGTGAGTCCAGTACAATTAGCTCGAATTCAGTGGACTGTCGTATACTGAGCGCTGATTTCAAATCAGGGGGTCAATAACCACGCATGAAGCTAAACTGAAGGATAAAAATAACAGCAGGTGGTTAAAGATAAATATAGCAAGAGGTGGTTAATTAGATTATCAACTGCACATCAATCTGAAATCCCTGGGAGGAGAATGCATGGTGCACTTAGACGATGAGAGCCTGCTCCATTTTAATAGCACAGCGTTAGAGCATCAGATCACCAGTTCAAAGATACGTGATTTAATTACCGGTTGGGAAAGCAAGGTTTTTTACAAGTGTTGAGCAACGAAGTCCCAAGCTCTAAAATTTCAGTAGAGCGTTTGTACCTTTTGTTGCAGATCTACTTAAGAAAATAGATAGTTGAAACACATATGTTCTATAGTTCCGAATACTTATATAAAAATCTTGTTCTGGAAATCCTTACATTTAAATATATAAATTGATATCGTGCATTAAACACTTTCCCAAATACAGAGATAAGCCCGGGTATAACTTTTTCAAAATAGGTGATCATTATATTTGTTGTATCATTAGGATGCATTTCTCGGCGTTGCCCAGGTCCATTACGTACACAATACAGATAAAGATAACACCAATCAAATTTCAATGTATGTATAGACGTATTTGCATGTGTAGTCGCGCGCAGAAGTCCATTACTCCCCATGGTCAGCCGGTGTAAGAGCGGGATCGAAAATTTTGATTTGTATACTTTTAGCTGGACATTTGTAGAAAATCTGAAAATGGAGTAATAAAAAATTTATTAGAATGCGAAGATATACACACATATTTTTTTTGCGTCCCCTGGATGAGTCGGACGGCCTGGGTCTTCCACACACATATTTTTGCCAAACTGTATACTTGTGATGATCTTCTATTTTGGATGTAATGAAAATAAGAAAATAAAATATAAAGCATGCATATTTCCATGTATTCAAAAATTATATATATATATATATATATATATATATATATAAATATATATATATATATATATATATATATATATATATATAAATATATATATATATATATATATATATATATATATATATATATATATATATTCCTTTTAACAATACATAATACACAGATTAGCGAAAGATGAATGTGAAAAACGAAAAGTATCACAAATGGCCGTGGGGTGTTGTGACCCCCACTCTCCGGTTAAGCAATCCGGAGAGTGGGGGTCACCACTGCCCAGGCCATTTGTAATGCTTTTCGTTTTTCACATTCATCTTTTTCTATTCTGTGTATTAGGTATTCTTTTTAGAAATTATATGTGTAAATATGTACAAGGGCAGCATAGTGCCATGTTTGCATATTTTACGTATGAGTTTTTTCATGTAAGCAATCTCAATCTTACTTCTACATTTGTAAATAATATATATATATATATATATATATATATATATATATATATATATATATATATATATATATATATATAGTAAATGTTGTCTTGGAAACACTGTATTTCTGCTAATGGTATGTATAATTCAGATATTACATTCAGTATTCATACTCAATTAATCGTATCACTTAATTTAGAGATACGATTCTGGCATAAACTGCGGGATTGATGCGATTGCATATATATAATGCTGAGTTTGACTACACCACATGTTTGTGGTTTGCAGACCGATTATTTAGCACTGCGATACAGTGTTGCACTATAAATAAATGGGATGTGTCTCACAATTGACAGAGGTATTGAACACACATCTCTATGTGGTATATAATGGAACGTGTATAGAAATGTGTTTAGTATAAATATAAATAAATATAATTAACATAGATAACATAATTAGCAGATAAGCACAAAAAACAAATTAAAAAAGTAAAATGACAAATGTAAATAACAATGTGTAAAAATAATTTACATTTACCTTTCAGATATTCAATAAGAACACATCTATGATCTGAGCCTCTACTGGACTTTCTTCTGGATTTATATCGCATGTTTTAAGTTTACTTATAATACTATCAGTATCAGAATGAATATGTTTGATGAACTTCCGTTTTAAGCTTATAAACTTTCCTTACATCTGCCAAGTAGATACATTAAGTGGATTCATCAGATTTTCGTCAATACATAATTTTGTAATTGGACGAAGGGTCAAATTGATTATGTTCCTCACTTTTGAGTTGGTCGCAGCTTGCTGTTGCCTATTTTTCTGTACGAGTTTGTCTGCCGAAAGGGACCCCTTTAAATTTAAACCAGTATTTTTATAATACGGATACCTAATGTAAATTGACTCTTCACACTAAACATTGACGGATAAAAAGTATGTATGCTACGCCTCCTCTACAGATATTTTGTCTTACGATAACTCCTCTAAAAGGTAATCCATAGTTTTAATTTAGATACATATATGGTTTCTATTGACTAAAAGAGAAATGCGCCATCCTGCCCTGCAGAAAAGGGTTTCTGATACTAATCCCGATAGTATTATTAAAGAGAACAATGAGTTTTGTAAACGAAAACTTGCATTTAAATAATAATTCAAATGACATTTTAACTAATAATTTAAATGTAAATTTTAATATTTAAATTTAAAATTTAAATGTAAATTTATAATTTATAATTTAAATGCAAATTTTAATTCGCCCTAAGGTATGAACAGCAATTTGAGTGGCCGGTATAGTAACAAACAAAGTGTAGTAAAACACCAAATAATAGAAAAAAATCTTGTAAATACAGCATATGCTGAAATTTATGGTTCAACCGGTTTCGGAGGCGAAAAGTAGTTTTCTTCTTCACGACACACAGGAAGCACAACTTCACATTTTTCTAATAAGTTCGATATCTTTGGTAGAACGACGCACGTGACTGAAGGTAGGAGGAAAGTTGTCATCGCATTGCGGAGAAATCAACTCGGTAAAGATAGGATGCTGCATGACGAGACAGGATACTGTGAATGAACGGTAAAATTAAGGGAGGAAAAAAATAATGACAAACATACGAAAATAATAACAGAAAGTAATGGTTGAACGAAAAGAAAATGAGTCAATAAGAGAACGGAGAGCAGGACTATGACGAAGTAACAAGAAATGTACAAACCAGCTATAAAATATACAATCAAAAGGAAAGGTATAACATGAATGAAACCGACGGCAAAATAATTAGAAAAAACAAAAATACGAGTGAAAAACTAATATGGAACAACTAGTTTCAGAGGCTGTATGAACTAATTTCGTAAAATAAAATTGCGGTAAAGAAATAAAAAATCCGGAAAGTAGAAGACAACGTAAGAAGCAAACCGGAATTAAAAATTATATCAGAACTTTTCAAAGGGAAGGAAAAAGAAACAACTTTGCCATATTTTATCGGTGTGCGTTTCTACAACAAATACAGAATTTTTTTGAATAAGTGAGGATCCGCCTCTCATTTGTCCAGCAGAAGAAGGCTATCTTCGATACCGATTATCGCCTAAATTGTACTAAATGCTGTATTTATACGACATTTTTTAAATTATTTATTTTTTATTGCCAGAATTTTTGAGTGTTTATTGATTGTATTAAAACGCTTTGTTAATAATCAAAAACTGAAAATAAATCGTATGTGAAAATTACTCAATTGGTGGCGTAAAATTACATACACATTTTACTGACTTGTGAATATCTAGGCAATAAATCGATAGAAAACTGCACAAAAATATACGCCATGTAAAAATCTACATATATAGTCTTGGAATATTGAATAATATTTTATTTTCTCTACGAATAACCGATAAAAGCTAAAGTAAAATCTGTCCAGTCCCTTTATCCCAATATATCTCTTTGAAATGGATGCAAAATCAATTTCCAATACAAATAGGTTTCACTCACTATTATTCTACAGCACTATTCCCTTTTGTTACGAATATAATACCACTTGAGCGAAAAAACATAAGAGGCAAAATCTCAACGGATATTTTCTTTTATATTATTGGCTGAGATCCTCTGGGAGTTATGCAAAATCAATGAAGATCAAACAGAAGCAACACTGGACAGAATCTTTATTTATATTAGTATTTTTCTTGTTTGCTTGGTCGGTATTTAAATGAACTAATCGTACCAAATGTCAGATTGCACTGTAATAGTAATGCCAGAGATATTACATTTTATGATATTAGAAATCGACTAAAACAAGTGCAAAGATTGAATAAGTGATAATAATTAATGTATAGTTTGACACTTTTAATGTTGTTGTTAAAAATAGAATATAATCAACATGGTTGTTCTTACAAATCAAGAATTTGCGTCTTCCTTTTTTTAATAAAGAAAAGTTTAGGATACATCAGAAAATGGTTGAAAAAGTATCAACCGGTTTCAAAGTTGTAAAAGAGCCTTTCTTATCAAGATAAATAAAACAGAAGATTAGAACCGACAAAGCTAAGATAGCATCTATTGTTGAAAATTTACTTATTTAGCTTCATAGATGTAGATGACGCTGCGACACGGTCTGCTTACTCTAATTGTTTTGTTATTAGCTGCAATTGAGATGTACGGATAATGAGTTTAGAAAGGTGTAAATATATAGATATTAATAAATGTTGTGAGAGTTCTTACTGATTGTAATAATGTCTGAACTCGAAGTTAGCTCATGCTGTGATTTCTGCTCTACCCCCAATTGCAAACGTGTAATTATCTGCGAGAGAACATTTTGAATTCTTAATATACTACATCTATCAATTGTATTTTTCTTTTCAACTCTTTGTTGCTTGTCGAGATTTTTATTTTTTGTGGTACAGTGATCTTGAAGTGTAATAGGTTGTAAAAATAGCAAAGCGACAAAATGGCACAAGACGCAGACAAGAAAGCGCCAATTTTTGTTATAATGGCGGATAATAATTTGCGATCAAGACAATGAATGATGACATCACTGCGCGTTTTAACCATAGACTCAGTCGATGTCGTGGATTTCGCGAAATCTTGAATAGAAACCCGACATAGGAAGTCCCATATGGTGTGAGCCAGTGGGCAGATAAATGAAGGAGAACAAATGGGAACCAAGTGGAGGTCACAGATTATCCCCACACACACACACACTTCTGTGCAACAGCTAAAAGATAGTCAGTTCAAGTTAGAGTTTGAATTCAGTGTTAAAATTTCAGTTTGTCTGTACAACGGGTCTATGCATAATGATGTACATAAAAGAGAAAAAGGTAACCATATTGTTTTATCTTATATGAGGAAGTAACATAAAGCTGACTATAAGTCAGTAGCACAAAAATTACCACTGTATCTCACCCACATTATTTCAGACCATATTCTGCAATTATCAGTAATTGATAGTCTGTAGATATCGAGTAATAATAGCAAATTTAATCATGAGCGTATTTAACATAAATTATATTTTTAATAAAAGTTTACTTTGAGCAAATTCATGTCTCGTCATTGTGCGAAATGTATATAATTATGTTAATTAATTTATTTTCACATAAAACCGGGCAAAACACAATGACAACTTATCACAACGGCGATTACTATTTAAAATTCACAATCACTTCAGAATGCCCTACTACAATGATAATAGTTATAAAGATTACGCCACATTTTGGTGCATGACCACCTTTTCTAATAATTTTTATCACTATATCTTTACTTAAAAATTTATTTTTTTATTTAGGTTAGGTTTTATTAAGTTCGGTTTTGATTATGCAAAAATGAACAAAAACTGATCCTTATAATTCGATCTCAGTGACGATCAATAGGCTTATTGTAATTTTAATTGACAGAAAAGTACCAAATGACATGTCACTCCCACGATTATTGCAGTAGATTCCTGTTCACTCCATGGTAAGCAACATATTAATATCTCAAAAATTGTTCACAACTCTCAACGAATCTTGTCAATAACTGTATTGTAGAAAGTCCGTATATAATAAACATTATCTTAATAATAGAATGCCTAATTATTTCGAGTCTTAACACATTGACACTGACCTCTGTATCGAGCATACCGTAACCATCTTAACCTAGGGTCGTTCAAAGATTTAAAATACGAAACACCATCGTAGAAAAACGTGGATAACCTTAAATAGAAGGTACATATACTTAAAAGATGTACAGAAATAGAAGGTACAGATATTTGAATGAAACTTATGCAAATGATAATTGAAAAAAGTTAATAGAATTTTAATTATTTCTCATTAATTTCGAAGACTTCCCGAGATTCTGGCAAATATCCTTCAAAAGAACCCAAAGCCATCAATTATCAAAGAAGATCAATCATGCATAAATCATTGATAATGAAACAATTTCCAACTGGAATGCTACTTTATTTACACACCTCTAAAATACGATACATTCAACGCTGATATTTTATTAATTATCACAGAACTACAATAATTTCCTTTTCTCGAAAACTTAAAACTTCATAGAAAAAAATGAACGTCATTCAAATGACATCATTGAAATAAAAATCGTCTGGCTGCCTATGTACAAGAAGTGAAAATTTCATTCATACACTTTTATCCAGACTGATAAATAACTAAATAATTCTCCATGAGGAAACTGCAGCAATTCTTATACAACTCATTTATAATCATTCGTTTACATTCTGCTTTAATTACAATTAGACTTTGTTGTAGAAATAATCAAACTTTGATTATCATTTAAACTCAAAAATATTGCAATTGCGTTGGCACAGAATATACATGTGCTGAAAATACGGAAAAATAAGCGATTTTAGGACGGATGTAACACTAAATATACATGTAAAAGAACGTAAAAATCGCGATTTTTACTCTGAGAAAAGAGATGGATACCTATTTTATTTTGAAGTGGGTCACATGATATTTTCATATTACATGGGTTGAAGTGTTGAAAACCCAGACCACACGACAGACCCGAAGGTTTACTGTAGCTAAGTGTGTGGCCGGGAACTCATATTACATGGGTGTAATTATTATTTTAATTTTTATTTAGAATCTACCGAACATAATTTACTGAATTTTTTTATATATTTTATGGGATGATTTGGATATTTCCTAAAGTTTTCGAAGCAATTTGTAAATTTTAACTTTGCTTAAAAATGTTTGATAAATTAGGTCCCATAGGATTCAATGTGTTTCATTTCTTCAACCTGGGTGCAATCCAAAACTAATTAGGTGATGTTATCCATTTACATACCCATATGCCCCACAGACAGTCTCAACAACATACTAAAATTTCATTTTGACGAAGTCATTTTTACGGCAGTTATCGTGCGAATAGACAGGCGGACAGACAGAATGAACAAAGTCATAAACACTTTACAAGTTGTAAAGTGCTAAAAATCCCAAACGATTGGATGAACGCAGTTGTTAGCAATCTGGAGCGGTGGAGAGGATAACTCTGTCGATAAAGTACAAACTGAAATTGTAAGTGCAAAATTCTAGAATACATAATCTTATATTTATATGCTAAAATTTGAATATATCAGCACATTTCATTCGTATGCTAAGATGTTCAATAATCCTGCAATTCGTAATAAAAATGTGCGTGTTACGAATTTATTGAACGTGGATTTTTTTGTTTTCATTTTACTTTGCTCGATACTTGGGAAAGATGCGTATTCCAACCCCACACCGGGTGATCTACTGTTAAGCCGATATGAAACCGCTACGGGGGATAATGGGATGCTATGAGGAGCAGTTGGTTGTATTTAGAAGGACATATTAGTTTGTTTTTAACACTTTACAACAAAGTTGAAAAGTGTTTATGACTTTGTTCATTCTGTCTGTCTGTCTGTCTGTCTGTCTATCTGTCCGTTAGCACGATAACTGCCGTAAAAATGACTTAATCAAAATGAAATTTTAGTATGTTGTTCAGACGGGCTGTAGGACCTATGGGAATATAAATGAATAATATCACACAATTAGTTTTGGATTGAACCCGGGTTGAAAAAATGAAATACATTGAGCCCTATGGGACCTAATTTTTCTAACATTTTTTAAGCGGATTTAAAATTCACAAATTGCTTCGAAAATTTTAGGTAATAGTCAAATTGTTCAATAAAATATATAAAAAAAAATTCAGCTAAATATATCCAGTAGTTTTTTAAATAAAAATTAAAATAATAATTACACATCTTACATGAAACGATCACGTGACCATGATATGAAACGATCACATGACCCACTTCAAAATGATATATGGCATCCATCTTGTTTCAAATTCGTGATTTTTTAAAGTTCTTTTTAATTCATATTGAATGTTGTATCCATCCTAAAACTACTTTATTTCTGCTTAAATTCTGTGCATCTACATACTGAAACAACACAATGAAAATATATTTGAGTTTAAATTCTCATTCAAATTTAATTATTTCTACAAGTAAGCCTATTTTTCACCTATGTAAAATGTAAACAGCAAAATATGTAGAATGAGTTGTATTAGAATTGCTGTATTTCTTTAACACAAAATAATTCAGTCCATGGAGTCTGCATGGCTGATATGAATGAAATATTAATTGATTTTATAAACAGAAGGACGATTTTTTTCGATGAAGTTTTAAGCATAAAGTTTATGAATTGTAGCTCCATGGTCTTAATTTTTAAATAAAATAAATTATTATAGTATTGTGATGAATGAAATGGAGAAAGTTATGAATGAAATCCTGCTTTTGTAGAGAGATCCAAGCGTGTTATTTTTTCTATGACGTCATTTGAATTAATTTCAGTTGTTTTCGATGAAGTTTTCAAATATAATAAATTATCGTAGTATTATGATAGATTTAAAAATATTACCGTGGAATGTATTGCATTTTAGAGATATTTAAACCACGCAATTTATATTCCAATGCCGTCATTTGAATGAAGTTCATTTTTTTCAATGAAGGTTTAAGTTTTCAAATATAATAAATCAATGTAGTATTGTGATAAGTTTTAAAATATTACCGAGGAATGTATTGCATTTTCGACTTTTTTAAATAAAATTGCATTGAAGTTGGAAAGTGTTTCATAATCAATGCTTTAAGCATGATTGATCTTTCTTGTTATTTTCTTACAGATCGTAAAAAAACCTAGCAGTTTCATTTTAGCAACGTTTACCATGACTACTAAACAAGAAAGATTAATCATGCACAAAGCAATGATTATGAAACACTTTCAAACTGAAATGCAATTTTATTTAAACATCTCTAAAATGCGATAAATGTGAAATTCTTTAAATTATCATAGTAAATTTTTTTTTTCTTGGAAACTTCAAACTTCATTCAAAATGTCAATGCTATAAAATCACTTTCTTCTCTATCTAAGTAAAATCAATAAATATTGCATTCATAACACTTATATTCTAGACTCCGGAGCTAAATAATTTTGCTTTAAAAATTCACTAATTCTTATACAACTCATCTTACAATCGCTTGTTTTGTTTACATTTTGCATACGTTAAAATTAGGCTTCGTTGTAGAAATAATCAAAGTTTAGTGATCATTTAAAATACAAAATATTATAATTGCGTAAGCACAGAATTTATAAACACAGATAATATGCAAAAATAAAGCGGTTTTGGAACGGATGCAACACTAAATATAAATACAAGAAAGATCAATCATGCTTAAAGCATTGATTATAAAGCACATTCCAACTGTAATTTTATTTAAACAGATCTAAAATACGATACATTCAGCGACAATATTTTTTAATTATCAAAGAACTACAATACTTTATTTTACTTGGAAAATTTAAACTATGAAAATAAGAGTACTTTCAAATTTCATGCTCCAAACTTCATTCAAAATTTATTCAAATGACATCATGGAAATATAAATCGTCTTGCTCTCTATGGAACGGATATATTTCATTCATACACTTTTATTCCAGACTCCAGAGTTAAATAATTTTGAGTGAAAAAAATTCAGTAATTCTTATACAACTCATCTTACAATCGCGTGTTTACATTTTACATTAATTAAAGATTAACTTCGTTGTAGAAATAATCAAAGTTTGATGATAATTTAAACACAACATTGTAACTGCGTTGAAGCAGGACATAGATGTACAGAAACAATTAAACAATAAAATGGTTTTAGGACGGATGCAGCACTAAATATAAAATTAAAAGAGCTTTAAAAATTGCGAATTTTACTTTGAGAAAAATGATATGCCATACTTCATTTTGAAGAGGGTGACGTGGACCCTCCATATTATATGGGTGTCATTATTATTTTAATCAATCAATCTATCAATCTATCTGTCCGTCTGTTGTCACGCTTTTTTAGGCACTTCCCGAAAAGATAGAGATTTGCAATTTGGTACACGGCTCGGTCGTTCGATAAACCCCCCTGGAAAAATCGCATTTTTCGAAAACGTTCCCTAGAGGGGGGTGTTCCACACCAAAACGTTCTAAAAGTGAAATGATAGGAAAGCATGCTTTGCGATGAGATAGAGACTTCAAATTTGGTGTATGGATAAATCGATCGAAAGGAAGAAAGTATGCAATTTCAGATTTTCAATATTTTCTACTTAAAGGGGTGCTTCACACCAAAATGTTCGATTTACCGAATAAATGAGAAAAGGCTCCTTTAAAATTTGATAGAGGCTTGAAATTTGGTATATGGGCTAATCATTTGACGAAAACACCCAAGTAGAATATAGTTTTTTCAAAAATGTTCGTTTAAGGAAGTGCTCTAGAGAAAAACTTTCGAAGGGTGAATTTATTAAAAAACATGATTCTGCATGAGATAGAGATTTCAAATTTGGTGTACAGATAGATAATTTGGAAGGAAGAAAGTGTACAATTTCAGTTTTCCAATATTTTCTACTTTAGGGAGCGCCGTACGCCAAAATATTCGATTTTCGGAATGAAGGAGAAACGTTCATATTAAAACGTGACAGAGGCTTGATATTTGGTATATAGGCGAATCATCTGATGAAAAATCCAACAAGAATGGGGTTCTTCAAAAACGTTCACTTAAGGGGGTGGATACTCCACACAAAGACATTCGAAAGGTTTATATATATATGAATTTATATATATATATATTTTATGGGATAATTAGAATATTTTCTGAAATGTTTGAAGCAATATGTGAATTTTAAAGTCACTTCAAAAATGTTTGAAAAATTAGGTCCCATAGGGTTCAATGTATTTCATTTTTTCGACCTGCGTTCAATTCAAAATTAATTGGGTGATATTATTCATTTATATTCCCATACGTCCCACAGACCATCTCAACAACATACTAAAATTTCATTTTGATAAAGTCTTATTTACGACAGTTATCGTGCGAACCGACAGGCAGACATACAGACATAATGAACAAAGTCATAAACACTTTTCAAGTATGTTGTAAAGTTTTAACAAGAAAGATCAATCATCCTTAAAGCATTGATTATGAAACACTTTCCAACAGCAATGCAATTTTATTTAAACATGTCTAAAATGCAATACATTCCTCGGTAATATTTTAAAACTTCTCACACAATACTACATCCATTTATTATATTTGAAAACTTAAACCTTCATCGAAAACAATGAACTTCATTCAAATGACGACATTGAAATATAAATTGCCTGGTTTAAACATCTCTAAAATGTGATATATTACTCGATAATAATTTTAGAATTATCATAATACCACGATAATTTCTTATATTTAAAAACTTCATCGAAAACAACTGAAATTCATTCAAATGACTTCATAGAAAAAATAACACGCCTGGCTTTTTCTAAAAAAGCAGCATTTCATTCAGAAATAATTTCCCATTCATGTCATTCATCACAATACTATAATAATTTATTTTATTTAAAAATTAAGACCATGGAGCTACAAGTAATTTAACTCTATGCTTAAAACTTCATCGCAAAAAATCGTCCTTCTCTCGGTAAAGTCAATGAATATTTCTTTCATATCAGCTATGCAGACTCCATGAGCTAAATTCTTTTGCGTTAAAAAAATACAGCAATTTCTATACAACTCATCCTACATATTTTGCTGTTTACATTTTACATAAGTGAATAATAGGTTTCGTTGTAGAAATAATCAAATTTGGATGAGCATTTAAACTCATATATATTGTAATTGCGTTGATTTAGTATGCAGATGCACAGAATTTAAACCAAAATAAAGTGGTTTTAGGACGGATACAACACTCAATATGAAATAAAAAGAACTTTAAAAATCTCGATTTTGAGACAAGATGGATGCCATATATCATTTTGAAGTTGATCACGTGATACTTTCATATCATGGTCACGTGATCATTTCATATAAGAGGTGTTATTATTATTTTAATTTTTATTTAAAAAACTACTGAATATATTTCGCTGAATTTTTTTTTTATATTTTATGGAACAATTTGAATATTACCTAAAATTTTCGAAGCAATTTTTGAATTTTAAATCCGCTTAAAAATTGTTTGAAAAATTAGGTCCCATAGGGCTCAATGTATTTCATTTTTTCAACCCGGGTTCAATCCAAAACTAATTGGGTGATATTATTTATTTATATTCCCATAGGTCCTACAGACCGTCTGAACAACATACTAAAATATTATTTTGATTAAGTCATTTTTACGGCAGTTATCGTGCTAACGGACAGATAGACAGACAGACAGACAGAATGAACAAAGTCATAAACACTTTTCAACTTTGTTGTAAAGTGTTCAAAAGTGTAGTTGCATATTTAGTGACTGCTGGCAACCGCAATTAGCTTTAATCCAACCACTCAATTATAGGGAGGTCATTCCTACAGTTTCACAGACAGTCAGATATGATTGTAGTGTTAAACTACTGATTCAATTCCATCAGGTATTTACAGTCTCTGTAGATCTATCCAATCGAAAGAGTATATCTTCGCATCCCTAACAATACTAGAATATTGAATGTTGTTTATTTTTTAACTAGCAGCGATTACCCGAAGTTGCTCGTAATTTATCATGCAAAACTATGATAAAAATTACACCGGGATATATAGGGCCGATTGTGATATATTACCCCTGAATGTATCGCCTTTTAGAGATGTTTAAATAAAATGAAAGGTGGAAAGTGTTTCATAATCAATGCTTTATGCATGATTGATCTTTCTTGTGATTTTTTAATACTTTTCGTTGTTGAGTAAGCCTGTGATAAATAAACTATGGTGAAAGTTTCCATATAAATTCATGTCGCAAACCTGCGAATTTCAAAATTGTCTAATACGTTCAATAAACTCCCACAAAACTCAGTGTTTAGTTAGCCTGTGAACCATGGTGAAAGTTTCCATTTAAATTCATATCTCAAACCTGCGATTTTCAAAAGTGTTTAAATTTTTTAAATGAATGTTTTTTAAAATATATAAATAAAATATGTAAATATATGAAATATAAATATAATTATATTATAAATATATTATAATTATATTATATTATATATTATATTATTATATTAAATATATAATTAAATATAATTATATTATAAATATAAATATAAATATAATATATAAATATAAAAAATAGATAAAAATAAATTTTAAAATATATTTTTTTATATATTATTTATTTTATATATTATTTTATATATTTTATAATATATATTTTAATTTATATTTATAATATATTTTTATTATATAATATATTTTATTTATAATATAATAATTATAATATAATATTATAATATTATAATATAATATAATATATAATATATAATAGATAATAGATAATATAATATATAATATAATATAGTATAATATAATATAATATATAATATAATATATAATATAATATATAATATAATATAATATATAATATATAATATATAATATATAATATATAATAAATAATATAATATATAATATTATAATATAATATTTATAATTTATTTTATAATATATTTATATTTATAATATATATTTACAATATATATTATAATATATATTTAAAATATATTTTATATATGTTATATATTATTTATATTTTGTATATTATTTTATATAAATTTTAAAATATATTATTATATTAAATATTAAATATATAATTAAATATAATTATATTATAAATATAAATATAAATATAATATATAAATATAAAAAATATATAAAAATGAATTTTAAAATATATGTTTTTTAAATGAAATTTTTTAAAATATGATTTTTCTTAGTGAATCATGGAGTTAGAGAGCAGAACTCATAGAAAAAAGTGTCGTTTTTCACTAATATCTCTAGAACCACTGCTCGTAGAAACTCGAAACATGGCCTATGTTTCTTGTGGGGTGATTTTAAGACTACCAAGATAAATTTCATGAAATTCGGTTCAGCCGTTCTCCAGTTATGGTGGATCATACATACACACTTTTCTTCTTTATATATATAGATTTGTGTGAATAAATCAATCATCAATTTGCAAGCAATGAAGGAGTATCTTATACTTGTTAATTTATAGCAAATAAAATCATAAGTATTAAAAAGATTAAACGCATACTTTGGCATCCGGACTCAAACATATAATAAGAAATTGCTCACCCAAAACAGTAATTGAATTTGTAATGTTATTGTTGTGGAGTAGTACACCGCAAGTGAGTTAATCGGGTTTGGAATTTCGGCGACCAAGGCTTACGCTAGAGTACAAGTGAAAATTAGACAAGGGATCCGCATTGAATAACGTTGTCTATTAAGCAGAAGCAATGTCTGCTTTTCAACGTCACCGAAGCAAAAGTGACGATTCATTACGAAAAAATTAGAAAGAAAAACATCGATTAGAAAAACATCGTAAGAGTTTTCCTAACTCGTGTTTTTATCGTTGAAATGTAATTTCGCAATTTTCCGGATGGCACCATGTAATATTATTTCAAAGTACCCAATTAACTTATATTTCGCGTAACTCTAAATAAACAATTGTCAATATCGATAGCATCCTCAATAAGGGATATAGTCCATACATTAAAATATTTTAATAATTTATTCATCATTTAAGCGTCATTTTCATTAATTTAGCGTCATTCTTGCAATTTTGACGATATTTTCGTCAATCTGGTGCGAAATATCGTTAAGTTGGCGATATTTTGCTAGATTATTCGCCAAGCTCGACAAAATGCATCACCAAGTGTTACAGACAAACGGAGAAAAGATAATTTCTTATATAATAGAAGGTATGCCCGTCATATGACGGAAATCAGAATTTGCGAAACAGTACTACCATTTAGAATCAATTTTATCAAGTTGTAGACATTTTTGTCACTTTGGCAACATTTAAAATAGTTGCCAAGTTGGCAACGTCCCGTTAAATTTGTTGCAAAACGTTACGGAATAATTCTTATAGTCTACTCTTATGTTCTTTCCAAGATATTGAATTTTTATCAATTAGTCGTCATTTCATTAATTTTATGTCAGTACCATCAATTTAGCGAATTTCTATTAATTGGGTGGCATTTTCGTCGATTTGGAAACTTTTAAAAAGTCAGTAAATTGGAGATATTCCGACAAATCCGTCACCAAAAATTTTGCAAAAACGTTACGGACGGAAAAATAGGTTATTCTTATAGTAGATACTTATATACTTTCCAAGATATGGATGTCGGTAAATTTGTCGTCATTTTCATTCATTTAGCGTCACTTTCGTCAATTTAGCAAGATTTAAATAAGTTGACAAGTTTGCGATATTCCGCTAAATGCGTCGCCAAAATCTCGCCAAGCGTTATGGACGGGGACATAAGTTATTCTTATAGCACATAAATTACTATTGGCGTTCAGATACAAAAGTATTACCCAAAGTAATTTTTCCCATGAATGGGATCCACGAGAATGATGTCACCAAATTTATCGCATAATATTGCATATGAAAAGTAAACATATTTTACAATAGTTAATATTTTTTTCAATGTATATGATTGTTTGATATATTTATTTGAAAAATATGCAATATATAGAGAACGATTCTTGCTAGCGTTCTAAAATTTTTGTCAATAGTTTTCGAAGGAAAAATTACATAAGAAATGTCTGCGTAATTTTATTAAAGGTTTTTATTTTCTGATGATTTTCAATCGTAAATTGAACACTGGCATTCACTCTGAACATTCGATTGCGTTTACAAACAATAAGCTTCCAGTATTCACGGATTGTAATTTTTGTATCATACATGTGTGAGATATCGTCTCCACAGACTCTATCGACTCCACAGTGAGATATCGACACACACACTTACACAATCACAATCAGACATCACCTCAGAAATGTTCGATTCGTAATAATGGATGCTTAAAACCGAGCTCTCCCGTCGAGAACTCGAATTCGAATTTACGATCCCGTCGCAATACTTTCCTTATAAATTATTTATGTAAGGAAAGTAACAACTTAAAAATTAGGAAAAATAGGCTAAAATTAGAAAATTTAATTTGGGTTAACTCTCGAATTGCCGGAGTTGATAGCAAATTAAAACCAGACATACTACGGATTTGTATAGGGAAAAACTGCAGATGCCTAAATAATCAGTAACTTGCTGAATATTGCAGGTAATTGAACCGGATTTTTACTTTCCTTATATACATAATGTATAAGGAAAGTATTGTGACGGGGTCGAAAATTCGAATTCGAGTTTTCGACGAGAGAGCACGTTTCAAGCATCCCTGATCACAAATCAAACATTTTTGAAGTGATGTCTGTGTGTGTGTGTGTGTGTGTGTCAGTGGGTCTGTGGAGACGATAACTGACGAACGAATGGACCGATTCGAACCAAATTTGGTACAAAAATCACAATCTGTAAACACTGGAAGCCTATTGTTTTTATACGCAATCGAATGTTCAGAACCCCCCTAAATTTTCGAATGAAATTTTGAAAAAATCGTCAAAAAATTAAAACCAATATAAAAGTTACGGAAATAGATATTTCTTATGTAATTTTTCATTAGAAAACGATTGACATAAATTTTAGAACGCTAACATGAACCGTTCTCGAGATATTGCACATTTTTCAAAAAAATTATCAAAAAGTCATATAAAATAGAAAAAAAAAATATTTCCTATTGAGAAACATGTTCACTTTTCATATATAATATCATGCGATAAATTGGGTGACATCATTCTCGTGGATCTAGGTAGTTCCATTCATGAAAAAAGATACTTTGAGTAATACTTTTGCATTTGAACGCCAATTTATCTGCTGTAAGAACAACTTATTTCTTCGTCCATAACGCTTGGCGAGATTTTGGCGACAAATTTGGCGGAATGTCGCCAACATGGCGACTTTTTGGAATGATGCCAAATTAACGAAAATCTCGCCAAATAGATAAAAATGACGCTAAATCAATGAAAATGACGACTAATTGTGGAAAATTCAATATCTAATAAGTTATATAATATATAAATATATAATAATAGTTATATAATATATGTCGAAAATTCAATATCTAATAAGTTATATATATATATATATATATATATATATATATATATAAATTTCTTCGTCTATAACGCTTGGCGAGATTTTGGCGACGAAATTGGCGGAATGTCGCCAACTTGGCGACTTTTTGAAATGTTGCCAAATTTACGAAAATCTCGCCAAATGGATAAAAATGACGATAAATCAATGAAAATGAAGACTAATTGTCGAAAATTCAGTATCTTGGGAAGGATATTAGTATCTACTAGAAGAAAAACCTATTTATTTTACTGTGAAAGTAGTAAATTCATTTCATTATATAAGGAAAGTCATGTGTTGCCCACATCAGATTTTTTTTACTGTAAAAGTAGTAAATTCATTGCATTATATAAGGAAAGTCATGTGCTGCCCACATCAGATTTTTTAGTATGGATCAGTTGTTGTACAAAGCAAGTTTCTCAATTGCCCCTTTTTGCTCAAGAAACCATATACGCATTTAGACCCTCTATTTTTATAAAAATGCACCTACCGAGAAGGAAATTTATAAAGGAATATTTCGAATTTAATTTTAGAAAACTACTTTTAAATTCGATTGATGTGTTTAACATTTATTTCCAAATCTCGACAAGCGAGGTCAACTATGCTGAAACTAATGTATGAACACTGCTTATTAGAATATCTAGATACAATTATTCCAATAATTTGTAAAAAAAAAGTCTTTAATAAATTTAAAATTTAAAAAAATGCTTTTATTTTTTAATTTTAGAATAACAGAATTCAAGCTTTTTGCTCAGACACGAATTCTAAAACTTGAATCTTCAAAATCGTATGTAATCAATACTGAGACATCTCAATCCATCAAAATTCTATTCCATCATCTCTTCCCTTGATACATGCCTTTGTTATGATCCTCTCAAAATGAAGAGAAAGAATCTACATAATATTAGATTTTTCTAAAGATATTGATTTTCGTATTGATACATTCTCTAAATTCGTAGCCAAGGACACCAAGTTTTTGCCAAATTTTTCGCCACGCGTTTCAGATAGAGATATAGATAAACATATACAACTGACGCATTATACTATTAATAACACAAAATGTATAAGTTGAATAGTACACTTTAGTTGGAAATATTGTACTGAAAAATCATTGATGTATATTATTGAGTAATAAAAATCGTCGTGAATAGCACGTTATCATAGTACGTTAAACACTTCTAGTCACATTACAGATTTAAATGCTGCATTGTATGCCTTCTGACCTTACCAAAGTATATTTGTACAATTAAGACCTTTTAAATTCATTAAAATTGTTCGCTGTTTCCTAATAATATTACAATACGATCCAATAGTTTTTATCAACTTAATATTTATTCAAATAAATATTTCAAACATAGCAGCTAAATATTTTAGCGTAATATCATTGACACTCAAGCACTGTTTACCTAGACACCGAAAAAACTTTCAAAATAATAGAAAGTTTTTAGAACTTAAATGTTTTCTAATAATTTAAAAGGTTATGGTTTATTAGTGTAAATAAGTAATATAAATATAGCTTTGCAATGGATATTACTTTCCTTATATACATAATGTATAAGGAAAGTATTGTGACGGGGTCGAAAATTCGAATTCGAGTTTTCGACGGGAGAGCACGTTTCAAACATCCCTAATCACGAATCAAACATTTTTGAGTGATGTCTGTGTGTGTGTGCGTGAAAGTATGTGTGTGTGTGTGTGTCAGTGAGTCTGTGGAGACGATATCTCACGAACGAATGGAGCGATTCGAATGCAATATGGTACAAAAATCACAATCCGTAAATACTGGAAGTCTATTGGTTTTAAACGTAATCGAATGTTCAGAACCCCCCTAAATTTCCGAGTGAAATTTTGAAAAAATCATCAAAACATCAAAACCTTTAATAAAGTTACGCAAATAGACATTTCTTATGTAATTTTTTCTTAGAAAACAATTTACGTAAACTTTTGAACGCTAGCATGAACCGTTCTCGAGATATTGCACATTTTTCAAACGAATTTATCAAAAAATCCCATAAATTAAAAAAAATATTAACTGTTAAGAAACATCTTCACTTTTTATATGTAATATCATGCGATACATTTGGTGACATCATTCTCGGGGATCTAGCTGGTTCCATTCATCAGAAAATATACTTTGATTAATACTTTTGTATTTGAACGCCAATAGTCATTTATCTGCTATAAGAAAAACTTATTTCTCCGTCCATAACGCTTGGCGAGAATTTGGCGGAATGTCGCCAACTTGTCGACTTTTTTAAATGAGAATCTCGCCAAATGGATAAAAATGACGACTAATCGTCGAAAATTCGATATCTTAAAAAGAATATAAGTATCTACTATAAGAAAAACATATTTTTTTACTGTAAAAGTAGTAAATTCATTGCATTATATAAGGAAAGTCATATGTTGCCCCCATCAGATTTTTTCTTATCATTTGCAGTAAAATTCAAGTAAATCAAATATTTTAAAATCTAATATCTAAACATTATTTTATATTCAAATATATAAAATATTTTGTTAGAGAATTAAGATTAGTTTTGCTGTACAGTGTAGTAATATTGCATAAAATACCATGTTAAAAATAATTAAGAGAGTATACGAATGTAGTGACATTATTCAAGCTGATCGTGTTATGTCTTGTCTAAAGGAGGAAGCACCAGGGCGAGTGTGATGTAGACAGCAGAATCATGCATCTGAAAAGGCAATTTGACAATCCAGACGAAACGAGACGATATTCTCTGATCTATTGTCATGTCGTCTGCTGCAGCTGTTCCTTGTGATGGCAAAAGAACATATCTCAAGATTCATCGTTTCGTATTTACAAAGCTGGTTAGCTTTTTATTAATGTACTATGATATTTTTTGAAAACGTATCTAAATTAATAAAACAAATATGAGAATGCGAATGTAAATATTTCCATAGCATTGTTCTATTTGGAAGAAATATTAACATATTTTATCTCAGAATAATGTTTCTCAAGATGCGACGTTTTGCCATCACAACCCAGAACAGTTGTCAATTCTCCTTTCCTTTTCATAGATGATAAAGCTTAAGCTCATCAAGCTCGTCTAAGGAACAATATGCTCCAAGAGAAGTCAAGGCAAGACGCTTCATTACCTGTGTCTCATGACACGTAGCCCCACATCTAATGTAAAACAAGTTCAATTGTTAGTGCGATGTTAAGGTTTAGCAATATTCATTCAGCCGTTAAAGGATGCTCTGATGTGATTACTTGATTCCATAGATGAGGTGCAGATTCTGTCTTGGATGGCTGATCTGACGAGTGGGTAGGAAGGGAAGAGGAGAGGCCAAGGAAAACAGCCAGCCAATCAAAAATGATTGGACTGAGGAAATAACAGTTAAAAGTTACTGACAAGGAAGGTCTCCTGACCAACCCCCACCGATTTCAATGAAAAAATTACTGTGAATAGTATTGGTCTGTCACAACACATTGTGTAAGTACTAGCGGCCCTATAGCAATAGAAACGACACAATAAAATATTAAAAAAAATAGTTTTCATCGCCAAATGTAACCCTACTCTAGAAGTCGGCGCCAACGTTGGCGTACAGTATACGTCATATTCCCCGAATAAAGTACGGAAATAGTGCATCGGCTCGTTTGCTTTGCTCTTCGATTCGTTAGTACCGCACATTTCGTATTTCCAGTGACATTTTTTACAGTTTACTGTTTGTTTGAATGCAAGCTTGTTGCATGATTTTTTTACACTATCAAAGGCTGATAGAACAGTGTGTTTAAACTATTTGAATATTTTTTACATTTGCAATTTCGCATTGTTGTTTCTTTTTTTTTTTCGTAATTTTGAACTCCGTTAATTCGAAATGACTAGCATCAATGTATGTAACGTAATATGGATGCTTCGTCTGGAATATAGTCAAAATGATTTTCAAATAACTCCTTTCATCCAAGAAGAAAGAGATCTGAAAAACAGAAACAATGAAGTCACACATGAATATGTTACTTCGATGCAAAATGCGGTGATTGAGGAAGAATCCTCTGATTACGAGCTTGACGACGAAAGCGATCCTGAATATGTTAGTGCTGATGCTAATTTGGGTTCTGATGAAGATAATGTACAGATACCAATGATAAGTTTTGAATATAAGGAAGCTGCAGTGAAATATTGGAGAAATACAAGTAAACGATCATGTCGCCCTCTACGATCTGTACAACATCGCTTTTAATTAGTAAAAAACCTGTGCCAGTTAAAAAATTGGGAAAAACAAATTGGAAATTTGGGTGACCGCGGACACAAATTAAAAGCCATTCAAGATTTTGTATACGAACAATTCCAGGAAACAAGACAAAAATGCATCGTTGTACATGATTGTTATTTACAGCATTGGGCCTGTTCTAAAGCCATTGATTTAGGAATGAAATTCTCGGCATCGCGAAAATGGCTAACCACATTTAAGAAAAAGTACCGTATTGTCAGCAGGAAAATAACAAAAATCATATCGTCTCGGGAAACAGCCGAACAGATGGATATAAAAAACTCTGCACAAGCTTTCGTAAACGATATGAATACTTTTGTCAAACATTCACATTTTAGCGATGATCAGGTTTCCAACGCCGATCAATCGAGCTTCAATAAGGAAATATATTCTGGCGAACACTCGCGTTTTCAGGAGAAAAACAAATTAAAAATGTCCAAGCATTACATTCCACAATCCATTCCTACACAATAATGCCCATAATTAGTAAAAGTGGCAATCTGTTATCTCCACTACTCATTGTATACCCTGAATCAACGGGAAAGTTTGGTATCAATGTGGAAAGGAACAGGCTTCAAGCAAGCAGTATTTATACAATTGCAACCAAATCTGGTAAAATGGGATCGCAAGAGTTCCGTATGTGGTTGACGGAATTTTTTTTTCAAAATCACTCTACAGGAAACAGTACTTTTGGTAAATTCTTGGTCTGCATTGAGAAACCAAGATTTAATTAATAATTGTATTCCATCTGATAAAGATATGCATTTACTTAACATTGCTCCTAAAACTACAGCTCTCATTCAACCCCTAGATAAATACCGGTTTCGATTATGGAAGAACTTCGTGAGAAAATTTTCAGATGTGGTTATGATTAAGCAAATCAACATTCATTTATACAAAAGAGACAATATTTTTACATTGCAAGCAATTACGCAAAATCAGTTTTCTTCTCCACGTTTTATTGATATGTGGAAATATTCTTGGTATTCCAGTGGATACACAGATTCACACCCAGAACATTTTCAAAATACGGTTGATTTCGTTTTTCATACATCAGATTCTTTTCATTGCTCTTTGACCAACAGTTCCTTCCAAAGGTTTGCAAAATGTAGTTGGTGTTGCACATATTTCTGTTTCGAATTTTTTTTTTACTATTCCTCACCTCTGCAATACATTTATTCCATAAAATAATACGTCTGTTAACCTTACATTAATTTAAGTCGTAGTGGCACCAGATTGGATTTGTTCTACAGATTAATTTATGACAAATGTATAAAAAGTGAGACTTCAAAAGCTAAGTATTAGTACATACTGTCTTGTTAGTTTTCACTGTTCAGCATTACGATTGATTTTGTTAAAAGCTGCACAAGGGCTTTCCTCCTGCTGGGAGAAGTGCCTAAGAGGGGCTAAAGCGGAACTTTCTAAAGATCATTAACTGAATTTTTATAGTATTACATCTTCAGAGATTTTCAGCTTTCACGATTGTCAAAACAGTAATCATAATAAATAATCGCCAAATCGGGATAACGTATAGATTCTGGTAACCCAGAACCAATTTTCAATATGTTATTGTGTCGTTTCTATTGCTATAGGGCCGCTGGTGCCTACACAATGTGTTGTGACAGACCAATACTATTCACAGTAATTTTTTTCATTAAAATCGATGGGGGTCGGTCAGGACACCTTCCTTGTGGGTTTGAAAACTACTAAGTTTAAGAAATGTTGAGTTTAAAAGTTAAAATTAAGAAATACTGACTTTAAGAATTAAAATTAAGGGTAAGATTTAAAACATACTTAAACATTACTAAGTTAAAGTTATTGGTTTTAATATTACAGAGTTTACTAACTTTAGGAATTACAGTTGCAAGGTGATGCGCAAGAATTAAGTTAAAGTTTAGTTGAAGAAATATTAATGCAAGAATTAAGATAAAATAATTAACAGCAGATTAGAACAATTGTGGATAAGAGTACTGGGCATACGCAAACGCGACTTGCCAAATGCAAGCTTTTCTATTGGCCTATGGCAGGGCCGTGAAGGAAGAGTCGAAAAGAGCAAAGTCTTTGAATCGGAGTGGCACCATCTATCTTCGATCAGAGGAGGGAGGTAAAAACTAGGAAACACCTGTTTGGTGGACTAGGAATCCACTCTTTTTGGATGGAAAGGTGTCGAGGCCTGCGCTTCCTAAGATAGGAAGGCGCGATCGGATTGTAAATCTGATCAACGTCTCTCATACAAGGTCTACTGGAGTTGTTCTTGAAAAAATTTTGAGTGAGAAGCCTAACCTGCTCTGTAATGCCAGAAGTTGTGGTGGATAACTTCATTCTGGATATATCTAGGAGCATTGACTATGCAACGCAAGACTTTATTTTAGAAAACTTGCAATCTCTCAATATGACTTTTTTCCCCCATACTGGGCAGGTGTACAAAAAGCCAGGTACGATGATATGTTTGTAAATAATTAGTTTATTTTCAAGGGAAAGGTGGGATTTTCGACTGAGAAGGGGTACAAGGGCTTTATAAGTGTTGTTAGCAGATTTAACTTTGAGTTTACGTGCTCTCTGTAAGTCATATGGGCGTCTAAGGTGACGCCCAAATACTTAACAGAGCGGGAGAAAGGGATGGGTTCGTTAAAGATTTTTAGGATCAAATTAGGGTTGACTTCTCGGTAGTTCGGTTTGAATATGCACACTGCACTCTTGGTCGCGTTAATTTTGATTCTCCAGGTAACGAGCCAGTGCTCAGGGATATTCTTAATGTAACTTTGGAGTATCTTTATTGAGTTGTGAGCGACTACGAGCGATAAGCGCTGTATCACCCGCAAAGATGGGCAGCTTGACTTGTAGTATGCTTGGAATATCGTTGATGAAAATATTGAAGAGCAGAGGACTGAGATTTCCTCCTTGAGGAACCCGGCTCTGATTGGATGAATCGAAGAGAGAGATTTATCAACTCGAAGAATCTATTAGTGAGATACGAGTTGATGATGGTCAAAACTTGAAGGGAATCTAATGTAAAGTGGCCAGCATGCTCCTCCGATATAATTTCATTTGAATATGTCTGGCCACTTGGTTGACAGACGTATTACAGCCGTTATCCCACACTTTGTGAACTGGAGGCGATCTTATTTGAGAAGTGTTGAAGAATATTCCTAATGTTATTGATCACTTCATCAATTGCTTGCGACACTGGCATGAAGCGATTTTAGTCGTTCGAGTACACCACAAATCTTCTAGATCAGTTACTACAAAAAATCAATTTCTCTTGTATGGATATGCATGTTTTATATACATAGCATAACGTATCATGTGCATTAAATGGTATTTTTACGTAATAATCAGAGTAATATTGTTTTTTTTATCCATAGTACTAAATATTCTACAGTATCTTATATAAAGACAACGTTTCACGTTCAACAACGTCAATTCGCACATGATTTTCCTTTCACTATATCTTGCTTCCCTAAGTATCTCCAGTTCCATTGTAGTTTCATGCTATGTCCGATATAAGGGTTTCATCATCGTAAAAACTAATATTATATTGCAGTGTTTCCATATAACAATGCTTTGATTTCCGAACTTAAAAACGAAATAGAAATCTTATTTCTTTTCAAAGATGAAATTCTTATACTTTATCCTTTTTCAATACTCGTTTAACCAATACTGCGATGTCTCAATCCGTCGAAACTCGGTTCCAACAGCTGTTCCCTTGATACCCGTCTTTGTTGCGGTTGCCATTTCACTGAAGTGAAAAGTTCTACACCATACTGGATTTTGTCGGATATATTGATTTCCGAACAGTCACTATATGCAAAATCAATGAGGCTCAAAGATAAGTTAAGTTGAACGATAAAGTGTTTTTGTGTCGAATGTATCTAATACAAAATACATGTTTCAAATACGCGTTTCCTTTCTTTAGATGAGTAGAGAAATAGACTTTAGAGAATAAGATCTTATTCGAACATTACCGTAAAAGTACATTACACTGTCTATTGTAAATATCACAAAGAGAATGAAATGATATCTGATTGAAAATATGAGACTACAATATCATTGACAAATATTCGTTTCGTTTTGTAAACATAATTTTGTGACTGCAAAGCAAGTTATTATTTGTATTCATAATATTTGGTACAATAATATACTAGTGAAAAGAAACATAGAATTCGGCATGTAGTTTGATAGTATATATGTGATATTAAAGGGATTCAAAATATGGAACTTTTGTTGATTTTCAAATATCATTAGTTATTTAGTTTCATGATTATTTAGTTTCATGCTCATTGAGCTATAAATATTAAATAACCCCTTCGATGCATAATTATGTCAAATTTTATCTTATGCTGCCATGTTATGGAAATATAAAATGTCGAATACATTTAGAATTTTGAGCTCGAATTTTAAAAAGTTCTATCTAGTTCTAGCTTTTTCATTATGAAAGATGGACAAAAAGGTTCGGTGAAATCCATTGATATTTGTTGCAGCTATAATGTGCGCAAGAAATAGACCATAGCATACAGGCAGATAGTCATTACTCTAAAAACGTTCAAAACTTTTTCAAGAAGACCTAAAATATATATTGGCATCAAAATCTCAAAATCAAAAATTTTCGTGAAAACGTTAATTTTCCTAATTTATATTCTATAGACAGAAAAAGTAATAAGACGGGTATTTTAGTTAAAATGTGTATTTCGGTGTCCATTTAGAAAATATAATGAAACATTTAAAAACCTAAAGAAAAGAAAATTTAATGAAACATTTAAAAGCTTAAAGAAAAGAAAATATAACGAAACATTTAAAAGCCTAAAGAAAAGAAAATATAATGAAAGATTTTGAAGCCCAAAGAAAAGAAAATATAATGAAACATTTAAAAACCTAAAGAAAAGAAAATATAATAAAATATTTAAAAGCATAAAGAGAAAAAAAGAAGAATGATCAATCATGCATAAAGCATTGATTATGAAACACTTTCCAACTGAAATGCAATTTTATTCAAACATCTCTCTCTAAAATGCGATACATTCAGTGGTGATATTTTTAAAATTCTCAGAATATTACAATAATTTATTATACTTGGAAACTTCATCTAAAACACATGATCTCTATTCAAATAACTTCATCGGAATATAAATAGCCTGGCTCTCTATATAAAAGTAGTGAATATTCAATTCTTAAACTTTTCCATTCCTTTCATTCAGAAGCGATGTATTTAAAATTATCACAATACTACAATAATTTATTTTACTTAACGTAATACCATGACGGTAAAATTACTCTCTAACTCCGTGCTTAAAACGTCATCATAAAGGCAATAATATGGAATCGTCTGCTTTTCTATGTAAAATCAATTAATGTTTCATCCATATCAGCTATACTGCAGACTCCAGAGCTAAATAATTTTTGCGTTAAAGAATTGACCCCATCTGGATATTTTGCAGTTTTTTTTCTGTTCGGTTGTGTGTAAATTTCACCGTTCAACGAAATAAATCGTCACCGTTTAACTATCGAAGAGGCACATTCTATATTATTTTCTGAAAGTACAGATGAATCAATGGATATAGGTGATGAATCTGATGTTTCATATAGTGATGCAGAGCCTGAAATTGTAGAAGAACATTTATCAGATTCTGAATATAGCGATATAAGCACTGAAAGCGAAGATGATCGTAATCCTCATGTCGCTGGAAGGTGGTGGAAATACATCCAACTTGTTTCAAAGACTCGTACTCATAACATTATTAGACATTCTTGCAGTCCAACGCTATTAGCTAAGAATGCCAAGACAAATATTGATGCATTTTCTCTATTCATCAATTATGGAGTTATCAATATAATTGACAAATTCTCTATCCAAAGGGGTCTATAAAAAGTAGAAAAAAGGAACAAAACACCTCCCGATGATACACGTCGTACATGGAAAGATACCGATGCAGTCGAAATTCGTGCTTTCCTTGGACTGTTGATCGTGTTGGGACGATACCGAGATTTACGTGAAAAAAATCATGATTTATGGAGAACAGATATAGGCACCACACGCCCTATATATGCAGCTACTATGAGCCGCGATCAATATCTGACTCATCTTCCGGTCATTTGATTTGATGATATGAATTCTAAAGCTGAACAAAAAAACCGAGATAAACTTGCTCCGCTTCGAGCTGTGACAGACACATGTGCAGAAAACTATAAAAATATATACGATGCGTCATCTTCCGGTACAGTTGATGAAGAATTGGTGAAATTCCGAGGCAGATGCCCCTTCAAAGTATACATGCCTAGCAAACCTGGGAAATACGGCATCAAAGTCTGGATGCTTTTTGATGCTACAACATTCTACTGCTGTAACCTGCAAGTTCATTTAGACCAAACAGGCGATCAACCTGAAGCGAATCAAGGATCCCGTGTTGTGAAAAACCTTGTAAATTACTGGAATAATTCTGGCCGCAGTGTAACTACAGAAAACTACTTCACAGATCTAACTTTGACCAAAGACCTTTCAGCATGCAACGTGACTCTGGTGGGGATCATATGCAAAAATCGCAGAGATTTCCCTAAGTGTCTGGGTAATGTAAAGCAGCGAGCAACTTATTCATCTCATTCTCTTTTCACTAAGAGCCTGACATTTGTCTCATATGTACCGAAAAACAAAACAGAAGTGTTGTTCTCCTCTCAAGCATGCACAATGAACACAGCATTGCTGATGAAAGTAAACAATTCAAGCCGGGCATAATTCTATATTACAACAGTACAAAGAGTGAATTTGATATTCTAAATAAGCTTGTCCGGGAATATACTTGCCGTAAAACTACCAGGAGGTGGCCACTGAGTCTATTTCTCAACTTTATAGATATTGCAGCCTATAATGCTTTTGTCATTTGGGGAAAGAATACACAAAAAGATATCGACTTCAAGTCTATGAAAAAGGCGCGCAAATGGTTTCTGGAAGAACTTGGAGGACAGATGGTGGAAGCTCAGTTGGAACGCCGCGCTTCACATATTGAAAATGAACGACGTAGCTACAAGGAGTCCACAATTAAGGCTATATAACTTAGTGGAAGGGAAGTAAGAAAAGTAAAGTATCAAATCAACTCTGAGACAGAAATAATTTCAGTGAAACGGGGCAGGAGACCTAGAGCACAGTTCTGTGCTCTAGTTCTAGATCAACAAATGACACCAATTATTTGCAGAAGTGCAAGAACTGCAGGAAGTTTATTTGTGAAAAACATATTTCAAGTGTTATTTTATATATTGATTACCAGAGAAATGAGCAGCAAAATTGAAAGGTAGTTATAATGCATTACTACCATTATTCTTATAAAATGTATCTTTTGAATTTGTATTTACTTGAGTTTTAGTGGCATTTAATTTTTCATAATATTGTAGAAATTACATTTATCTCTTTGTAATAAATGTTTATTGCCAGTATTATATCTCTTTATCAGTTTTCTGGCCTAAACATTATAAATACCTATGGGGTCAAAATAATCCCCACGTTAGGCATTTAGGTAATATTTTGAGCTTAGTACTACGAGGGTTAAAGAAATTCAGCAATTTTTATACAACTCATCTTACAGTTTGATGTGTTTACATTCTCCATACGTGAAAGTTGGGCTTTGTTGTAGAAATTATCAAAGTTTGATGATCATTTAAACTCCAAAATATTGTAATTGCGTTGGCGCAGTATATAGATGCACAGAAAAAAGTTAGCAATAAAACGGTTTTAGGACGGGTGCAACACTAAATATAAATTAAAAAGAACTTTAAAAATCACTATTTTAACACAAGATGGATGCCATATTTATTTTGAAGTGGGTCGCGTGATATTTTCATATAATATGGGTGCAATTACTATTTTAATTTTTATTTAAAAAACTGCAGAACATATTTTGCTGAAATTTTTTTATATATTTTATGGGATAATTTGATTATTTCCTAAAATTTTCGAAGCAATTTGTGAAATTTAAATGTGCTTAAAAAATGTTTGAAAAATTAGGTTCCATAGGGTTCAATGTATTTCATTATTTTAACCCCAGTTCAATTCAACACTATTTGGGTGATATTATTCATTTACATTCCCATATATTCCACAGACCGTCTCAACAACATACTAAAATTTTATTTTGGTAAAGTGATTTTTACGGCAGTTAGTTATCGTGCGAACGGGCATACAGACAGACAGACAGAATGAACAGTCATAAACACTTTTCAAATATGTTGTAAAGTGTTAATAAAATGAAATATTTAAAATCCTAAAAAAATATATATTATGAAACATTTAAAAGCCTAAAGAAAAGAAAATGTAATGAAACATTTATGAGCCTAAAAAAATAAAATACAATGAAACATTTAACAGCCTAAAGAAAAGAAAATATGATGATACATTTAAACCTACAACTATCGTTGTGAAATCATAAGATCATTGTTTCGAGTCATATTTTATAACACACTCCGTTCTAAAACATTATTACATAGTATTATCTAGAATTGCTGACATAGTTTACTGACACAAATATTAGTTTGTAAGATCTGGCTAAATTCAGCATTATTCTCAATATTTCGTTGCAATGTCCAATTCGGCGAAACCTGTAATTCCATCTTAGTATCTGAATTTGAAGATTGTCGGCTGGTCAGTAAGAGGCCCATCTGGGACAGCAAGGTTCTTATAATGGCACTCAAACAAATCAATCTTGCAGATTTGTGCAATGTTGTACAGGGTCTGAAAATGATCTTATTACGACTAGCGCGGATTCAATTGACTCTATGACATTGAACAACAATATCAAATGAGGAAGCCAACAATCATGCTTAAAGCTAACATAGTGGAAAATGTTGAATCAGAGAACTAACCTGAGGTTAATAAAATAATCATTTGGTCAGACTGATTATTAAGTTGCATGTCAATCTGACATTAGAAACATGAGAATGCGGAGTCCACTCGACTTTGAGGGATTATTATTCAATCTGAATAACTGAATTGGGTAATTGTCGACTGGCCAGTACGAAGCCTATATGGGACAGCAAGGTTCTTTGCATTGGCGGTCGAACAAACAATCAACCCTGCAGATTAGTACAATGAATTCTGGGTACGTAACCTTATTAAAACTAGCACGGATTCAGTAGACTCTGAAATATTGAGAAATGAATTTAAATGGGGCGGCCAACCACCACGACAGAAGCTAGCAGCAAGGAGAATAAAATAGCATCAGAAGGATGACCAGGGTAAAAGTAGTATGTTGTCAGGCAGATTATCAAGTTGTGTGTCAATCTGTCATTAAAGGGTTGATAATGTGAAGTTCATTCGATGATAAGAAGTTACAATTGAGTCTGAGTAGCTGAATTAGGACATCGTCAGATGTACAAAAGGTACAAAAATCTTAGGTACAAAAATCTTAGGTAACATGTTAGGTACAAAAATCTGCAGTTCTTATAACTTTCTGCAGTTCTTTACTTCTTATGACAGGTTTCGCCTATAACAGAGGGGTTCTTATATAGAATAAGCAGGAAAAAAAATACTAATTTTATCTTTCTACTTTTATTTCAAAATAAAAAATATCAACATGATATGCAGTAAAAAAAGCAATTAAATTATCATGATCATAGAAAAAAGTATTCCTAAAACATTGATACATTTTCAGTACATTGATCGAAGCCAATAAAATTCCATCGCCGAACAACGAGTATCTCTATATCCCTTATATCATCTACACATTCTATTCTTGTATATTTTCTATGGCAGGTTCCACAAAAATCTTAGTACCACTAGAAATTTTTGCAAGTCTATTTAAATTCCCGAATGTGCAAAACAAGGGACTGACCAAGTAAGCGAAATTTCGACAAATTTGTGGTCAGTGTATTGGACATGGCTGTACAGTAATATCATTTATCTTGTACCTGAAAAAGGATTTTTTTTTAAAAAACTTTTATAGCAGAAATGGATATGATATAATTGCAATAATAGGATATGCTTATATTGAGTCAAATGATGATCTTTCAAGAAGATTTAATAAAAAATATTGATTTGGAAATGCTTTAAAAATATGTCCAAGTGTAATAGTTTGAATAAATGCATGAACTTGCAGCATTATTTTATTGTTTCCCAGGAATACTGTGTTTCATACACAAATTGTGCCCAAAATTAAAAGAAAATATGCATTTTCCAAGGATGAAATTTAAATTAGGCTTTATATCCAAGAAATCCATTATATAGTGTATCTTCGTATGTAAAACATATCCTCTTTCGTCTTTCTGATCTCATAAAAAGGCGTCCCGAGCATAAAAGGATGCAATTTATGAGTGGAGTTTCAAAGCATTGATTTGATACCAAAAGCGAAAATTTATTTTTAGTGTCTGTCCTTTGTGAACAAATGTTTGCGAAAACTGCTATATTCCGATACGCCAATTTTGCACAGAAAACAGCGTTCATCCGTGTTTTATTCGAAATAGATTTAAGCTTATTTTCAAAACATGTTTTTGAATTTCTGAAACCAAATTGATATTTGTTTTCCATTTCTAGTAGGAGACTTTAGGGAACGACGCATTTATATCTACTCCTAGAGAATGAAATATTCCTTTTATATACTAGAAAGAACAATATTTCATAAGATTTGAAAAAAAGATGCACTCCTATCTAATTTCGGTTGCATTTGGATACAATCGATAATGGCATACTAAATAACCTTTATATATATATATATATATATATATATATATATATATATATATATATATATACCCCTATATATATTTGCATATATATATATATATATATATATATATATATATATATATAGGGGTATATATATATATACCCCTATATATATTTGTATATATATATATACAAATACAGGGTGATTCAAAGAAGACGGACCAAACTTTAGCAGGTGGTAGTACACACCAAACCCAGCATTTTTCGTCAAAGTTTTCTGGGTCGTAAATGCAACGTAAATGCGCCAGAGGGGGCTTAATGGTGAAAGCGATGAGGTGAGACAAAAACACAAGAATGACTTAAAAAGTTATAAAATCACATTTAATAAACTGCAATTACAGTAATGGCTAAAATGAACGACCGCCAACCTGAATTCACGTCTCAAAGAGGCGATGGAGGGACTGGGGAACTCTCTCGGACAGACCAGGCATGCCGCGCATTTCGGCAACAACGGCAGATTCAAGGGGAGTGTCATAGACACTCTTGAGATATCACCACAAAAAGAAGATCTATAAATAAAATGCGTATTTGTGATGCATGTTTTCCCTTATTTGTAAATTCCTCCATCGTCTCAAAAGTTGGTGATTTGAATACGCGGTTTTCTTCTTCAACCAGAATGACGCTTTTAAATTTGCGGGAACTGCCGCTTCATAACGAGTAAGCGCCCTGTAACGCCTTTACGTTTCATTTCCGACCCGAGAAGTGTGTACTACTCTCACGTAAAGTTTGGCCCATACTTTTTTAATCACCCTGTATACAAACACACATATATATATATGCATGTATGTGTATATATATATATATATATATATATATATACAATATGTGTGTGTGTGTGAATATACTGAAAGTGCGTGCAAAATATTGAAACGAATGATGCTAATAAAATGTATGTACTTTATGATTATATTTCTTTTTAGGAAAAAGTATGCGATATCTCAAGGATGTCTCACGTGTTAGCAGTATATGTCAGATATATTTCGTTTAATCAAATAACTAATTAAAAACGCTTATTTTTGAAATGTTAAACATAACTGTTTTTTATATATTTTTTTTCAATTTTCGAAAAAATTAAGAGGCTTTCACTTTACTGTTCATCTAGAAAATCGATTAAAACGAGACAATCACTGACTGCAATATACGTAGCAAAATCATATAAATCTCCAAATGTGTTCGATTGATTATCTGCTCCCAATCAGACACAGAGACAGTCCTAAACTTTGCTAGCACGCATTAAAGAATACACAAAATACAAAAATCCATCAAAATCCGAAATTTTAATTCTTGATTCTATCTAGAATACTTTCTTTTACATATACTTGGCATGAAAATAAAAAATAAAATATAAAATATTCATGTCCTTAATTAAAAATATATATATTGATTCAAATATGATATTTTCTTTACATAAACGTTACTGAGATCATCCACATTAGAAAATGACTAGTGGTTTTTAAATAGTTTATTTCATCATATTTTTGGCACCGACAAAAATATGCGGAAGTTTTTCAAAAGAAGGAAAAATTCAATATCCTGCTTTAGAATTTCTGAGCTGGGTTGAGTAAAAATACACTAAAAGGAAAAGCATATATTCTTTACTAAGCAAAATTTAATCAATTTGTTTGACGATTGTGAACAAAACTTTACATCAGAAATTCGTTTAGGTTTCGTATGGTGTACTTTCTAAACTGATTCTTTGCCACTTCCTTCCTGGAAATCCAATTTAAAGTAGCAAAGCATATATTTGAAGTAAAATGAAAACGTACTACATTTTCATTTCTTTAGCTTCCGATACATCTGAGATAGCATTTTAAAAATGCAACTGATGTAATTTGCACATTATACAATATTGGTAGATTTCTTCGTTATTTTGCACATACTTTTAGTAAACTTTAAAAGCTATAAAGAAATAATGATTATTTTTAGTCCAGGGGTAAATGTGACCATATTGTAAAATATAGATGTTCAAAGGATTCAAAGGATATAAAAAGAACTATCGGTTACAGGACAAATGCTGGTTTAATTAGCCTGGCATGCTTGTACATCAGTAGTATAAACTGAGGCTGGCTTAGCATTATGCAGTATGAATTTACTCAACCTGACAATAAACGATTTTTAGTACTATTGTTTACATTAGCATTGAAATATTATCAGCGAGAGTCGCGGACTGAAACTGAGCCTCCTGTATTCAGCCCAAACCTTCTATATGCTAGTACACCTTGTTCTTAACCGTACATATTATCCCCTCTGATATGAAACAGGTGGTGATCACAACACCTTCCGCTGCTATGTAATTATATACCCAGTGTTTCACTTAAATATCAACTTTAATTCACAGAACCAACCTTATGGGTATTCTCAAATTTAAAATCGAGCTCTCATCGCAGAGAACAGAATCTATGGAACGGTTTTATCCGCCTAATGCTTTCATCAGCACTGAATTGTCGATTTCATAAATGGCAAGAGTAAAACTTGCTATGTACCACAATTTGGCGATCTTCAATGTAGCTCAGTCATACCACGTTGCCAGATTCAATTCTCTTCAAAATGGATGGAGTCGCTGAAAGTGGTTCTCCGGTTAGTCCATACTCCCAGAACCCACATATAGACGGCTTTTCTATAGTTAGGATCATTTTTAAATGAACTTGGTCGTTACCGTCTCCTACTTCTTCAGATCATTATTTTTTAACAAATTTTTAGTTAACTGCATGGTAGGAGATGGTTTATCTATTTCCATAGAGTTTCGTCAAATTGAGGAAGATTTTAATTGAATCGTTCTATACAGAATGGACTTTAGTTCAACTTTTTGCAAAAGAGAAATAACAGTAGTTTCAGTATTTCTGAAGTATGACTTATTCAATGTATGAGTGAAATATTTTATTGCAGTGGCTAAGTAGAGCAAAAGAAAGGGAACCTTTTTTGTACAAATGCAGCCTTATCTGACCTGGTAAGGCTACATTTGATCGAAAGGTCAACTACTGTCTGATTTTTTATTAGTATACGCTATACCTAACCTGTAGAAAGAGCCTAACACTATTGTAAAGAGAATGAAACTATTGTATCACCTAACAAGAGTTATATTCATTATGATTATATATTTCCACGCAAAGAGGCTTATATCTATAGATTTAAAAAAGTGATATAGTCTAAACTCTGTACTTTAACTGATCATTTAATCTCACATATATAAACGAAATATTGAAATTCATTTATGAAGACAATATAATTTTTGGGAATATATAGGCTTTAACATGTTTTACTTGTATATCGCCTAAACACTGTAGATCTACATTGTAAATGACGCTAAGAATATTTGTATACCCTAAACTAAAACTTTTTTTGTATTTACTGAAAATACACTAACCAGTCTTTTTCAGATTTTTCAAACTGTGATTTTTAGGACTGAAATATTTTTGATTGGAGTGACTTTTTTTCTGACATTGCATGTATAGAGTATATGAGTACCACACTGCCGATCACATAATAAGTTCCAAAATAATTCATTGATGTACTTATCTGCGATAAGAGCACGATATCCACATTTACATGAAAGCACACCTGACCGAGGATCAAACTCAAATCTCAAAGAATGCTCCTTATGTTCAACCTAGAATGCCTGTTCGCCCCTTGTACATCACTTTGCCACTACATGTAATTGCTATAATCACTCCATTATTATATAGTTCTATTATTGCATTACTATATGAATAGCTTACATTGTTTCATTACTATACGTATAAATATAAAAATATATTTTACATTCGTAAATTTGTAATGAACCTACCTGCCAGGTCTTGAAGTACATATCTTAATACTAGCAAGCCGATACTCCCCCATTGAGCATTGGAATTGCAAACTCTTATCTTGGAAGTAAACTATGCATTCGCCTCCCTCAAATGTCAGATAAACGTGCAACTTGCCAATCTGATGAAACACCTACCCTATTTTTGACCTCACGTTACCCTCCTGGTGCTACTTTTATCCTTCAAATTAGCTTCTTGCGCGATCATTGGCTCCAGATTTGAAAACAGGCTCCAATATGCCAAAATGTACTGAATAATCTGCGATTAGTAGTACGAGACTGCACTAATCTCCAGGGTAAATTTCTTCATACGTCATTGTAAGGAGCCATGATGTCCCTGCTGAACATGCTTGCTCAATACTAAGATGGAATTGCACGCTCTTTTCATTAATTTTTACTTTCTCATGTTATGTCATAAAGTTTAAAAAAAGTATTGTTTCTGCGAAAATTTTCTAATTCGAGATTTCGATGCCAATGTATGTTGTAAGTCTTCCTGAGCACGTTTTGACTATTTTTGGAGTGATGTCCGTTCTTCTGTCAGTCTGTCTGTGTGTCTCTGATCGATTTCTTGTGTATCCGACAGTAGCAACAAATTTCAATATATATTTTCACAAAACGCATATCCGTCTTTGTTATTAAAAAATTTAGATCCAGATAGAATATTTTAAATTCCAGCAAAAATTTAAACATCTAAAATGTATTCGAAATTTTATAATTTTTAACGTGACAGCATAGAGCAAAAGTTGTCATAATCATGCATAAAAGATTTTATTTATGGCTTGGTGATCAATTTCAATTATTATTGTGAAAAATTATTTTCTGTATGTGGCATCATTATCCCCTTTTAAGGGTATATTACCCCTACCCCTCCAAAAGCACATTATCGAGTATAGCATCAATCGAAAAAAAAATCCAAGCCCTTTAAAGTGAAGGGTTACACGATATAATTGTAATCATTTGGACCCACAATACCGATTTTTCAAAATTTTTCTTGTAAAATCCGAAAAAGAAAGTTAATAAAAAATGGATTCTAATATGAGAAAGTTGAATTAAGCCACACTCCAGACAATTTTTCATCTGTTTGAGGATTTTAAAATAAATAGAATTTTGTGTAACGATTCCCCTTAATTGCTGTGCAAATCGCATATGAACGAATCATTTAATTTTAAAGCATGTCTAGTCACAGGCAAATATTTTCTGCGCATGTGCAAAAACATCTACAGCTCTCTGCAGCCATCAACTGCCAGAGAATGAATTTGGAAATTTCATATTGTTTTGTTTTTCGTTGGAAATTTATACAAAATTAGAAAATAGAGCAATTCAAAATATATTTTTAGAATGCGAAGACATACACCCATATATATTCTAACCTGTAGAATGGTACTACTTTTTCTTTTTGAAATGCAGCGAAATAAAAAAATAAAATATAAAACACGTATATTTCGTTGTATTTCAAATAAATAAATAAATAAATAAAAAGGAATTCTCCTACGGATTCGGTATAAACATATTTAAAAAGAACATTCTTCAATCTCTTCGATGATGTCAAGAGGAAAACAGTTTTATAACATTTCCCATCACTGAACAATAAAACCCAGTGTGAAAATCGCCCATAATATTGCTTCAACATAAAATAAAAAAACTAATTTAAAAAAAATTAAAAGCTATATCCGAAATGTATCGTCTGGGATCTTGAAGTACGTGTATGGAGAATTTCACCCTGTCCGTTGCTTTTACTTGCCGCTACACACACCAAAACACACAAACAAACAAACATCATTTTATTATGTAAGTTACATATATGTCATAAACATATTCTATTTTAAGAGATTTTATTTAGTAATCGTACTACACAATACTTCGTAGTCCTTTGTCAAACTGAATTATTTAGAAGTGGACGTAAAACCAGTTTCAAAGCTTCTTTGTTATTCTTAGTACCAATGACTACTTAAGCCTCCCGGGAAATATTCCCCTACAAAAGGAACGCATAAATATTCAATTCACAAAAATATTGCTATCTCTCTGAATTCGGCTTAATCTCGTAATTCATTTACAAATCAATAGTTTTTCTAAACGAAGAAAAATGAACAAATCAAAAATGTATGCTATAAATTAATACCTTTATCAAGAATGTATTGCATCTGATATCGAATTCTACTGTATATTAAACAAATATGGCGATTATCCATGTATAGTACATACGGTGTTGCTAAGAAAGTCCCAAATCACTTAGAAATAGACGGCTTCAAAATTGTACACGTTTCGTCCAGCTAAAGTTAAGCGTACATGGAAGGCAATTAATACCTGCCATACTTCAACGCGTACATGGAAAGCAATTAATACCTGCCATACTTCAAACGTTGCTACATGCTGTAACACGATTACACCCTGCTATGCTTCTCATAGTACGTGTTAATATCCTTTTGCAACTTCATATGTGTATTGGCATAGATGGGGATTATTTTGAACATATACTACACCAGGTTCCTGCTCATTAAGTGTTGTATAATTCCTGATTATGATAATATGATTAAAAATTGAATATATTCACATAGTGTTAAATAAATATCTTCTGTAACCAATTTGGTGGCGATTACTCATTAGACTTCTTATTTGACAATGCTCTATAGCTGTTGTAATTGACATTTCCCCATATATCTGGCTTTGTTGCCGAATTCATATAGATAGAACGGACATATAGATATCAACTTCATATAGATATCAAATTCATATAGATAGAGCTGCCTTGTCGAATGTATTGGGAATGAATAAAGACATTAATGGTGTGTGGTATTGTATAAATATACACTAGTATGTATGCAAAGTTTTCTATTTTCCCTATATAAATATATCTAAATTCTGTCACATAAATAGAAACTAGGTTAAAATAAAATGTCTCTGGGGACCAATAATCGTATCCGGGGGACGACCCCCCCCCCCATGTATGTCTAACAGAAATACTGGCTGTATCATTCCTGGTTATGATAATATGATTAAGAATCGCACATAATCATATTTCATTAAATAAATATATTCTGTAACCGAATTGATGTCGACTACTCATTAGACTTCTGACTTTAGACAATGCTTTATAACTTTGTATTTGACATCCTCTCTCACACTCTGTCTTGCCTTTATCTCGCCTCTATTTCGCTTTGTCTCACCTCTATCTCGCCGAATTCGTGTTCACAATTTCTTCAATTCTTAGCTAAAGACACTAGAATCACTTTAATTCATCCGACAATAGTCACTTTAATATGGATAGACCTGACTTGCATTTTCAAGAACCTTTCATGTCGAGGATATTTGGGGGGAATTAAGGACTTTATGGGAGTCCTATATAAAAGTACTAGTAAGTTTTGTGATAAAGAGCAATGAATATGTATTTCCTTTTTAGCTGTAAGGCATTGTTCCTAATTATTTTAACATTTATAATCTGAGAAAAATAATTACTATAAATACATTCTGCTAACTTCCCAAAACACATATGTATAAAATTATAAATCTCTACCCTTCCAATAAATCCATCAGTAAAACTTGACCAGTTTAGACCATAAGTCTGTAATTTCTGAAATGTATAGAAAACGATTTATACTAGAGGAATGGAGTTGGTAGTATTCATTTCTCCAGAAAACGTTCATATAACTAAAATTGAAAGCATGTCTGTTTGTCTGTTCAGTAAAAAAATACTCAATTTTTAACGAGTTTACATTTTCCTCAATTTTTTGTAGTTCCTTTTTACTACACTTTGGATGACCCCATACTGTCCGAACGAATTTATACTCTCAGGATTCATTGAGATATAATTAAAAGATTATTACATAGATATAGTAAAGCACAAACGTTGATTTTCTGAAACTGTATTTGCAAAAAAACATATCATTTAGTCTAGCAAAAGAATATTTAAAGAAATGCCACGTTTTATCCCAATCAAGATATAATCAGTACAAGAGTAATGTATAATCACCCCTTTTAATTTAATTTTTTTGTGTAGATTATAGTCTAAACAGGCTACATACACTGCCTAGACAGACCGACAGACACACTCACACACAGAGATACAAACGCAGACATTACGCTTAAAGTAGCCGTTACAATTTGTTGAAGGACACAAATGTATAAATACATCTAAAACACCACTAGCAACATTCAAGTGGTTTCTCTGTGCATTTACATGTTTAGTAGGAAAATTGAATCACTTTTCAATCTGAAGTCCAACATAAATGATTTACTAATTTCGAAAATTTTCGATTTCAAAATTTCGATGGCAATATATGTTTCAAGAACTCTTGAACACGTTTTGAGAAATTTTGGAGTGATATCCGTCTGTCTGCCTGGTATCTGTTTTACGAAACTTTATATCCAGCTTTAGTATCAAAATATCTATAACTAAATAGAACATTTTTACATTCGAGCGAAAACTGTTAGTCTGTCAGTCTCCCTGTCTGTCTGTATTCCAGCCGTGGATTTCTTGTGTACACGATACCGAACGTAATTTTACACGAAACCGTAGATACGGCTTTGTTATTAAAAAATCCAGAACTCGATAGAATATTTTTAAATTCGAGCGAAAATTTCAAGGTAATCATGCATTAACCTTTTGCTTACGGGTGGCACAGCGTCAATCCCAAACGAAGAGCCCCTCAAAAAAAAAAACAGGTATTTGACATACCCTATCCCAAACAGTTCGATCTCCCTTTGCAGACATTGGCGTCCTTGGACTCCAATGTTTGCAAAGGAAGATCGGACTTTTGCTGCAAAGGGAGATCAAACTTTTGCTGCAAAGGGAGATCGAACTTTTGCCTCCCTTTACAGACATGGGCGTCCATGGACGCCCATGCCTGTAAAGGGAGATCGAACTATTTGGGGTTTGCTGAAGGGTTTGGGAGAACTTTTGCTGCAAAGCGAGATAGAACTTGTGCCTCCCTTTGCAGACATTGGCGTCCATGGGCGCCAATGTTTACAAAGGGAGATCCAACTGTTTGAAATCGGGTATGTCAAATACCTGTCTTTTTGAGGGGTTAATCGACGCCGTCTCACCCGTAAGCAAAAGGTTAAAGGGTTTATTCATTTCTCAATGATCACGAGAAATTTTTTGTTCGTGACGTCTTTAGCCACCCATCTTGGGGGAGCGAGATTTCCCTAGAGGGTACATTATCAAGTATGATATTAATCGAAATATATTTTATGTCTTTTAACGTGTAGTGTAAAAAGCTATAATTGAAATCATTTGGACGATTTTTCAAAAAATATTTCTTGCAAAATTTCAAAAAAAGAAGGTTATTAAAAATGTATTCTGCGATAGGAAGATCAAGGTGGGCCGTACTCTAGTTAATATTTTACGTATTCCTGATCTTTAAGAGACTTTATAAATCATAAAATAATAAATTAAAACTCATTTCTTTCTTATGCTGCTGATACGTAACTAAAAGCATTTTTGCGTGTGTATCGATTTATTTTCTCTTCAGAAACAGACTAAGAATCCAAACAAGACTAAGAATCCAACAGTTTAAGAATCCAAACGTAAAAGTGATTTCTTATTTATATCTATGGTCCACCGTTTTTAAAAATTATATTACCAAGATATTTCCAGAAAAAATGATAAAGTACTATGCTTTTTTAAGGTATACTTTGCTTTGCAACTTTAAATTGAATTTTACGGAAGGAAGTGGCAAAGAAGCAGTTTAGAAAGCACACCTTTAAAAGCCTAAACGAATTTTGTATATAAAGTTTTGTTCGAAATCGACAAAACGAATTGATTGAATTTTGCTTTAGAAAAGAATATATGCTTTACCTTTACCGTATTTTTGATCAACTCACCTCAAACATTCTGAAGTTGGATATTGCATTTTCCCCTCCTTTGAAAAATACCAGTGCATTTTTGTCCATACCAAAAGCATGGTAAAATATAAAGTTCATAATATAATATACTTTCAAGCATATCGTTAATATGTATGAGGGTAATATGTATCGTTATATGTATTTATGTCGTCAAACATATCATATATATATATATATATATATATATATATATATATACTGTGTGTGTATGTATATATATATATATATATATATATATATATAGTGTGTATATATATATATATATTAAAATTACCTCGCAATAATCTAAGATTCACTTATATTGTCATGATTCCAAAATTTCTTTAAAATCCTATCTCTTTTAGATCTGTAACTATAGGACATAAAGGACCCCCAAAGCGATGGGAATTCTTATAGAAATTGAACTGCCTTTTGCCATGATTTTGAATTTTCATCAATTGGGTATCACATTTTCGAATTTGTTGACACTTTTAAAAAGTTGCCAAGGTAGCAATTTCTCGTCAAATTAGCTACCTAGATTAACCCATTTTAAGATACTACTTTTATCATTTTATCTAACTTTTTCGATAAATTTATCTGACACGTGCGATGTCTCGCTCATGCTAGTATTATTCCTAAAGTTGGTGCCATTCTTTTCCTATTGATAAATTACTCATGAAATAATTATTTATTTACTATTGGAACAAATTGTCCGACGTTCTTCCGGTCCTATTTGGTGCGTCTAATAAGCGACCGCTACTTGGATATTACATTTATAGATAACATCACTCACTTTCCAACTCACCTTCAAACTCAGTTTCCAAATCATAACATCCTTTGGTTTCAATCCAAATTTCCCTGCAAGCAAAAACCTTAGTTTAAGCGCATAACAGGGAAGACATACAATCTAATGGCCTATGCCTTATCATAAACTAAAAACAGCACCGACTAAAATAGAAACTTTGATGAGTGCTTGAAATATATTCTGGTATAAGCAAAAAGGATTCAAGAGATAAAATTTGAAAATTCAACAGAAGAATTGAAACTCCATATAATACAATTATCAAACTGCCTATTTGATAAAAGACTTTTATATATTTCTTTAATATTTTATTTCACCTCCCAATTCCCTTTATTCCAACTTTAATTTCACTCTCCCCCCCCCCTCCCATTTCTTAACTTTGTGAGCGGGAAAAATTTGTATTGATTTGTTATATTGATTGGAATGGTTAGAATTACCTGTTACCATTTTATGTATAATTTTCACCCAGGGGGGTGAATGTTGATCTATATAATTTGTAAAATGTTGTTTTGTCCAATAGGCGGCGCGGTTGATGTACGTATAAGTGTTCATGCAGTTACAGAACAGTCTCTATGAAACATCCGACCAGACCGCATTGTAAAATGTCAATTTGTATTTCATTAAGAATAAGGTTCAGCTTTTCAGTTAAGGCCTTTATTTCAGTCCAGATTATTTATAATTAAAAAAGATTTCGAAAGCCAAAAGACTGAGCTTATTAATTTCATTGTGGTGGAACATCACCATTTTGATCAGGTCATAACAGCTAGAACTCGCCAGGAGAACCACTGATATTAGTTAGACAAACTCAAAGATTAGACGTACAACGTGGAACAGTTAGTTAACCACCTTTGTAACCTTGAACGTCCATGGAGAGCAAGTGTCTCTTCTTGCTGTATCCCATAGGGACCTGAGGATTAGTTTTTGCAACTGGTTTAAACATCTCCAGATTTTTTCGCTAGTATTTTAGTAGATCATCTCCCTAATCAGGTGTTTTGTTTCGTTCTATTATCAGTTTCCTTTCTGATTTATTTTCTTCTTTTTTCCACTGTGAATTTGTTGATTCGTAGTTACCTGTTAAGCGTTTAGTTCCTCCCCGTTCCATTTTTCCCCGTAGCTTTGACAATCTATTTTTCCTACCTCTATCTCCATGTGCTATTCTCAATTGCTGACCACACGTAAGTGACGTTGCACGTTTTGTCGATCCTGAAGATGAAAGCTGTTCTTTGCCTTTGAAACCGGATTGCCAGTCAATTTTTGTGTGTGTATATATATATATATATATGCGAAATTTTACTTTATTATGTTATTACATTTTTACTTAACAATTTGATGTTTTTTATTGTTATGGAATGGTTTAAATTCCCATAAAATGAACACTCCTTCGAAATGGATTAGTACAGCATATGGGAACTAATTGAGTGAAAGTTATCATAAAAAATTATATGGAAATCAACCATTTACTACATATTTTATCTTTTATTTCAATGTTTTGGATATATTAGAACATAATGTAAAAAAAGTACTTTAATTTTTATAACTAGGAGGCTTTGCCCCCTGCATGCTACGCTTCGCCAGCCCCCGTAAGACGAAAACCCCCGAAACCTTCGCCAGTCGTGAGGTTTTGCCTCCGACTCGCTGTACTCGCAGACTATTGTGACCCCTTTAGTTGGCAACGGTTTATTTTATCGTGTTTCCCTTTTATTTCTCTATAAATGTACCAAATTTCATATTTTTGTATGCTATAGTTTTGCAGACAAGGAAAATCGATGGACGTGGCAATATGAAAGAATATTTTTCACTTCAGAAGTGCATAAAAAATGAAATATCTCGTAAACGACATCGAAATTGCAAAAAGGGTTCTTTTCTGCAAAAACTCGATTATGTAGGTACCTATCTGCAAAAATTCGTAGTCTTGCTATTGTTAGTCTATCCAGGCCGCGAACTCGTAGCTCAAATCTTTTGTCTTGGACTTTGATATTACATTTTTTTTAAAATATAAAATTTGATTAAATATGAAATTACAATATCTATAAAAAAACAGTTTACTTCAACGTATTTCCCAAAGCTATTTCTACAAGTCTACTAAATTTTATAATTCTGTATGCTATTATAGTTTTGCGGTACGAAGGAGAGAAACCAGAGAAACGAGAAATTTGTCAAACAGCGGTGGTAGAGTAATCTACTTTCCTTTTAAATATAGAGAGATTTTTGCGAAAATGCAATGAGCACCAAAAAGAATCCCCAACTGTAAATTTCATGAAAATCTAATACTTCCTGAGTTATAGTTGACAAATACTTAATTATATTTCAATTGTACCGATAGGCCCACCACACGAACATTTACATAAATATCCGTATTTCTGAAACTTGACTTTGAATTCTTGAATATATTTCGATACTTTTCTTACACATATAATATATATTGTGATAAATGTAAAAATGTGTTAAATATTTTGTAGTAAATTGACAAAGGCTACATTGCTCGACTCTTAGGGTCAAAAGTGCTATTAGAAAAGAATAAAGGCTATTTAAATAATCCATAATAATTATGGGTCTCCAACATTTGCCTTCTTTGAAAAACGACCTTATTTATAATATGATCTTAATTTTTGCAAATTAGTTGAACATTTATCGTTCGCTAATTTTTTGCGCAATAGAACGAGTGTAACTGATGTTAACTTTAGCTGCTGAACAGTAACCCCTTGCAAATGACAGCTGAAGAATCAACCGCAATCTGCCGACACATCAACGGGTATATATTGAAATATCTTCTAATTATAACTTAGAAAAAAAAATGAAATATTTTAGAAATTGTGAGGCCAGAATATGTCCTCACATGAGGCATTTTTATTTCAATATTTATGGTGCATAGAACGGCTAACAAAGGTTTTAGTCTAGATGGCGCCGGTGTTTACAGCAACGTGAACTTTTAGGTCAAATACTATAAATTTGGGTGTCCCAGGCCAATGGGGCTTAGAGGGGCCTTGATATATATGAAGTGATGCCATTGGGTTCAGAAGAACCAATGAACGCCAAGGAAAAGAGGGCGGAGCTACCCCCCCCACACCGCCGAAGGAACCACAAGTCACACCGAAACGAAATGTTGCAGATGTAACTTGGATACGAGATGTAGTAGAAGTAACTCAGATACAAAATGTTGCAGAAGCAAGTCTGACACAAAACGTGGTTGCGAGAAGTTTCCTACGAAGTGTTGTTGAAAAGAGTTTGACAAAAGGAGCAAAACGAACATGACCTAGCAGTTGCAGATATAAAGTATCAGTCGAAGTGAAAAGTACGAGTAGGAGCCACACACTATAGAGTTATGGACGTATTTCAGCACTAAGACCGATGCAAGCGAGATGATGATCCCAGGTCTAAACTGGAAGGTATGTGCTCTGATGTTACCGGTCCCTGACACCTTCGTAAAATTAATACTTCTGGTCGTATCTCCCCTAGCTAAAATAGTTAAATGAAAATTGATAATAAATGAGAAATGATATAAATGATAAATTGTTGTTGATGATAAATGGATGTGGTTAATAAATTATATTGTTTAAGTTTTAAATAGTCTAATCTTTTAATATTAATTAATAATTCTTTTCAGGACTTACACAAAAGGTAAAAATAATTGGAGGGTTTATTGCGGCACAACAACGAGCGATGTACGTTTAAATGTTAATTCCACTTTATGAGATCAACGGCCATGTTTTTAATGATTAATAAACAATTAATAATAATATAATCCTTAAACGTAACTCATACATTCATTCCACGTCCCACAGAAATATAAATTGCAATGTAACATATGCAAACGCACTTCTGTTAAAAGTCAAGGTTAAATGTCAATATATGAACTTCGTTCAGAAATTGTGGAAAATACAAGTATAAACATTTGTTTAAAAAGTCTTATGTAAAAGCTTGTTATAGTTTCAGGAGCAGAAATTTTTGTTTCACAGCCCAGATGCGGCCCGCATAGTATCCGACAGCTCTATAGAAGTACTGCACATACATACGTATAATACTCAACAACAACAACAACGTGGGTTGACTTTCAGGAGCGCCTGGCCTAATTTGGCCGTATCTCCGGGATGTAATTATGATCATGCGCTCTGAAATTACTAAAATGCTCCAAGAAGGGGGGTGAAAATGGTAGAAAGAGGAAATAGGCGGAAAGTGAGATGTTATTCACCAAAAAAAAGGGGGGACCACACTTTTTTTTTCGATGCAAAGCACCGCGAGGAAGCTGCATCTCCAGATTCAATTTCTGTGTGATTATAGTGAAGAGGCTATTTTATTTATAAAATAGTGCAATTTAAAAGTAGTTAATTAGAAATTAAAAGTTAAGTTCTGTTAAGTTCTGACATTTATGAGTAACAGTTATATTTAGATTAGGTTTAGGTTACATTCATATGGTAGAGGCTCTGGGCCTTTTTCTAAACTTCCATTGGTGGGGGTCATATTCTGGAAGATTTCAAATCTCTTCAATTGGAATTTTATTTAAATTTTGAAAGAATTTAGTAGAGTTTTTGGCTATTTGTTTATTGATTTTAGATATCCCCAAGTCAAGATGGATAATGCCTTTCCTTAGAAATCGAGGGGCTTTCCTGATGAACCTCAACGTTTTGTTTGGGGTTCTTGAGCAGGATTGGCCGAAGAACAGTTTTGTAGAGGAGGGTCTTGTTGTGGTAGCTGGCATGGGGGGAATGAAGAATGGATGACAGCATGTTTATGGCAGCATGAAATTTTTTATTGCATTGTTAATATGTGGTTTCCAGGTCATTTTGGAGTCAAATGTGAGTCCGAGGTACTTGGCAGTATTTACATATGATATAGGGTTTTCGTTTATTTTGATTTCGCTGGGTTTTTTGTGGTTTTTGGAAAAAAGGATGCATTTTGGTTTTTTTCATTTATTTTGGTTTTTCTGTTTCGAAACCAGGCGGAAATTGTGTTCATGTGTTTTTGAAGTCTGGAGCGAATTGCGTATATTTTTGAGCTTCTGGTGTATATGGCTATGTCGTCCGCATACATGGCGAGGTGTGTGTTGGTTGCTCTGGGTATATCATTAATGTAAAGATTGAAAAGGGTCGGAGCCAGTTGAGAGCCTTGTGGGACTCCGGTCCTGAGAGGTTTGTGTTCTGAGTATGTGTTTTTGAAGCGGACAGTGAAGGATCTGTCTCGAAGGTAGGAATTTATTAAGTGTATGAGGGAGTCTGGCATGTTAAGCTGAATTAATTTGTAAATTAAGGCATCATGCCATGGCTTATCAAAGGCCTTCAAGACGTCAATAAGAAGGAATCCAGTGGAGAGGCCAATTTCGTGTCCTTCGGAAATGAACTCGGTGACTCTGACCAACTGGAGTGTTGTTGAGTGTAAGGGGCGAAAGCCGAATTGTTCTGGTTTAATAGTATTGTTTTGTTCGATGTGTTGTTTAATCCGAGTGTGGATATTTCGCTCCTTAAGTTTGCTTAAAGTGTTAAGAAGGCTGATAGGTCTATACTTTTGGGCTAAAGTGTGGTCCTCGCCTGGTTTCGGGATACCGATGACTGCTGCTGTCTTCCATTCTTTCGGAAAGTATTTGAATTTTAGGATGGAGTTTATGATGATGGTAATATAATAAATAATGTTGAGGGAAAGGGATTTAATTGCTTTATTTGTAATGTGGTAGCATCTGGGAGCTTTCCTGTTTTTTAAATTCTTAATTTCTTTAATGATTTCCGAGGGGGGGGGGGGGCAGGTTTGATAGTGTGACTAGGGTGGTTGTTGAAAAAGGTGTTTATTTTAGTTGTTACTTCGTTTCCAAGTTCCAGGCAATTGAGATTTTGATTTTCTCAGAATTGTTCTTCATAGTTTGTAGCAAGGACATTTGCGATGTCGGTGTTAGAGTGGACTGTTCCATGACTGGTTGTGAGGTGTGTGATTGGTGTTCTGGGGTTTTTGATTTTTTTGACAAACTCCCACAGAGAATTGTCTGTGGGAGCAAGCGAGCTAATTAAACGTTTCCACTGATGTTGCTTATGCATGCGAAGGTGAATTTTGACTAGTTTGTTAAGTGTGTTTAACTGTGTTTTGATGGGGGGGGGGGAAACGGGTGTTTTGCCATCTTTGACTGGTAACATTTCGCTTTTAGATTAGGTTTTTTATATGAAAGGGGAGTTTGTGATGTGTGTGGGGGGAGGCATTGAATGTTGTCGCTGTGGCAATTGCGGGTTTGATTTCGGTGGTTATCTTACTGGTAAAGTTTTCAATATCTTTTGTGTTTTGGATGTTTGCAAATAGAAGGGGGGATTCTGTGAGGATTTTATTAAAGTTTTTCCAGTTTGTTGACTTTATAGAGGGGGTTATAGGGAGATTTGAGTAGAGGTAAAGTGTGAGTTTGATTGGTAGGTGATCTGAGCTTAGGTCATTAATAGTGTGAATTTCGTGGAGGGCTGGAATATTATTAAGAAAGGCAAAGTAAATTATAGATTTGGTTTTAACATTGTGTCTGGTGGAGGTGTTTGGGTACAGGTGTCTGATATTATAATTTTTTATGTATGTGTTGATGTCTCTACCGTATTTGGTCCTTCGTTTGCAGCCCCAATTTATGTGGTGGGCTTTAAAGTCCCCCATCATAATCGATCTGTAGTGAAGGCCGAAGAGGGCAGAGAGATCGTCTGCAATGTTGTGTCTTGAGTTGTGAATGACATAATTTGAGCCAATTAAAATGTAGTGAGAGTTTGGTATTTTAAATTGAATAAGTGTATGCTCTATTATGTTTGTGTTTATGGAGGTCATACTCGTGTGTTCAAGGTGTTTTTTTATATATATGGCTGTACCTCCGTGTTGAGTGTTTGTGTTTGGGCGCGGTGTGTGATAGAGTGTGTAATTAGGGATGCGGATTTTGTTAGGTGGGTCTTTTATTTTAGTTTCTTGTATTAGGATTATGTGTGGGTTTTGTTCTTCGGCAAAGTACCTGAGCTCCTGCATCTTGTTTGTGAGTCTATTCTTGTTTGTGAGTACGTATAATACTACATACATGCAGTATATATAGGATGTCCCAAAAACATTGTCCTAGGATTTTATTCCTTAAATATTTATCTTAGCCATATATAATAAATTACAAAGTTGCGTAAAAAAGCAGAGAATTTTATGTAATCGATAAAAAATTTTCAGGGCATAAAATTTGATGAAATGCAAAATTTAAATTTTTATACGATCCCCAAACAAAAAGATTTCCAATGAGTAAAATGTGCCCCATACACTAATAAGGTGATGTACAAAATTTCAGCATTTTATCATAAAAAGTCCCAGAGATATGTTTAAACACAGTTGGTGAGGAATTAATTACAAATTAAAATGTAAATGTTTATAGTAAGAGTGCAAATGACTCACTGCAGTAATGCATCATAGGTAAATAATATCTGCCTCTTTAATGGATCTTGGCATGGATGCAAAACATTTTGAACAGGCTTTGTAATCTTTGTGTAAAGTTATTATTTTTACACATTGTAGATACGTTTGTACCAATAAATAGCAAAATTATTATTTATTTATGTAATCATTGCTTTCTTTCGTAATTTATGTATTGCCTCTGAAACGCGATCTGCGGACATGATTTTTCCCCTCTGAGAACCCATATCGATGCATCGAAAAGTGGTTTAAGTCAGCATTTTTCTTTTCAAATCTCTGGGACATTTTATGATAAAATGCTGAAACTTTGTGGATCACCGTATTGGTGTATGGGGCACATTTTACTCACTAGAAATGTTTTTGTACGAGGGCCGTAAAAAATTTACATTTTGCATTTCTTAAAATTTAATTCCCTTGAAAATTTTAATTGATTTCATAAAATGCTGTACCTTTTTTACTCAACTTTGCAGTTTATTATATATGTCTAAGATCAATATCTAAGGAATAAAAGCCGAGGTAAATGTTTAATTCTTCAATATTTTGCAATTTGGAGAAGACGCTGCCAATTGGTTTGCATTAACAGGACAAAAAATTAAGCAACATTACACAGTGGATTTTCTTATTTCGTAACATTAAATTTAATATACTTTACCTAGTATCTATCAAGTGCACGGTGGGAGGGCTGTCAAGTGCATGACTAACTTTTTTTTTACCTGTCTCTGGGCTTATGACAGTTAAGTAGAATAAATGCGCATTTTATTCTCAGTCTTTCCAGACAGACAGCACCCGTTACCTACAATTGTCATCTTACCCCATCGACTCCACTAAATCTCTTTGTCACTGACTCCTATATGCACGACGCAATTAATTTTACGTCTGTATAGTGTCATTTCAAAATTAACAAACAATTTTTAAGAGTAATAACGTTAAATCTTAACTGTGTTTTAACGACAACTCTCAAAATTCTCCTTATACAGTGATATCACGAATGATGAAATCTCATACCACTGACGGCAAGCTGGCCATCTGCGAATATTTTTAGAGTTGTTTGACCACGGACCTTGATCAACGCAGTTTTCGAGATTCTGGCAATTTTTGATGACTGCTCACAGAGAAGTCGAAATCACAACCTATGTAATAAATAATATTAAAATATTATTGGTAATTTGACAGTATTCAAAATTATTTCAATTTTAATATTTCACAATCATACTCTTCGTGGAGATAGACTAATATTGATATAATAATGCTGTCCATTAGGAGCTTAACTAAGCGTTGTCCAAATGCCCCAATAAATTAATCTATGACCTGTCGAGCTATAGACTTAAAATGGCAGAATTACGGTTAATATGAAATTAACAACTAAAATGTATCTCAACTATGGTGTTACTATATTTGATTCTTCAAGCACCTGCGGCAACGGCGATTTAAAATAAAATCGTCTGCATAATTTACCACCTATCCGCTCCCGCTTTCATATTTATTCCGAAAAACATTGTTTCGATGCACCAAGAAAACACTAAATGGTAAAAATGGGAGTGGAAAAATGTGGGCATGGCCATAGACATGTCAGGATTTTTCACAATTAAATCTTACATTTCTAAATAATGCATATTTTCTATAATTTAGCATACTAGTCTGAATTCTAAATTAGTTTAATTTATTATAGGAGGTAAGGCTACCGCAACCTTTGCCTGGGCTCCTAATCAAAAAGAAATTAAAACGCTTGCTTTAGCATTAGAAACATTGTCCTTTAAACATTGAACACGGAACACTAAACAGTATAATTTATGATGCACTGCACATATCTACTCCAAATTTCACAAGAAAATATTATTAAGAGTTCTGCAGTCATGCACATTTTAAATAAACAAAATATACACATGTAGAGGTTATATTACCTTTAAATGGCTAAAATTACCGTATAGAGGGGATGAACATTTTGAATAGTGCATAGAGAGGCCAAGTGATGCTACCTCCTCCTTTTGACGGCTGCCTGTTCAGTCAGCCGTCTCTCCCTAGTAAACGGTGATTTGCGTAGGGACAACATGCTGCGGTAGACGGCGCTACATCAGTTGAATACAGTGGTACAGCTTAATATAGAAAAGGGATCAAAAAGTGCTTGAAATAGGATTTAATATTCAATTTACAAACATGATATATGCGAAAGCAAAGGTATAAAAACACGAGGGCTTAGTGAAACTAGGATGGACAACGTTTTTTATTGATTACACACAAAACAAAATATTTTTATTATCTACATTTTTTTTAAATTTAGTTTTATGATTTTTCTTTCCTTACAATTCTTTTGATAATAATTTTTTTATGAGAAAAAATTCCAAACACCGCAAGACAGAAGAGTTGAAGAAAGAATTATAATCCATATAATATCTCATAAACCCACTTTGTAATTAAAGAAAAAATACTTACTTGAAATTAAAGGACTTCAAACATTTAACAAAACCACAACAAATTGAAATTTTACATGCATTTAATATGTGAATCCTTCATCAAAATATTTATATATAAATTAAATCATAAAAATCATAAAAAAATGTCTTCAGATAATAAATTTGTGATAAAGTGAAAAGTTATTTTTTAATGAATTTTCATGTTTTATATGAAAAAATGTATTATTACACATCATTTTTCAATGAATTTCCTATTTCAATTTTTAATCATGGATATACACTTCGGTAATACATATGCAATATTTCAATTTGTTGTGTATCTGCTAAGTGTTCTACGTTCTTTTATTGCCTGCAGAAAGTTTTTTTCTATGTAAAGTACATAAAGAGAGGCAGAGCAAACTGTGTATTTCTCCTATTGAAATTTATATAATTATTCTTAGCTTTAGGACATGAGTATAGGTTATGTATGACCCCCTCAACTCCCAGAGATGCAAAATATGTAATAATACTTTAATAATTCATCTCTTTCACGTATGTCTATTGTAAAATTACTTTCAATATAACTGAATGCCTGATTTAAGTGATAATAGGCTGGTCATTTATGTTAGTTAAAATTTTATATTAAGGCTACATTAATAAGAATTGTGCACCAATTTTTTTATTTTGTTCAATATCTATATTTTAGCACATAAAAAGTTACACCCTCTGCCCTTCAGTTCCCGGCCACACACTTAGCTGCAGTAAACCTTCGGGTCTGTCGTGTGGTCTGGGTTTTCAACACTTCAACCCTCTGCCCTTCAGACCCATAATCATCTTTTAAAGTATGTACTTGTGTATTTTTTATTAGTAACATAACCATGATAAGTAATTTATAACTCTTCAATATTAAAAACTTTAGATCCCAGCCCTTTGTATATTGATCACCTGCCTAGGATGCAGCCCAGAAATGAGAGTGGTGAAAACAAGCTTTACTATATTTTTTTGTAAAATAAAAAGTGTCATTCAAACAGCAAAATTGAATTGCATTAAAAATTTGTGTATATAAAAGCATCCAGAATTTGTATTTGACTACACTATTGTTACATAAAAAAATAAATAAATCCTTTATATGGAAAACCTATAATTTTTGACAATTTTTTTCAATAAAATGAAACAAATTCATAATAATATAAAATACACATACCTTAATTTTCCCTTGATACACACAACCTTAATTTCAAAATAAAAATATATATTAGAACATCCAATGATAAATTCAAATCAGCAATAAAATTAAATTTAAATACAAATTAACAATACACTTAAGGATAAAATCCAATGATAAAAGTAGAAAAAACAACAACTAAAAGTTTAAATTTCAAGGTTATTCTACTGTAAACCAATCTAAACATATGGATAAACCGCAGAAACATTCGACGCAAGGGGCGCCCTCACGAGGTACAATGTTGCTGAGACCCAGACGGTCCAACCTACTCGAAAGGGGTAAGCTAACAGTTTGGACGATCGGAAAGTGCCACCCAATTTAGACCGGAACCCAGTGGGGGAGGCATCCACTGGGACCGCACTCTCCTTCCCCTACCAACAAACTCTCGGAAGGACTTACGGTCCCACATGCTTAACGTGATCGCATAAACACGACGGCAGTTGTGGCAGCGTGTATATCCAGCGCGCAAATCCCGGACTACCTCGCCCGAAGCAACGGTACAATGTTGTTGTTGTTGAGATCCAGACCGTCCGACCTACCAGAAAGGTGTAAGGTAACCGTTTGGACGGTCGGGAAGAGCCACCCAATTTAGGCTTTTGTTCTGTCACTATGCTGCAAAACAAGAATAACGGTGTGGACTCCCAATGAAAAGGCAGCCCATACAGTCCCAATTCCATGACCAAAAGCATTTACCACAGTGTTGAACTATGTTATTAGAACAATTATATCTGCAGTGTTCTCTATTGTTCTTGTTCCACTGATTCCACCTTTTCCTTTGATTTCTACTGTTTCACATCTACTGTTCGATTTGAGTACACATATCGATCCGTATGTGAAGAGAACATTCGACTATTGTGTTTGTGGTCCAATAAAATAACAGACTTACCTTTTAGAAACATATTTAATTAATCTTAGAATATGGAATCTTAAATCGTGGAATCCATTGCATTGTGCTGCTATTACCCGCCAATTTTATCTTTATCACAAGTTCTGTAAAATAATATTAATTAACATACTACTAAATTGATTGCACCATTTTAACTTTAAAATTAAACTATTTATTAACAACATGGATCAACTAATAACTCAGGTGCAACAATGATTACCATTAATTGTACCGGAGTGAGGAAATGTGACACTATTAAAATGTAGTTATCAAAAGGTTTAATGACCTGCATACAATAGTAGTGGAGCACATACCTTCTGGATGTCTTAGACGTTAATACACAGCTCGTACAGTCGTACGTGTTCCATCAGTGTAAGCCGTACAATATCAACTCACAGTGTGGTATGTCGTCTCGTACGGTAGTCGCTCACTGCACACTTAACATTCTCCGTGCACTGGTTGCACTGCTATTTTTGTACTACCCCAACTCCGTCACTTCGACTTCTCGAACTCTCCAACTACGTCTGCTGATATTCTATCTTACTTCATCTCTGCTCTTCGATATTTTTTTGTCTACTGAACTGTACATCATTTTTTTACTCCTTTGGTTGTGGATCTTTTGCCTGAGATCTAACACGCCTCTTTGGCTCTGATTGGGTGACCTAAGGGCACTGAGCCCAGACATCTTGCACATTGGTCAACATCTCTTGACCACCTACATGACCTCACCTTATCCTTAAGAGTCCTTTGACCTACCCGTCTTAACGCCCCTAAATTTATGGTTTCAGCTGACCTCTCGGTCGGGGTGTTATAAAAACTGGCATCATAAAGACTGAAGATATTGTCTGACGTTTTCGACACAATAAATAACGCACATAATACTGTCTCATAAAATGTGGTGTGAGATCTATTTCTGGTCTCACAGTGTTTGAGTCAAATCACAAAATTAATAAGAGTTGAATTAAATATTCAGCAGAAACTGACTTTTGGGTTGTGAAATGACTCCACCTGGTATTCCGAAGGTTAAATTAAATCATGTCTTGAAGTTTGCATTCAATGATTATTACAATGTTTGTAAAACATTTAAAATTTACAATAATTATTAATTTTAGGAAACTAATTATAAGTATTAATCAAATACCATTACACAATAAAATAAAAGCTATGCGTTAGACCAGTGAATAGTTGAGGATTCTATACACCGAATTTGCATTCAGTTGCATTCGTATTATACTATATTCATTCAAGGCTATTATTCAGATTACACGAGCAGTTAAATGGTTCATATAATTTACAGTTCCAGACAAACTTGGCGGTAAACATACCCTATTGCTGAGGATATATATTGTGGAAGCAGACACATGCATGTGCCGTCCATTACAATCATCTGTAAATGAGCATGCGATACGAATATAATGGCAAATTTTACATAATAGTAATAACCCGTTTGAAGCTGATTTGAAATAGATAGCAGGATATGCAAATATATCTGGGAATTGAAAGATATTTTACTAATACCATCGACCAAAATCTCTGTTGAACGTCGAAAATTATCTTTACTATAGAACAGATTTAAAAAAATAATTTTTGTATTTTATTTACACTGAGAAAAATCTTCAAAAATCAATATTAATTTACTAATACCACCATCAATTATTGAACTTTTGAAAAATCTTCAAAAGGTCAATATTTTTTTAAGCATCAATGATAAAATACTTACATCTTTCACGTCTCAACCGTAAATATAAGAACCTGTATACAAAAGCATTTTCTTAAAATTAACTATTATAAAAACAACTAAAAGAGAAAATAATTAGGATTTGCGAAATATTTACATTAAGTTCCAATTACATAAATATTTCAAACAAATTTCATTTCATGAAATTTTGTTATTTTGATTTAATATATTTGCAAAATCTTAAATTAGTGTATAGAAATTTTATAAATACTGCCTCTATTAATATGTGTATATTCTAATTCTATAACTACAGTCTCAATAAAATGTGTTTCTTGTGTATATTTAAGATTTTGGAAGAAATGCATCTTACAGACACGCTACTACATTTTCTATAGTAATATTCGATATAGTGATATAGTAATTCTATATTAATATTAGATATAATATTCGATTTATAGTGATATACCATTTATAGGGATCTGCGACAATTTTAACCTTCCTTTTAAAATTCGTCTCTTTTATATTTTCTTATATTCAAATTTCTATTCGTAATGCACAATCTACTAGGACTATCTTATGGATTACGAATTAATTCCATTGCCCTCATACGCCAAATTATTTTGTAATTTTGATGACCATCTGCAATACGATAAATCATTTTACTGCCTTAATTGAATTTTCCTTGAAAAATATGCTGAGCTCATAAACATTATCATAATTCAAACTATATAATTTACCTACTTCCATATTCAAAAACTCCCAAGGATATCCCGTTGTTGTTGTTGAGATCCAGACCGTCCGACCTACCAGAAAGGCAAGGATATCCCGCGTCATGTTTCCTATAAACATTGCATTAGAAACATCTTTACTATCTCGTATAATATACCCGACTAAGTGTTTTGTATCTTCCAGAACAAGCTACCCATTTTTCATACCGTTCTGATTTTGCATATTGTGCTTACCCTCTTGGTTTTCTGACTTCATTAACTTAATGGTTACTCATAAGCCATTAACTTACCATTATGTAATAAGGTAAAAATTTGAATATCATATGTTAAATAAAATATTTTTAAAATGCAAAAGTGTTCGAAAGAAATTGTTTTATCTTTGAATGAATCTTCTTATTTATTTTGTCATTGCATTTATATTAGAGTGATATTTTGTATTCTCTATACCAAAGGTCATTTGTTCAATTATTTTAAACCCTTTGAAATTTTACAGCAACGTTAGTAATTCTAAATATTCCTCAATGCTAATCATAAAAATAAGAAAACATTATCTTGTTTTTTCAACGTCAAAACGCATATCCATCTATGGTCATATTACTCAATAAATGGATATTTATGCAGCTCAAAACTCTACTTGTTTATAACTTCTATTAACAGCTTCGATAATAACATTTACTAATCTTGCTAGTAATAGCTTCTAAATGATTCATTTTTCAACCGGAGTTATAACCATGGATCTCTTAGTAGCCAAGTATTATTCTTATCTTCTATAGTAAATACGGTCCTTATATTATCTTCGTTTAGATTACAGATTAAAGTGCCATACTAGATTTGTACAGCTTCCTTATTTATGCAGAATACACAAGTGTTTGTCGTATTACATATGCATTGAAAATTATCACCATAAACTGGCGCTTCAAAAATCAAAACCGTGTCTCTATGATACATTGCAACTACTTTACAGTGTTAATTTATTCTACACATATTAGTAATTAGTGAGATATTTATCTTAAATATCCAAAATACAAGTTAGTAAAATGATGTAAATTAAATAACTAAAGGATTCAAAACGTTTTAAATGGAATCACAGCTTCATTTAGATAATATTCTGATGGAGGATTCAAATTACAATCTGTTAGTAAAATGATGTACATTAAATAACTAAAGGAATCAAAATGTTTTAAATGTGAATCACAGCTTTATTTAGATAATATTCTGATGGAGGATTCAAATTACAATCTGTTAGTAAAATGAGGTAAATTAAATAACTAAAGGAATCAAAACGCTTTAAATGTAAATCACAGCTTAATTTTGATAATATCCTGTATTGCCTCCAAATCCAAACGATTCCCAATTTTGTGATATCTTACTAAAGAAGGTTTTTCACAGATAATTTTTACAATAGTTAAAGCGAATTATTTTATTTATTTATAACAAAATCGCCATCGTTAGTAACAAAATCAAGTGCAACGGATTTTCGGTTTAACAAGATGCTAGTTATTAATAGCTACAGTTGAACAACACAATTCTGTAGTACAAAAATGTTAGTTAATTTCGCATATATCGAACAAGTTTTTCAGTTACTTACAGAATGTAACTTTACACACTAGCAGTAAATAAATATATGCCACCATTAAATACTGTGCAAATAAAGTATCTTTAGCAATAAGTTATCTTTAGCAAATATCGATGGTTCAAATAATCATTGGGATTTCCAATAATCTAATTTGTTTGTAACACCATATTCCATCAATTGTGTAATGATTTAATTAATATAATTTCTCTGATATTAATTAAGTGTACATTCGTTCGCCGTCATTCATTTTAAAAAACATGAAGTTTAATATATACAATCTGTAATATTACAATCTGTAAATACCGGAACCCTAATGGTTTCAAATGCAATCAAACGCTTGTAATAATAATGTAACAATAACTTATAATATTGTTACGCAAATAATAATTTCTTATGGAATGTTTTAATTAAAAATGCATTACATGAACTTTAGAAAGCTAGTATTTGATACTACACGTTTGTTTAATAAATTTATCAATAATATTACATAATATTAAAAACGTATTAACACTATTGTTAAATATGTTAACTTTTTGTACAATATTATGCAACAAATTAGTTAACATCATTCTTGTGAATCTAGTTCGTTTCATTCACGTGAGGAGATAGATTCTTGTGCAAGAATTTTGCATTTTGACGACCAACAATTGGCCAAAATTTTCATTTGAATATAAGAAAACTCATTTCTTAGTCTGTACTTAAGGCTTAACAATAAATTTGGCGAAATTGACGACTACTTTAGCGAAATATTGTCATCTTGGCGATATATCTCCCCCAAAGTAACGAAAATATTGTTTAAATTGCAAAAATGGTGCTAAATTAACGAAAATGACTCCAAATTGATGAATCAATTATTAAAATATTTTTATATGAACTATATTACATTACGGATGCTACCAATGTTGATAATTGAGGGGAGTATAAGTTACTTAGGTACTTCAAATTAGTTTTACAACTTTTTTAGCGAATGTGCCAAATAAACAATTCAGCATTAAAAACGCTGTACCATGAATATTATACATAATTTGTTAACTATGAAAGAAGCAAATTATTTGCATCACATAGAGAAAATCATGTGCTGGCCACATCACTTTTTCAGTAATAATATTATAAAGCGTCTCAAAAATATATGTATTGTACTTAAATAATTAAACGTAAAGTATTATTTTAAAAGAAAACAACTCTCAAATGCTTTCTTTATCCACTTAACCGCCTTTTTTATCTTCACCAAACATCAGTCCTATAATCCATCTTCCTGCAATGCTTTGCTAGATTTTTCTTTGCTGGAAAAACTACAGAAAAGAGCTTCAATTTGAAATAAATACAGATACAACATTTTTTTTTAAACTAACGGCACTTAAAGGAATAATTGGTTTTCAAAAGTTATCAAATTATCTCTACGAGCTTAATTATATCACATTAAAACGCTGAAACCTCTGCAAATATAACTCTAAAATGAAATCTTCGTTAAAAGCACATATAATGATAAGTTATTAACGATATCAACAAATTTAAGTTATAATCGATATAACGAACCAAGTTTTTATTTATAATTAATTTATATATTCCTTAAAACGAAGGATGAATGGGATATCTAATGATTGGAGCATCATGATAAGGTGAAATAATATAAATGATAAGGGAAAATTTAATCTGAAAACAGAAAATAATTTTTCAATTTTTTTAACTTATGCGAGGCATGATAAAATCAAAAATTAAAATAAAAATTACCTTTTTAAAACGAAAAATATAAAAAATTGCATTTTTCCCATTCTACTCCCTATGCGGGGCAAAATGAAGTATCCAATTTATTTTTCACTAATTGGTTGACAAACCGCACAAATAAGCACGGATTCCTCATAGTCGTATTCTATTCCGACACATGAGTTAATGGCCCACTTTTTTTCTCAATACCTTAAATTCAACTGTTGTGCATGGATGAATACAGTTCATTAAAATAAAAACATGCTACCTCTTCATTTTCATATATTTTCATCCTCTTTCTCTACTTTATCTACAGCTTTATTTCTACCTCTCCCATACTTTTCTTATCTTTCTTTATATTTAACAATCTTCTTGTTTTACTTTTTTCATTTTGTTTTTAGTTAGCTTTCTGAGCTTTTAGACTGATTTATTTAACTCGGAATTATAAAGAGATTATGTAAGAATTGAAATTTTGTGTCTCTTCGTTAGTCGCATTTGCTCTCTTCCTTGGACCTGCTGTGCAGATCGACCTCTACGCCCTAATACGACATCGTATAACACCCAGACTACGCCTTTCGCCCTCTGCATGGACATTATAGTCCTAGAACAAACTCTTTTAATACGCCCAAATGTGCATCATAGGTATCTAGAGAGAAATGGAACTGACAAATGCACAGCTATCTGCGAAAAAAAAACTGGCACCTCCAATACCTCGTTTTTGAATTATCGTATTAAAACTTTTCAAGGCATCATTTAATGCAACTTTGTGTAATATAACTGGGCTGAGTGTAATTCACTGTCTGCAGTTCACAAAAATTAAACAAGCTTTAATTAATCATTATGTTGGATGCACAAATAGATCAATGGCATCAAATAGAAACAAAAATTGTGATTTTTGTGATAGAAACATTTTTAATAACGTCAATTTGGATCCTCTAGAATTTATTTAATCAAATAAATTGTTAGTTCATCTCTGAAGAAAGTTGGAAATTGAAAATGCAAGTTTGGTGACCCGTAAAATCTAACAAAGAACACTTCTTATTCGACTGTTCATGTTGAAGACCCAGACCGTCCGACTCGTCCGAAGACTTGAGCAGCTATTTGGGCGGCCGGTCGACTGTTCATGTTGTTATTGTTGAAACCCAGACCGTCCGAGCTGCCAGAAAGGTGTAAGGTAACCGTTTGGACGACCGGGAAGTGCCACGCAATTTAGACCGCAACCCAGTGGGGGAGGCATCCACAGGGACCGTACCCTCCTTCCTCTACAACCAACCTCTCGGAAAGACTTTCGGACCCACATGTTTAACGTGATCGTACTCCACATGAACACGACGGCTGTTGTGGCAGCTTGCAAATCCAGCGCGCAAACCACCGGGCTACCGCGCCCGAAATATACCAACTCACGCGGTGTTCCTAGGTGGCCACCCACACAAGTACTAACCGCGCCCGATGCTGCTTGACTTCGGTGTTCTAACGAGAACCGATGTGTTCAGCGCGGTAGGGCCGTTGGCTCGGTCGACTGCTCATGTGAAAAACTTTACTGTGAGTCATGAAAAAAATATCCAATGGCTAACAAAATAAATGCGAAATACAACATAGTCAACATTTTGGGCAATTTTAATCAACATATTTTTAAACCTACAGCTAAAAAGTATTGGTAAATTGTACATTTTTAAAATGTGAGTCTTCAAAAAATTTAAAATGCATTTATTACAAATTTAATAGCTACAGACAACTATGTAGAAATAAATGGAAATAATTTAAGTTAAACTGTGCAGATCACGAGGTAATCAAAGTCTCAAAATTTTTATTTATTTATTTATTACTTTTTGTGATTGATTGAAAATAATTTTGAATTGGATTTTTGGTTGAAAATAACTGGAATATAACGACGACCACATTTTGAGGGTTAGAAATTTAAAATATTGTAAAAATGATTTTAGAAAATTATATCTACACATTCTTTCATGTGCAAATTATTTTCATATGCTTCTAGTCCTGCTGGCTGCCTCACCATGGAGAGAGGGTTGTCGAGAGAGGGTTGTCACTGGGCGGTCTAGGTGAAATATGTTGAGAGTGTATACTCCTGTAGATATCATAAACACCAAGTAGGGTCACCCTAGACTTGAAGGTCAGACCATTATACTAAGCTAAAGTCAGTAGGTATTGGAGTTAAGTCGGACTTCTACCTCGTGGGTACTAAGCCAAAGAGAAGCCGCTATCTATTCCCTCTTAATTTGCCAGTGGCCACTTAAAGGGTCTCTCTTATAGTCATGGCCACATGGTTCATCCTATCTGTAGCAGATGTAGTATTGTACAGGCTTACACGAAGAATATACTTGATTGTCTACAGCTCACAAGAGAATATTTTAACTCAGAGCCCTTATTTGATCTTTATTTTCTGATAGGTAACGGGCTAATGGACAGTGTCTAGCTGCCGCTAGACAATGGAGGACAGGCAACAGCAACAACAACAGTTCAAGAATCCCTTAGCTCCCTTGAAATATTTTATTCAAATAACCTCAAGTAGAACATAACAATTTCACATATTATTTCATTAATGTAGTTTCTTAGCAAGTAAGAAAAGTATATACAACATTGTATTTTAAAAACAACAAAAAGTAATTACATTTCAATCAGACATGCTATTCTCAACATCTTCTGTATCGAGTTAGCTATCATTTTTATCCTACCTGAACTCATATTAGATCCATATTCCGTCTGAAAGAAATATTTCAAAAGAGTGTACCTAAATAAATTCTATTTGCTTAGAAACTGCTGAAATAAATCTGAAGAAATGAAGATGTATATAAATAAGATTTTGTCGGTTGAAATATGTTTGCGTCTTCTGTATATTTAAGATTAATAAAATTTTATTCATATGTTCATTACAACATTTCTATTATGTACTTACAGTCTAAGATTTTCTAAAACTCAACATATAGAGCATAAAAATATTGCTGAACTTACAAAATAAAAGCTATCTGTTTACACTCTGTAGACTAAGATCTGAGCTTTGTACGAATTAAATTAATTAAATTTGGTACACAGGTACTTCGGAACATGGAAAAATGCACCACAGCGAATTCTTTTTAAAACTCGAATCTGCTGCTTTTCACTTATTTTATGTTTTCTGCACGATTTTTAGCAATATTCACACAAATTCCATCGCTGAGTACCAATCACACAAAGCGGTACCCTAGCGATGGAAAATATTATCAGATTTTTTATCTTGACACCACGAGAGGGTGGAAGAACCCTCTTTTTAACAATGTTCCGTAAGATAATTCCTTCATATATATCTATTTTTAACACTTTACAACAAAGTTGAAAAGTGTTTATGAGTTTGTTCATTCTGTCTGTCTGTCTGCCTGTTAGCACGATAACTGCCGTAAAAATGACTTTATCAAAATGAATTTTTAGTATGCTGTTCCGAACGTCTGTCGGACCTATGGGAATATAAATGAATAATATCGCCCAGTTAGTTTTGGATAGAACCCGGGTTGAAAAAATGAAATACTTTCAATCCTATGGGGCCTAATTTTTCAAACATTTTTTAATCGGATTTAAAATTCCCAAATTGCTTTGAGAGTTTAAGGAAATATTCAAATTATCCCATAAAATATATAAAAAAAATTTCAGCAAAATATATTCAGTAGTTTTTTAAATAAAAATTAAAATAATAATTACACCTTTTATATGAAGCGGTCACGTGACCATTATATGAAGAAATCACATGACCCACTTCAAAATAAAAGATGACATCCATCTTGTGTCAAAATCGTGATTTTTAAAGTTCTTTCTAATTCATATTTAGTGTTATATCCGTCCTCAAACCGCTTTATTTTTGCCTAAATTCTGTGCATCTACGTTTTGAAACAACGCAATTACAATATATTTGTGTTTAAATGATCATCCAAATTTGATTATTTCTACAACGAAGTCTAATTTTCACCTATGGAAAATGTAAACAACAAAATATGTACAATTAGTTGCATAAGAATTGCTACATTTCTTTAACGGTCGAGTGGTCAAGGCGAGCGTTTCCACAGCAATCGCTCGACTGCCGCGTTGTGGGTTCGAGTCCCACGTAAGGCATGCATGTTTGTGTTGTGGGCGCAGTGTGTTCCGCCCCCCTCTGGTGCGCCTGGGGCAACGTCCTCTGACGGCTAAATGGTTCACGTTCTGGCCGCTGATAAAAAAGCGAATGATGATGAGTCAAGTGCCTGGCCATTTGAAAAGAAACATTTCTTTAACGCAAAATTATTTAGTTCATGGAGTTTGCAATATAGCTGATATGAATGAAACATTCATCGATTTTACAGAGAGAAGGACGATTTTCTCGATGAAGTTTTAAGCATAGAGTTTAATTACTTGTAGCTCCATGGTTTCAAGTTTTTAAATAAAATAAGTTATTATAGTATTGTGATGAATGAAATGAATTGAAAAATATTTATGAATGAAATGCTGCTCTTATAGAAAGAGCCAGCCGTGTTATATTTCGATGATGTCATTTGAATAAATTTTATTTGTTTTCGATGGCGTTTTCAAATATAATAAATTATTGTAGTATCATGATAATTTTAAAAATATTACCGAGGAACGTATCGCATTTTAGAGATGTTTAAACCAGGCAATTTATATTTCTATGCCGTCATTTGAATGAAGTTTATTTTTTTATGAAGTTTTAAGTTTTGAAATATAATAAATTAATGTAGTATTGTGATAATTTTAAAAATATTACTGAGAAATGTATCGCATTTTAGAGATGTTTAAATAAAATTGCATTAAAATTAGAAAGTGTTTCATATTCAATGCTTTATGCATGATTGATCGTTCTTATTTAATATAGGGTTTTAGGGTTTTTCATTGTAGGTTCTTTTCAGAACTTCAAACAGCCGTCCAGTGACTTATAAAGCTAAATCTGAGTATCGCCCACTGAACCGAATCTAACGGATCCGGTTTTCCGATTTTTCTCCCGGAATGGTAAAATGAAGACGGAAGGCTGAGAGAACACTTGGGAATCTCCACCGGTGACATAAAATTCTGAAGCTCGACCACTAAACAAAACCTACTGTGGACTAAAATGCTGAAACTCGAGCACGAAACAAAACCCACTGTGGGCATAAATTGCTGAAACTTAACCACTAAACAAAACCCACCTGAGACAATTTTCGATCGAAACAACTAATTTCAACACTTAACAGCATATATCGTTAGGCAAGGTAAAACCTGATAAAAAATAGTAACTTAATTTTCTGAGAGCGTTAAAGTTTCCTTTTCTTTGATAGGCGTAAATACTTTATAACATATTTATTTAATCTGTTAAATTTAAAATACTATTGTCGTGTTTTTTTCAGGTTATTAATAAATACTTTTTATTAAATGCAATTTGTATCTTACGTTTTTATTTTTATGTTAACTACATGTTAATCCCGTAAAATGCAGGGATAAGCGAAGAATTCCCTTCGATTTTTCTAAAACTGAAGTACATAAAATACTTATTGTCCTCGCCTAAATTGTATGCAATACTATTTCTATACATTTTTGCGCTATGTATTGGCAACTTGAAAACCCTTTAATTCTTTATTGGACAAATTATTGACTAAAACTAGATCCAACTTTAAGAATTCTAAATGAGCACAGTGAAATAAGTTTTAATTGATTCTCTGGTTTCACATTTTGTGCAATAAGAATTCTTGATACTAAAACATCTTCTTTGAGCAGAAAGTTTCTGCAAAACTTTTCCGAATATATTCCCACGTGTCTGAAAGATTGAATATCAGTGTCAAGCTATTGACATCTAAAGATTTATTCCTTCCGATGGCACTCTTTCCTTTCCATAAGAGGGTATGAATCTTTCGCTATCGGCAAAGTTGATACTTTTTGCATAAAATATTTAAATTTTACGTTATTGATTGCGCTAGTATGTCTGAATTGGATTTACTGTACAGTTAATTTTTATTTTATATTTACTAAAACTAGTATATTTATTACTGATTTGTTTTATAAGATACTAGCAGCGATTACCCGGCGTTGCTCGGGATTTACGATGCAAAACTCTGATAAAATTACACCGAAGCATATAGGGCCGTGAATCTTATACATTGTTTATTCACTATGAAAGAAGTAAATTCATTGCATTATGTAAGAATAAAATGGAGCTGATTAGCCACTCTTTGGCCAATCAGATATATTGGATCATACATTCATATTTTTCTTCTTTATATATATAGATAGATAGATAGATATTTTTATATTCATTTATTTATTATTCAAATTAATAAAATTTGTTGAGTAAGCCTGTGAAAAATAAACCATGGTGAAAAAGTTTCCACTTAAATTCATATTTCAAACCTGCGATTTTCAAAAGTGACTAACACGTTCAATAAATTCCAACAAAACTCAGAGATGTAATTGACTTTCACGTTTTAAACCAACGATTTCCATCCTTTTCCGTTGGGAATCACGGAGTTAGAGAGAACTCCTCCTAGAAAAAAGTTTCGTTTCCATTAATATCTCGACAACTCCTGGTCTTAAAAACGCGAGATTTGGACTAAATTTATGGAGGCTATTTCAAAACTACCCACAAAATTTCATTAAATTCGGTGCAGCTGTTCTCCCGTGATGATGAGACAAACGAAAATTTCGTTTTTCACTAATATCGCGACAACCCCTGGTGTTAGAAACGCGAAACGGACTAAATTTTAAGTGGGACTATTTCAAGACTACCCATCAAATTTCATCAAATTCGGTTCAGTCGTTCTTCCGTGATGTTAGATCATACATACATACATACTTTTCTTCTTTATATATATAGATTTAGGTCTTTGTTTTATATATTGTGTGTTATCTATTTAAATGTTGTATTATTATTTATGTTTTAGATATTGTGCTGTAAATTATATATATATATATTTTTATTTTGATATGTTTTTTAATGAATTAATGTTGGTAATTTGTTTTTTTTTCCTTTTTTTTGTTTGCTTTTGCCGCTTTCATTTTGTTTGATTTATTTATTCATTTTGTGTTTCTTGTCTTGATATTTCTATCATATGTTTTACTTTTCCTGCAACACATAGTAATCTCAGAGGAAATCCGGCAACAAATAAATTTTAAACAAGAGGTTTACAGGCATAAGAACGAAGGGATCTTTCGTCCCCTCGTTAACAAGGGAGAGCGAAAGATCAGAGGCACCCTCAAGAAGGTCCAATTTAAATGCAGTGCTTGACAAAAAATGCATCGAAGCGCCCCAAAGCAACTGTCTGATTAGCTTGAAACTTAGCACGTGCAATGCAAACAAAACATATAAAGAAATGATTACAATATCAAATCATAAGGACTCTTTATTAAAGCGCATTTGCTTTATAACCGTCACGGATTAGTAACTTGTACAGTCCCTCTTTGTTGATTATATACATGATTACATACTTAATACGTGGCATAAAATCAAGCAAAATTATTATGCACTTATGTGTCAGATTAAGTCAAGTATTCTGCAATTGTTGCTTCAGGTACCTGATAGGTACTTGAAGCAAGAATTGCTTCAGGTAATGGCTGAACGGTAATGGCTGAAACGGACTTCTCAACATAGTGAAAAAATGCTCGATTTGAGAGAATTCTGGAAATCTTGCTAGTTACGACAGATTTTCAAAATCACAAGGTACTCTTTGGAGTAGAAACCATATATGAGCGAGCCTTACTTTGTTGGCAAATGCTCCCGTGAAGACTTGAGGGGAAAGATAATACGGCATGTCTGGAGATCTATTTTATTCATCGCACTGCTATTAGAAATATCATATCACTACTAGTGAAAGCCGGCTTTCGTAGTAGATGGATCATTGCACCTATATACCAGAACAAATAACAGAGTGCTTCTTTACAATACTATCTGTACATAAGAGCTGTCCGGTGTATCTCCATATGCAAATTTCATGATCATCCGCATCGAGGCAGAATCAAAATTCAACACTAACAACTAAGTAATACCATTTTGGGGTCAATCATGATTCCTAGGTGCAGTTCCACTCCAGAAGCAACAGCTGAAGGTGTGTGATTAGTGTATTAGTTATAGCATTTTAAAAATATACTTCAGTGCAATTCTTCAGTTACTAGGAGTCTTATATTTGTATGTGATGATACAGAATGCTACATTGAGAAGTTGTACTTCTTTGGATGGTGAACAGGGCTGCAACAAAAATTCTGGTTTATCTCACTAACAGCCTCTTTATCAGTAGTCCTCCTGTGGGCATCATGTTCTGCGCAGTATGTATCAGAATTATTACACAGTTTCCTCTAAGCATAAACCTACCTTTTGCAGTTACACAATGCGTACTATCTATCTCAATGTCGCCCAGTTGAAAGTAGGGCCGATTACGTTGTTAAAGGTATTGCAAAGGGGAAATTAAAGGGCATTGAAATTGCAGCAGAAAATAAAATGATCGTCTGATATCGCCTTACATAGGGCGTAGTTTGCTTATTGCAAATGTTGTCTAGGAATGACGTAGAATAGTGGCAAAATTTTAATTACTTGCTAATTTAGAGTAATATGGATACCATTGTTTTGGTTCTCAGAATATTTTATCAGGGTGCTTCTACTTTTACCGAAAAAAGTTGAATCAAATGTAAAAATAATCTTATATAATACTTGTTTAATAAATCTAAGGAATTTGTTCAAAGTTAATAGAATACTCAGTTGAAGATGATATATATATATATATATATATATATATAATACTTATTTTTATAAACAAAACTCATGTGTTTCTTAATTCAAAATCTTAATACAAAATTGTTTTGACCAACATAACCAAGACCGCATTCGCATGGAATAAACACCTACTAGCGATCCGTAACACGTTTGCACATTTGAAGTGAATACAATAATTATTGTTTGGAGTTTTTGATAGAGACTGCAAATTTATTCAAGATAAAATGCCTTTACCATTACAGCACAAAAAAGTGTAAATTAATAACATTACATAGACTAAAATGCTGATGTGGACAGCACATGACTTTCCCTGCAGACTCATTTTCACGTTCTCTTTATTTCTTCAATTATTCTTTACATTGAGTTTAATTGCACAAAAGAACAGCCATAATTATTTTAAATTACGCTGAATTTGCACTTTTAATTCAATTTTCGTTTTAATTTGGTAACTGGACTTATTTTCAATGGTGGAATAGCGAAAATACGAAACAAAAAAATATCTGGAGAACGGATAAACCTATTGTAACGCGATTGGTCTTATTCTTTTTCGTCTTTAAAATTTACGTATAAAATAGTCATTTAATTGATATATTCGAGCATACATAGTATTTAATATTTAAATTTAACGATTTTGGCGGGGGCATTTCGCAAAAAAGGCAGGTTACATTTCTTAGAATCGTTCAAAAATCCAATCAGCACCAGGTTAACTACAAATGATTTATCTACCAAATTTTGTGAAATTTATTCTATTTATCTTTCAGCTAGAATGGAACCAAGCAATTTTTGCGGGTTATTTTGAAAAATAAGGCAGGTTCTTTTATCCCGAATAGTACCAAATTCTAATCAGCACCATCGTCCCAAGAAGACAATCAGAAGACAATTTTATGCGTCTGTATACGTAAGTAATACTAATACGGTGAACATTAGTATACGGATCTACAAGTTTTGAAACCTCTAGATCACTAAAATCACTTTTTACCGCAACGTCTTGTGTGGGGGAGCGGGGGGGGGGGGTTGTCTGGGCAATGTATGCATCCACTTTAAGTGAAAAATCAATTGATCGAATTTCATAAAATTTGGTAGGTAAGTCACTTGTGGGTGACCTCAAAATTGTGGGTGACCTCAAAATCTAGTGTTACTCAGATTTTGGCAGGATTCGGGATAAGAAAACCTGAATTTTTGCGAAATGATCAGCAAAAATGTCCTGTATCCACTCTAGCTGAAAACTTAATAGACCAGATTTCACAAAATTTGGTAGTTAAGTTACTTGTGGGTGACCCTTATACTGATTAGATTTCGGTAAGTTTCGGAACAAAGAAGCGGCTGTTTTGGGGAAATGGTCCGCAAAAATCGTTAAAATCTGAAATAAAAATCTGAAATAAAAGAAAAGAATCATGCTGAGAATTGCAACTCGAATTTTTGAAGGATACGTGTTTCTGGACTTGTAGAACAGAAAAAAACCATTTTTATTGTGACGTCTGTGTGTGTGTTTCTGTCTGGGTGTGTGTTTCTGTCTGTGTGTCTATGCAATGCATGTATCCACTCTAAATAAAAAACTAATGGACCAAATTTCATAATTCTTTTCAAGTATGTCACTCATATGTGACACTGGTGCTGATTAGATTTTGGAACGATTCGGGAAAAAAGATCCTGCCTTCTTTTGCGAAATGGCCCTCAAAAATCATATGCATTCCCTCTTATCTGACAAATTAATTGAACAAATTACGCAAAATTTGGTAAGTATATATCTGATACTATATATCTGATTAGATTTTGGTACGATTAGGAAAAAACGAATCTGCCTGTTTTTGCGAAATGTCCCACAAATCAAAAATATCCGATCTAAAATAAAATACAGCATTTGCTTGAATGTATCAATTAAATGCTTGTTTCATATGTAATTTTTGATGACAAAGGTAATAAAATACACGCCATAATTCTAAAATTTACCATTCTCGACAAATTTAAATTTTTAATTTTGAAGAAATGAAGATCAGTTTCACAGTTAAAAAACTATTCAATAAATGTCTTAAAACTTTGAAGCTAAGACCTCTGATGGTTATCTTGATGCTGATTAAATTTGATATGATTCGGAAAATTATAACTGACATTTTTTTTCTTTTTTTTTTTTGCGAAATGGTTCGCAAAGATAGTGAAACTCAGAAATAATTTATCTGAAATAATTGTTGAATTCTATTAATTAAGTCCATATTCTTCAGGTAGAGAATATAACTGACCCCATGACTGTAGAATGAACCGTTCTCGAGATATCAAAGTTTTTTGAAATTTTGAGTACCTGAAGAATTTTAAATTAGTTAAGTTTCCAAATGAAACGATGATGTAATAAAAAGGTAAAATGGATATAATGCGAATTGCTAATGAACACTGCAAAAGCGTTTTAGTTGATTTTGTTCCTACTACATTTTCTATTATAGAAATTTATGACACAAAAACCTCCTTCTCTGAGAGAAAGTTTCTTCAAAACTTTGCCGCATATATTCCCACGTGTCTGTAAGATTAACAGACCATGTCAAGCTACTGACATCTAAAGATTTATTCTTTCCCATATCATCCTTTCATTTCCCATAAGATGATATGAATCTTTCGTGCTCGGAGAAGATGGATATTTGTATAAAGTGAATTTAAATATTAGGTTATTTACTGCAATAATACCCTGCCATAATACTGTGCGATCTTGACTATAAAGTACCCCTACTCAATAATCCACTTATAACCGAACTTGTTATGATGATGTTTCAGAACAAATTAGACAGGATATATCAGGGCATTTGTTTCGTTTGCACAGGAGACTCGTGCTATACAGAAATACTGATCTTAGCGATGCAAGAAGTTCTGCTCTGTAGTCCCCATTTTGAAGTTATAATACCGGAAGGCGATGTTTACTATGAATGTCGATGAACACTGTGTTCAACAACGACCGTAAGCTAATCATCTCTTATGCTTTTCACATGCAGTGCGCTACTGTATTTCAATGCCGCTAAATGTGCAATATGTCCTTAAAACAGCACACATTTTAAGTGTCCACACAGCTAGAAATCACAAGGATTATGATCCGAAAAAAGAAGTTGCCATTCTGTAGGTAACGATCGACAAATTACTTTGCTCTCTGTGAAATTTTGCCGTAAAAATTACTGTACATAAGCTTACAAAGCGCCCAGTATGTGTACCTGAAAGTAGTTGGATCGAATTATTATCGCTGTTGCAAGGAATGCACAACAGAAGAGCTGAGAATCTCTCAGAATCTTTAAACTGTTACAGGACATTTCATATGGCCATTTGGGTTTAGTTTCTTGGAAGGAGCTTGGTCCAAAGATAAATGTGGCTATGCATCCACACCAGACTGTAACTTCAGGCGCATGCAATGTAATCTACCGTGAAACACGACGGTTTTCCATGCCTCAAATGAGACTGTCGATATGGGATATGGCCCTCATTCTTGTTTTAAATAACTCAATATTTTACCAAATTTTTAAATTTATAGTTCATTACAACATATTTTAGATGATTATAAAAGACTATTTCATTAATAGTTTAAGCTAGTTGCCTAATAGTTAGGATTTTTCTTTTCAGCAACATGTCCGGAGTGCAAAAAAATCGGGCTGTATTCCATATAGCAAAAAGATTTATTACAAATATATATATACTACTAGGGGCTCCGCCCCCTAGTAATATATGTATATATATGTAACCCCCGTAACTTGCGACCCCCGTAGTTCGCAAACCCCGTAGTTCGCAAACCCCGTAACTCGCTTCGCGAGTCGGGAGGCTTACGTCCTACACGCTGCCGCTTGTTGAGTTCACTTTGCGAGCACTTTCGTCCCGCGTGCTACGCAGGCGTAACACGCAAATAGGTGCCGTCCTTGTTAACTGACATTCACCAGCCTTAGAACTCGCTTCAAATCAAAACCCCAGAAACGCTTGCGTCCCTTCTGGACGGCGCATACTATCGCCTACGTGTCCCATGCTCGATAACGATCGCAGAATCCCAGGACTCCACCTGCCATTGTCTGCCGGTTATTAACCCCGTTACTCAATTCACGAGTCGGAAGGCTTCGCCTCTAAATCGCTGATGCTCACAAACGCTCGCAGAACCCCGGAGATCCGTCCTCCAACGGCTACCGCTCATTCTCCTCCTTAATTGGATTCGCGAATCTGAAGGCTTCGCTTCCTGCTCGCTGACTCTCGGTTCGCTAGCACTTTAGTGCCCAGGAATAATCCGCAAGAATACCGGCTCCAGTTGAGGGTTTGCGTGATGGTACTGCTATTAGGGTCATAAAAAACCCCAGGATGAGACAAGTACTTGTGAGTTTCTACCATCCAGATACGCTGCCCACAGATGTCACTGAGAGCCTGAACTTTTTAAAATTCGGATTTGATTGTGTTAAACTTAAGACGAGAAATATAGACCAATATGCTTCTTTTATGCTGGCAGCTAATGAGGAACATTACCATGAACTCTCTGATCCCAGTATATGGCCAATTGGACTCAAGATGTTTGAATTCTTGGGTCGTCCACGACAAATAGTTGGTGAAACAGTGAACTATAAGCCTATTGAATATAATCCTGAGGATGCATGTGATCAAAAAACTGGTAGCAGTTCAACAGAAAGTAACTGTCTGCCAGACAGTCCAACAGCAAATCACTTAAATGGATATAGCTACACATCTGTTCCTGTGCCTTGCAATCATACCAATTTAATGATGGATATAAGAAATGAAATAAAATTTTATTACCTAAATGTACGTGGATTGAGAACTGAAATTAACGAGTTTTATGTCATCACTTTATCATATGACTTCGATGTCATTTGACTAACTGAAGCATGGTTAAATGGTGATATTGGTAGTTATGAAATTTTCGATGATAAATATAATGTCTTTAGGTGTGATAGAGATTCGGTTGCTACTGGGTTATATCGAGGCGGAGGTGTACTTAGTGTCATAAAAAAGGCTTTTGATTCCATTGAACTGATTGATGTATCACTTGAAAAAGAGTGCCTATGGATTCGAGTCAGTGCATCTTTTACCTGCAAATTTTATATTTGTGTCATTTACTTCGTGCCTAATACTACTGTTGATAAGTATGAAATTTTCTTTAAAAGCGTTGGAAAAAAATTCTGTACTTCACCCGATCACATATTTATACTAGCAGCATATATAACTATTTCCAGGCTACCCACAAAATTTCATAAAATTCGGTTCAGCTGTTCTCCCATGATAACGGGACAAACAGACAGACAGATTTTCAATTTTATTTATATAGACTAGCAGCATACCCGTTCTTCGTACGGAGTATATAATGTAAAGAAACTTATAATTCGCTATCATGTGCAAATTCTGTTAAAATATTACATTTATTGCTCTTAAGAGAAGTTTAAGAATATCTGTTCTCACTATGCAAAATTATCTTCACGGGCAGATCAGAAGAATAAAACATCCTGGTCCATTTTGTAAGCAAATTTAAAAGGAAAAAAAAGGGAATTGAATCAATATATGCAACCAATATATGCATTGAATCAATATATGCAACCAATATATGCATTGAATCAATATATGCAACCAATATATGCATTGAATCAATATATACTACTTATATTGTCGCCGATTAGAAAATATGTCAGTGTGTTAGTAGAAGATTACCCGTATTACACTATGAGTCTCAAAAATCTTTGCCAAAATAAAAGAGATGACCTAATAAATTGAAAATATCAATAATCCACGTACTCTTTATACCAGAAGTTCGTAATTGATTCCAATATATGCCAATATATATCAAAACATATGCCAATATACCTGTACTACTTATATTCTCGTAGATTAGAAGATATACCCGCGTATTTGTAGAAGATTACTCGTACAACGTACAATATAGGAGTTTAAACAATTTTTGTCATAATAAAACAATTTCATAATAGCTTGAAAATATCAATAATCTCCGAAAATATCAATAATAATAACATTTAAACCTGAAGACCGTAATTGATATTATCCAGTCAAAAATGCTATAAGAAAAAATCAAATCGTTCTTTTCTAAAATATATTTTTATATCCATTTATTTATCATTCAAATCGAAAAAATAATAATTAAAATTAAAAGACAGATTTAATTTAATTACGTTTCTGAGCAACATGATATAAGATAGAATCTTCCTCATAAACTGCGAAATTAAATAACCATTTTGATTTCTTTATACTTTTAATTGTTCAGTAAAAGCTTGTGAAAATAAACCATGCAGATAATTTCCCATTTAAATCATGTTTCAAACAATTCATGTTTTCAGAAAGTGACTAATGAGCGCAAAGAATCTCCCATCAAACTCAAAGTAAAGTTTTAATTCACTTTCAAACGATTTTCAAGCAATTCATGTTTTCAGAAAGTGACTAATTGCCGCAAAAAATCTCCCATCAAACTCAGAGATAAGTTTGAATTCACTTACAAACGATTTTCAAGCTTTTCGTTTGGATAAACCACGGAGTTAGAGAGTAGAACTCCTGGGAAAAAGTTTCGTTTTTCATTAATATCTCGACAACCCCTGGTCATAGATACTCGAAACTTGGGCTAAATTTATGGGGGGCTATTTTAAGGCTATTTACAAAATTTTTTTTAATTCGGTTCAGCAGTTCTTCCGTGATGATAAGACCAACGAAAATTTCGTTTTTTACTAATATTGTCACGGTGAAAAGGTGTTACCCAACAGACTTAAAGTGTGACGGGAATAAATGTGTGACGGAAATAATGGATCACACAAATGAAGTAAATTGCACATTAAGTACGTAGGTGTATAATTTTGCGTTGTGTAATTTCAATAACCCCAGGTCCGGCTGCCGAGGCTTACAACATGCAAACTGGACACACAGGCACACAGCACAGTAACAAGATCAAGTTGGGAAAACATGAGACCAAATTATCTTAAATAAACTCCTTCTTTTTATTGAAATAATTAAATATATATACAGTATTGTGGCAATTAATTGAGAAATGTCATTTTTTTCGTTTTATCACACGTAAGCTTAGGAAGAAGCACACCAAATTAGCTCAGAGTTCAAATTGCAGTTATTATCAAAGTAGCAGGTGTTCGTATGCACCTGGTAAGTAGCAGGTGTTCAAATTCCTCTGCCAGGTGGCAGGTGTTCCGCAGTGGTAGTTTCTCAGTTGTTGCGGGGCTCATTAGCGTCATGGATATCAGCGCGGAAACACGTGCTAAAGTGATTGCGCTTAGAGAACACACTTCTAAGACGTTCGAGGAAATAGGTAAAATATGTGGAGTGAGTACAGCAAGTGTCGAGAGGATCTGGAAGCGGTTTCAGGAAACAGGAAATGCTGGAACCAACCACTCTGGAAGATGCGGCAGAAAAAGATCAACTTCGACTCGTGACGACAAAACTTTATATCGAATGAGTGCTGAAAATCCTCGATTAACCAGTTTTGACCTGTCTAAGTCCATGGTGGCAACTGGTGTTGATATTGCACCTTCAACAGTGCGATACAGGCTGTTAGAACGCGGACGAAGAGCACGTCGAGCGTACAAGAAGCAGCTTCTGACGCTTCGCATGAAGAAAAAAAGGTTGGAATGGGCACGAAAATACAAAACATGGACTGAGAAGGACTGGGAGAAAGTTCTCTTTTCTGACAAACACATTTTGTGGTTCAGGGATTTAGATCTATGTTCGTAAGAAGAAGCCAAGGAGAACCTCTCAATCAGCACCACATCAATCAAGCACCCAAGCATCCGCCCAAAAAGATGTTTTGGGGTTGTTTCAGCGTTTTGGGGACAGAATCTCTTGTTCCCGTAGAGGGAATGATGAACAGTGCCAGTTACGAAGTCATATTGACCCGAAAAGTGCTTCCAACCATGGCTAAACTGTGGCCGAACGGAGATTGCGTTTTCCAACAAGACAGCCCGTCATGTCACACTTCGAAGCGAATCAAAAATTTCTGCTCAAAAAAAATATTACCGTACTGGATTGGCCCGGGAATTCACCAGACTTGAATCCCATAGAAAATTTGTGGGCTATTGTCAAAAAACGGCTTCACAAATTTGACTGCAATGATTTTATTTGTATGATAAAATTTGAATGTAATTTGATGGACAAGCTAATTTCGGCCGTTATTGACATATGGTTGAGACGTTGAAATTAAAACTACATGTGCTAGTCTAGTACATTCCATGCCGAAACGTGTCTGTGATGTTTTAAAGTCTCGGGGAGGTCATATCACTTATTAGTTTTAAATGTATCCATTGAAAACTTGAATAAAACGGAATTTTATAAAAAAAAACTGCATTTCTCAATTAATTGCCACAATACTGTATATCATAAAAATATAGAAACACTAATAACAATTTTGGCAAATAATAATATGTTTAGATAATATTTGGCCTTTGAACTGATAATTGAAGGATATAATGTGATCTTATCTTTCACTTCACTGTAATAATATATAATTCACTTATATTTGTATGCGACACAACATTTTTCCCATAGAAATTAATTTGAAAACCATTTTTCTCGAGGAACGTAAATATGTAGGAAGATTACACTTCATGTAATCCTTCAAGACAACAGAACCAGATATCGGTTCATACCACTTTTAAGACCGAACTTGCTCTCATTTAGAGCTGCGCGACACACTGAAGATCTGAAACCAACATCACTACAGATGATCACAATCACGCAGTGGTTGGATTCAAGTCAAGAATCTCACTCAACGATCTTGGAGGAAATAATCCAAACACCAGGACTGAATTCTGTCGTCATTACTGTAGTACAACCAAATAATTCTTGAGACTTAGCAAACTTGGATGGGGAAATCTATGGAACAGCTAGTCATACCGGATATCATCGCTATCGTTCAGAATTTTCCGAATTTAGATCTGAAACAAATAAAGGAGAGAATTAATAAATTTTGAAATAAAATCAATTGGCTTAGCCCACACGGATTATAAGATTTCTTCGGAATCAAAGTTATAATCCGAAACACAAAAATGACCGTTGGGTCGTAAATTCTTCTGTATTCAGTCTTTCGGAGCGAGAAATAAAAGCTCCGTCTCCAACGAAAACCCAGGGCCAAGAGAGCCCCTCTACTGTGAAAAGTGGAATCCAGGTCGCCTCGACCTTCAACTTCATGCACGACATTAAATGAAGCATCCAACGGATTTGTGCGGCAACCTCGCGTCACTGTCTTCAGAATCGAAACCACTGCCCTGCGCAATAATTAAAGAAATAAGAAATTACTTCAGAACATCTGCAACGCGAGACCCACGCTTTCAGTATGAAAAGTGCAAACTCGTACAGAATTAAAACCTTGGAATGAAAATGGCTTCCGAAAGAGCATGTTTTTGGAACGAAATGAAAAATGTCGTGTTTCGCGCTCATAATGTCATAAAGCACTATGACAATATCTTGAGAACCACTGACCGTAGAAACTCCAAACATGGACTAAATTTTAAGTAGGACTATTTCCAGGACACCCACAAAATTTCATCAAATTCGGTTTAGCCGTTCTCCCGTGATGACGGGACAAACAGACAGACAGATTTTCAATTTTATTTATATAGTTTTGGAGATTTTAATCTTCCAGGTGTAAATTTCAACCACTCCCATACTGGTACCTTATCTGGCCACACTCAAGTTGAGTATTCCATTTCTAATTTTATGCAGTTCCTAAATCTTGCTCAGTTAAACACTATTTGTAATAAATATGGTAATATTCTTGATCTTATCCTGATCAACTATAAATAGATCATTATTGAGCACTCTACCCTCTGTTTTGTGAAAGAGGATCCCTATCGTCCTGCTCTAGAGGGATCTATCCTGATTAAAAGGGTGAGTAGAAATCATCGCATTAATAAAAATATTAAATACTAGCAGCATACCCGTTCTTCGTACGGAGTATATAATATAAAGAAACTTATAATTCACAATCATGTGCAAATTCTGTTAAAATATTAAATTTATTGCTCCTAAAGAGAAGTTTAAGAATATCTGTTCTCACTATGCAAAATTATCTTCACGGGCAGATCTGAAGAATAAAACACCCTGGCCCCTTCTGTAAACAAATTTACAAAAAAAAAAAAAGGAATTGAATCAATGTATGCAACCTCGTACTACTCATATTGTCGCAGATTAGAAAATATGACAGTGTGTTAGTAGAAAATTACCCGCATTACAATATAAGTCTCAAAAATATTTGCCAAAATAAAAGAGATGACGTAATAAATTGAAAATATATGTAATCCCCGTACGCAGAATCCCGGGGCTCCACCTTCATTGGATGCTGCTCATTCAGACGGCTTACATGATCTCCTACGTGTCCCATACTCGATGACGCTCGCAGAATCTCGGGGTTCCACCCTCCATTGGATGCCACTCATTCTACGACTCACACGATCGCCTACGTGTCTCATATTTGCTGACGCTCATGAATCTTGAAGCTCCGCCTTTCATTGGCTACCGTTCATTAACCCCTTGTCTCGATTCACGAGTCGAGAGGCTTCGCAGCCAAATTGCTGACACTTACTGACGTTCGTAAAATCCCGGGGCTCCGGCCTCCATTTTGTGTGTCGCTCATTCGGACGGCTCACACGATCGCCTACGTGTCCCATACTCGCTTACGCTCATGGATTCCGAGGCTCTGCCCTCCATTGGCTACCGTTCAGTAACCCCGAATCTCGATTCACGAGTCGGGCAGCTTCGACTCTAAATCGCTGACGCTCACTGACACTCGCAGAATCCCAGGAGTCCACCCTTCATTGACTGCCACTCATTAATCGCAACTCGCCGCAGGTGTGATGTTCACGTACGGGGCTTCCTCTTATTGTTAATTGAAGCTCATCAACTCCCTTAACTTCGCGAACAATGTCTCTAAGCTCAGCCCCCAAATCGATACGCTCGCCAACTCAGAATGCATGGCTTCGTGAGTTGAAAAGCCTCGTCTTCTACTTCCTTGCGCTTGTTGAGTCTGCATCACGAATCCTTTCATGTCGCATTCTATTAAGAACGATAGCTAACTATATTAGGAAGAAACGGCAAAATTTCATAATTGTAGGTTTTGTTTCCTGTTATTAATATAGTTTCATAATACGTGTTACGCTTTCAGTATACAGATATTTACAACAATAAAACATTTAATTGCTGTACAAAACAATGGCATACTGATATTCATGACAACAATGATTCAACACACCAAATTAGCTCAGAGTTCAAATTGCAGTTATTATCAAAGTAGCAGGTGTTCGTATGCACCTGGTAAGTAGCAGGTGTTCAAATTCCTCTGCCAGGTGGCAGGTGTTCCGCAGTGGTAGTTTCTCAGTTGTTGCGGGGCTCATTAGTGTCATGGATATCAGCGCGGAAACACGTGCTAAAGTGATTGCGCTTAGAGAACACACTTCTAAGACGTTCGAGGAAATAGGTAAAATATGTGGAGTGAGTACAGCAAGTGTCGAGAGGATCTGGAAGCGGTTTCAGGAAACAGGAAATGCTGGAACCAACCGCTCTGGAAGATGCGGCAGAAAAAGATCAACTTCGACTCGTGGCGACAAAACTTTATATCGAATGAGTGCTGAAAATCCTCGATTAACCAGTTTTGACCTGTCTAAGTCCATGGTGGCAACTGGTGTTGATATTGCACCTTCAACAGTGCGATACAGGCTGTTAGAACGCGGACGAAGAGCACGTCGAGCGTACAAGAAGCAGCTTCTGACGCTTCGCATGAAGAAAAAAAGGTTGGAATGGGCACGAAAATACAAAACATGGACTGAGAAGGACTGGGAGAAAGTTCTCTTTTCTGACAAACACATTTTGTGGTTCAGGGATTTAGATCTATGTTCGTAAGAAGAAGCCAAGGAGAACCTCTCAATCAGCACCACATCAATCAAGCACCCAAGCATCCGCCCAAAAAGATGTTTTGGGGTTGTTTCAGCGTTTTGGGGACAGAATCTCTTGTTCCCGTAGAGGGAATGATGAACAGTGCCAGTTACGAAGTCATATTGACCCGAAGAGTGCTTCCAACCATGGCTAAACTGTGGCCGAACGGAGATTGCGTTTTCCAACAAGACAGCCCGTCATGTCACACTTCGAAGCGAATCAAAAATTTCTGCTCAAAAAAAATATTACCGTACTGGATTGGCCCGGGAATTCACCAGACTTGAATCCCATAGAAAATTTGTGGGCTATTGTCAAAAAACGGCTTCACAAATTTGACTGCAATGATTTTATTTGTATGATAAAATTTGAATGTAATTTGATGGACAAGCTAATTTCGGCCGTTATTGACATATGGTTGAGACGTTGAAATTAAAACTACATGTGCTAGTCTAGTACATTCCATGCCGAAACGTGTCTGTGATGTTTTAAAGTCTCGGGGAGGTCATATCACTTATTAGTTTTAAATGTATCCATTGAAAACTTGAATAAAACGGAATTTTATAAAAAAAAACTGCATTTCTCAATTAATTGCCACAATACTGTATATCATAAAAATATAGAAACACTAATAACAATTTTGGCAAATAATAATATGTTTAGATAATATTTGGCCTTTGAACTGATAATTGAAGGATATAATGTGATCTTATCTTTCACTTCACTGTAATAATATATAATTCACTTATATTTGTATGCGACACAACATTTTTCCCATAGAAATTAATTTGAAAACCATTTTTCTCGAGGAACGTAAATATGTAGGAAGATTACACTTCATGTAATCCTTCAAGACAACAGAACCAGATATCGGTTCATACCACTTTTAAGACCGAACTTGCTCTCATTTAGAGCTGCGCGACACACTGAAGATCTGAAACCAACATCACTACAGATGATCACAATCACGCAGTGGTTGGATTCAAGTCAAGAATCTCACTCAACGATCTTGGAGGAAATAATCCAAACACCAGGACTGAATTCTGTCGTCATTACTGTAGTACAACCAAATAATTCTTGAGACTTAGCAAACTTGGATGGGGAAATCTATGGAACAGCTAGTCATACCGGATATCATCGCTATCGTTCAGAATTTTCCGAATTTAGATCTGAAACAAATAAAGGAGAGAATTAATAAATTTTGAAATAAAATCAATTGGCTTAGCCCACACGGATTATAAGATTTCTTCGGAATCAAAGTTATAATCCGAAACACAAAAATGACCGTTGGGTCGTAAATTCTTCTGTATTCAGTCTTTCGGAGCGAGAAATAAAAGCTCCGTCTCCAACGAAAACCCAGGGCCAAGAGAGCCCCTCTACTGTGAAAAGTGGAATCCAGGTCGCCTCGACCTTCAACTTCATGCACGACATTAAATGAAGCATCCAACGGATTTGTGCGGCAACCTCGCGTCACTGTCTTCAGAATCGAAACCACTGCCCTGCGCAATAATTAAAGAAATAAGAAATTACTTCAGAACATCTGCAACGCGAGACCCACGCTTTCAGTATGAAAAGTGCAAACTCGTACAGAATTAAAACCTTGGAATGAAAATGGCTTCCGAAAGAGCATGTTTTTGGAACGAAATGAAAAATGTCGTGTTTCGCGCTCATAATGTCATAAAGCACTATGACAATATCTTGAGAACCACTGACCGTAGAAACTCCAAACATGGACTAAATTTTAAGTAGGACTATTTCCAGGACACCCACAAAATTTCATCAAATTCGGTTTAGCCGTTCTCCCGTGATGACGGGACAAACAGACAGACAGATTTTCAATTTTATTTATATAGTTTTGGAGATTTTAATCTTCCAGGTGTAAATTTCAACCACTCCCATACTGGTACCTTATCTGGCCACACTCAAGTTGAGTATTCCATTTCTAATTTTATGCAGTTCCTAAATCTTGCTCAGTTAAACACTATTTGTAATAAATATGGTAATATTCTTGATCTTATCCTGATCAACTATAAATAGATCATTATTGAGCACTCTACCCTCTGTTTTGTGAAAGAGGATCCCTATCGTCCTGCTCTAGAGGGATCTATCCTGATTAAAAGGGTGAGTAGAAATCATCGCATTAATAAAAATATTAAATACTAGCAGCATACCCGTTCTTCGTACGGAGTATATAATATAAAGAAACTTATAATTCACAATCATGTGCAAATTCTGTTAAAATATTAAATTTATTGCTCCTAAAGAGAAGTTTAAGAATATCTGTTCTCACTATGCAAAATTATCTTCACGGGCAGATCTGAAGAATAAAACACCCTGGCCCCTTCTGTAAACAAATTTACAAAAAAAAAAAAAGGAATTGAATCAATGTATGCAACCTCGTACTACTCATATTGTCGCAGATTAGAAAATATGACAGTGTGTTAGTAGAAAATTACCCGCATTACAATATAAGTCTCAAAAATATTTGCCAAAATAAAAGAGATGACGTAATAAATTGAAAATATATGTAATCCCCGTACGCAGAATCCCGGGGCTCCACCTTCATTGGATGCTGCTCATTCAGACGGCTTACATGATCTCCTACGTGTCCCATACTCGATGACGCTCGCAGAATCTCGGGGTTCCACCCTCCATTGGATGCCACTCATTCTACGACTCACACGATCGCCTACGTGTCTCATATTTGCTGACGCTCATGAATCTTGAAGCTCCGCCTTTCATTGGCTACCGTTCATTAACCCCTTGTCTCGATTCACGAGTCGAGAGGCTTCGCAGCCAAATTGCTGACACTTACTGACGTTCGTAAAATCCCGGGGCTCCGGCCTCCATTTTGTGTGTCGCTCATTCGGACGGCTCACACGATCGCCTACGTGTCCCATACTCGCTTACGCTCATGGATTCCGAGGCTCTGCCCTCCATTGGCTACCGTTCAGTAACCCCGAATCTCGATTCACGAGTCGGGCAGCTTCGACTCTAAATCGCTGACGCTCACTGACACTCGCAGAATCCCAGGAGTCCACCCTTCATTGACTGCCACTCATTAATCGCAACTCGCCGCAGGTGTGATGTTCACGTACGGGGCTTCCTCTTATTGTTAATTGAAGCTCATCAACTCCCTTAACTTCGCGAACAATGTCTCTAAGCTCAGCCCCCAAATCGATACGCTCGCCAACTCAGAATGCATGGCTTCGTGAGTTGAAAAGCCTCGTCTTCTACTTCCTTGCGCTTGTTGAGTCTGCATCACGAATCCTTTCATGTCGCATTCTATTAAGAACGATAGCTAACTATATTAGGAAGAAACGGCAAAATTTCATAATTGTAGGTTTTGTTTCCTGTTATTAATATAGTTTCATAATACGTGTTACGCTTTCAGTATACAGATATTTACAACAATAAAACATTTAATTGCTGTACAAAACAATGGCATACTGATATTCATGACAACAATGATTCAACACACCAAATTAGCTCAGAGTTCAAATTGCAGTTATTATCAAAGTAGCAGGTGTTCGTATGCACCTGGTAAGTAGCAGGTGTTCAAATTCCTCTGCCAGGTGGCAGGTGTTCCGCAGTGGTAGTTTCTCAGTTGTTGCGGGGCTCATTAGTGTCATGGATATCAGCGCGGAAACACGTGCTAAAGTGATTGCGCTTAGAGAACACACTTCTAAGACGTTCGAGGAAATAGGTAAAATATGTGGAGTGAGTACAGCAAGTGTCGAGAGGATCTGGAAGCGGTTTCAGGAAACAGGAAATGCTGGAACCAACCGCTCTGGAAGATGCGGCAGAAAAAGATCAACTTCGACTCGTGGCGACAAAACTTTATATCGAATGAGTGCTGAAAATCCTCGATTAACCAGTTTTGACCTGTCTAAGTCCATGGTGGCAACTGGTGTTGATATTGCACCTTCAACAGTGCGATACAGGCTGTTAGAACGCGGACGAAGAGCACGTCGAGCGTACAAGAAGCAGCTTCTGACGCTTCGCATGAAGAAAAAAAGGTTGGAATGGGCACGAAAATACAAAACATGGACTGAGAAGGACTGGGAGAAAGTTCTCTTTTCTGACAAACACATTTTGTGGTTCAGGGATTTAGATCTATGTTCGTAAGAAGAAGCCAAGGAGAACCTCTCAATCAGCACCACATCAATCAAGCACCCAAGCATCCGCCCAAAAAGATGTTTTGGGGTTGTTTCAGCGTTTTGGGGACAGAATCTCTTGTTCCCGTAGAGGGAATGATGAACAGTGCCAGTTACGAAGTCATATTGACCCGAAGAGTGCTTCCAACCATGGCTAAACTGTGGCCGAACGGAGATTGCGTTTTCCAACAAGACAGCCCGTCATGTCACACTTCGAAGCGAATCAAAAATTTCTGCTCAAAAAAAATATTACCGTACTGGATTGGCCCGGGAATTCACCAGACTTGAATCCCATAGAAAATTTGTGGGCTATTGTCAAAAAACGGCTTCACAAATTTGACTGCAATGATTTTATTTGTATGATAAAATTTGAATGTAATTTGATGGACAAGCTAATTTCGGCCGTTATTGACATATGGTTGAGACGTTGAAATTAAAACTACATGTGCTAGTCTAGTACATTCCATGCCGAAACGTGTCTGTGATGTTTTAAAGTCTCGGGGAGGTCATATCACTTATTAGTTTTAAATGTATCCATTGAAAACTTGAATAAAACGGAATTTTATAAAAAAAAACTGCATTTCTCAATTAATTGCCACAATACTGTATATCATAAAAATATAGAAACACTAATAACAATTTTGGCAAATAATAATATGTTTAGATAATATTTGGCCTTTGAACTGATAATTGAAGGATATAATGTGATCTTATCTTTCACTTCACTGTAATAATATATAATTCACTTATATTTGTATGCGACACAACATTTTTCCCATAGAAATTAATTTGAAAACCATTTTTCTCGAGGAACGTAAATATGTAGGAAGATTACACTTCATGTAATCCTTCAAGACAACAGAACCAGATATCGGTTCATACCACTTTTAAGACCGAACTTGCTCTCATTTAGAGCTGCGCGACACACTGAAGATCTGAAACCAACATCACTACAGATGATCACAATCACGCAGTGGTTGGATTCAAGTCAAGAATCTCACTCAACGATCTTGGAGGAAATAATCCAAACACCAGGACTGAATTCTGTCGTCATTACTGTAGTACAACCAAATAATTCTTGAGACTTAGCAAACTTGGATGGGGAAATCTATGGAACAGCTAGTCATACCGGATATCATCGCTATCGTTCAGAATTTTCCGAATTTAGATCTGAAACAAATAAAGGAGAGAATTAATAAATTTTGAAATAAAATCAATTGGCTTAGCCCACACGGATTATAAGATTTCTTCGGAATCAAAGTTATAATCCGAAACACAAAAATGACCGTTGGGTCGTAAATTCTTCTGTATTCAGTCTTTCGGAGCGAGAAATAAAAGCTCCGTCTCCAACGAAAACCCAGGGCCAAGAGAGCCCCTCTACTGTGAAAAGTGGAATCCAGGTCGCCTCGACCTTCAACTTCATGCACGACATTAAATGAAGCATCCAACGGATTTGTGCGGCAACCTCGCGTCACTGTCTTCAGAATCGAAACCACTGCCCTGCGCAATAATTAAAGAAATAAGAAATTACTTCAGAACATCTGCAACGCGAGACCCACGCTTTCAGTATGAAAAGTGCAAACTCGTACAGAATTAAAACCTTGGAATGAAAATGGCTTCCGAAAGAGCATGTTTTTGGAACGAAATGAAAAATGTCGTGTTTCGCGCTCATAATGTCATAAAGCACTATGACAATATCTTGAGAACCACTGACCGTAGAAACTCCAAACATGGACTAAATTTTAAGTAGGACTATTTCCAGGACACCCACAAAATTTCATCAAATTCGGTTTAGCCGTTCTCCCGTGATGACGGGACAAACAGACAGACAGATTTTCAATTTTATTTATATAGTTTTGGAGATTTTAATCTTCCAGGTGTAAATTTCAACCACTCCCATACTGGTACCTTATCTGGCCACACTCAAGTTGAGTATTCCATTTCTAATTTTATGCAGTTCCTAAATCTTGCTCAGTTAAACACTATTTGTAATAAATATGGTAATATTCTTGATCTTATCCTGATCAACTATAAATAGATCATTATTGAGCACTCTACCCTCTGTTTTGTGAAAGAGGATCCCTATCGTCCTGCTCTAGAGGGATCTATCCTGATTAAAAGGGTGAGTAGAAATCATCGCATTAATAAAAATATTAAATACTAGCAGCATACCCGTTCTTCGTACGGAGTATATAATATAAAGAAACTTATAATTCACAATCATGTGCAAATTCTGTTAAAATATTAAATTTATTGCTCCTAAAGAGAAGTTTAAGAATATCTGTTCTCACTATGCAAAATTATCTTCACGGGCAGATCTGAAGAATAAAACACCCTGGCCCCTTCTGTAAACAAATTTACAAAAAAAAAAAAAGGAATTGAATCAATGTATGCAACCTCGTACTACTCATATTGTCGCAGATTAGAAAATATGACAGTGTGTTAGTAGAAAATTACCCGCATTACAATATAAGTCTCAAAAATATTTGCCAAAATAAAAGAGATGACGTAATAAATTGAAAATATATGTAATCCCCGTACGCAGAATCCCGGGGCTCCACCTTCATTGGATGCTGCTCATTCAGACGGCTTACATGATCTCCTACGTGTCCCATACTCGATGACGCTCGCAGAATCTCGGGGTTCCACCCTCCATTGGATGCCACTCATTCTACGACTCACACGATCGCCTACGTGTCTCATATTTGCTGACGCTCATGAATCTTGAAGCTCCGCCTTTCATTGGCTACCGTTCATTAACCCCTTGTCTCGATTCACGAGTCGAGAGGCTTCGCAGCCAAATTGCTGACACTTACTGACGTTCGTAAAATCCCGGGGCTCCGGCCTCCATTTTGTGTGTCGCTCATTCGGACGGCTCACACGATCGCCTACGTGTCCCATACTCGCTTACGCTCATGGATTCCGAGGCTCTGCCCTCCATTGGCTACCGTTCAGTAACCCCGAATCTCGATTCACGAGTCGGGCAGCTTCGACTCTAAATCGCTGACGCTCACTGACACTCGCAGAATCCCAGGAGTCCACCCTTCATTGACTGCCACTCATTAATCGCAACTCGCCGCAGGTGTGATGTTCACGTACGGGGCTTCCTCTTATTGTTAATTGAAGCTCATCAACTCCCTTAACTTCGCGAACAATGTCTCTAAGCTCAGCCCCCAAATCGATACGCTCGCCAACTCAGAATGCATGGCTTCGTGAGTTGAAAAGCCTCGTCTTCTACTTCCTTGCGCTTGTTGAGTCTGCATCACGAATCCTTTCATGTCGCATTCTATTAAGAACGATAGCTAACTATATTAGGAAGAAACGGCAAAATTTCATAATTGTAGGTTTTGTTTCCTGTTATTAATATAGTTTCATAATACGTGTTACGCTTTCAGTATACAGATATTTACAACAATAAAACATTTAATTGCTGTACAAAACAATGGCATACTGATATTCATGACAACAATGATTCAACACACCAAATTAGCTCAGAGTTCAAATTGCAGTTATTATCAAAGTAGCAGGTGTTCGTATGCACCTGGTAAGTAGCAGGTGTTCAAATTCCTCTGCCAGGTGGCAGGTGTTCCGCAGTGGTAGTTTCTCAGTTGTTGCGGGGCTCATTAGTGTCATGGATATCAGCGCGGAAACACGTGCTAAAGTGATTGCGCTTAGAGAACACACTTCTAAGACGTTCGAGGAAATAGGTAAAATATGTGGAGTGAGTACAGCAAGTGTCGAGAGGATCTGGAAGCGGTTTCAGGAAACAGGAAATGCTGGAACCAACCGCTCTGGAAGATGCGGCAGAAAAAGATCAACTTCGACTCGTGGCGACAAAACTTTATATCGAATGAGTGCTGAAAATCCTCGATTAACCAGTTTTGACCTGTCTAAGTCCATGGTGGCAACTGGTGTTGATATTGCACCTTCAACAGTGCGATACAGGCTGTTAGAACGCGGACGAAGAGCACGTCGAGCGTACAAGAAGCAGCTTCTGACGCTTCGCATGAAGAAAAAAAGGTTGGAATGGGCACGAAAATACAAAACATGGACTGAGAAGGACTGGGAGAAAGTTCTCTTTTCTGACAAACACATTTTGTGGTTCAGGGATTTAGATCTATGTTCGTAAGAAGAAGCCAAGGAGAACCTCTCAATCAGCACCACATCAATCAAGCACCCAAGCATCCGCCCAAAAAGATGTTTTGGGGTTGTTTCAGCGTTTTGGGGACAGAATCTCTTGTTCCCGTAGAGGGAATGATGAACAGTGCCAGTTACGAAGTCATATTGACCCGAAGAGTGCTTCCAACCATGGCTAAACTGTGGCCGAACGGAGATTGCGTTTTCCAACAAGACAGCCCGTCATGTCACACTTCGAAGCGAATCAAAAATTTCTGCTCAAAAAAAATATTACCGTACTGGATTGGCCCGGGAATTCACCAGACTTGAATCCCATAGAAAATTTGTGGGCTATTGTCAAAAAACGGCTTCACAAATTTGACTGCAATGATTTTATTTGTATGATAAAATTTGAATGTAATTTGATGGACAAGCTAATTTCGGCCGTTATTGACATATGGTTGAGACGTTGAAATTAAAACTACATGTGCTAGTCTAGTACATTCCATGCCGAAACGTGTCTGTGATGTTTTAAAGTCTCGGGGAGGTCATATCACTTATTAGTTTTAAATGTATCCATTGAAAACTTGAATAAAACGGAATTTTATAAAAAAAAACTGCATTTCTCAATTAATTGCCACAATACTGTATATCATAAAAATATAGAAACACTAATAACAATTTTGGCAAATAATAATATGTTTAGATAATATTTGGCCTTTGAACTGATAATTGAAGGATATAATGTGATCTTATCTTTCACTTCACTGTAATAATATATAATTCACTTATATTTGTATGCGACACAACATTTTTCCCATAGAAATTAATTTGAAAACCATTTTTCTCGAGGAACGTAAATATGTAGGAAGATTACACTTCATGTAATCCTTCAAGACAACAGAACCAGATATCGGTTCATACCACTTTTAAGACCGAACTTGCTCTCATTTAGAGCTGCGCGACACACTGAAGATCTGAAACCAACATCACTACAGATGATCACAATCACGCAGTGGTTGGATTCAAGTCAAGAATCTCACTCAACGATCTTGGAGGAAATAATCCAAACACCAGGACTGAATTCTGTCGTCATTACTGTAGTACAACCAAATAATTCTTGAGACTTAGCAAACTTGGATGGGGAAATCTATGGAACAGCTAGTCATACCGGATATCATCGCTATCGTTCAGAATTTTCCGAATTTAGATCTGAAACAAATAAAGGAGAGAATTAATAAATTTTGAAATAAAATCAATTGGCTTAGCCCACACGGATTATAAGATTTCTTCGGAATCAAAGTTATAATCCGAAACACAAAAATGACCGTTGGGTCGTAAATTCTTCTGTATTCAGTCTTTCGGAGCGAGAAATAAAAGCTCCGTCTCCAACGAAAACCCAGGGCCAAGAGAGCCCCTCTACTGTGAAAAGTGGAATCCAGGTCGCCTCGACCTTCAACTTCATGCACGACATTAAATGAAGCATCCAACGGATTTGTGCGGCAACCTCGCGTCACTGTCTTCAGAATCGAAACCACTGCCCTGCGCAATAATTAAAGAAATAAGAAATTACTTCAGAACATCTGCAACGCGAGACCCACGCTTTCAGTATGAAAAGTGCAAACTCGTACAGAATTAAAACCTTGGAATGAAAATGGCTTCCGAAAGAGCATGTTTTTGGAACGAAATGAAAAATGTCGTGTTTCGCGCTCATAATGTCATAAAGCACTATGACAATATCTTGAGAACCACTGACCGTAGAAACTCCAAACATGGACTAAATTTTAAGTAGGACTATTTCCAGGACACCCACAAAATTTCATCAAATTCGGTTTAGCCGTTCTCCCGTGATGACGGGACAAACAGACAGACAGATTTTCAATTTTATTTATATAGTTTTGGAGATTTTAATCTTCCAGGTGTAAATTTCAACCACTCCCATACTGGTACCTTATCTGGCCACACTCAAGTTGAGTATTCCATTTCTAATTTTATGCAGTTCCTAAATCTTGCTCAGTTAAACACTATTTGTAATAAATATGGTAATATTCTTGATCTTATCCTGATCAACTATAAATAGATCATTATTGAGCACTCTACCCTCTGTTTTGTGAAAGAGGATCCCTATCGTCCTGCTCTAGAGGGATCTATCCTGATTAAAAGGGTGAGTAGAAATCATCGCATTAATAAAAATATTAAATACTAGCAGCATACCCGTTCTTCGTACGGAGTATATAATATAAAGAAACTTATAATTCACAATCATGTGCAAATTCTGTTAAAATATTAAATTTATTGCTCCTAAAGAGAAGTTTAAGAATATCTGTTCTCACTATGCAAAATTATCTTCACGGGCAGATCTGAAGAATAAAACACCCTGGCCCCTTCTGTAAACAAATTTACAAAAAAAAAAAAAGGAATTGAATCAATGTATGCAACCTCGTACTACTCATATTGTCGCAGATTAGAAAATATGACAGTGTGTTAGTAGAAAATTACCCGCATTACAATATAAGTCTCAAAAATATTTGCCAAAATAAAAGAGATGACGTAATAAATTGAAAATATATGTAATCCCCGTACGCAGAATCCCGGGGCTCCACCTTCATTGGATGCTGCTCATTCAGACGGCTTACATGATCTCCTACGTGTCCCATACTCGATGACGCTCGCAGAATCTCGGGGTTCCACCCTCCATTGGATGCCACTCATTCTACGACTCACACGATCGCCTACGTGTCTCATATTTGCTGACGCTCATGAATCTTGAAGCTCCGCCTTTCATTGGCTACCGTTCATTAACCCCTTGTCTCGATTCACGAGTCGAGAGGCTTCGCAGCCAAATTGCTGACACTTACTGACGTTCGTAAAATCCCGGGGCTCCGGCCTCCATTTTGTGTGTCGCTCATTCGGACGGCTCACACGATCGCCTACGTGTCCCATACTCGCTTACGCTCATGGATTCCGAGGCTCTGCCCTCCATTGGCTACCGTTCAGTAACCCCGAATCTCGATTCACGAGTCGGGCAGCTTCGACTCTAAATCGCTGACGCTCACTGACACTCGCAGAATCCCAGGAGTCCACCCTTCATTGACTGCCACTCATTAATCGCAACTCGCCGCAGGTGTGATGTTCACGTACGGGGCTTCCTCTTATTGTTAATTGAAGCTCATCAACTCCCTTAACTTCGCGAACAATGTCTCTAAGCTCAGCCCCCAAATCGATACGCTCGCCAACTCAGAATGCATGGCTTCGTGAGTTGAAAAGCCTCGTCTTCTACTTCCTTGCGCTTGTTGAGTCTGCATCACGAATCCTTTCATGTCGCATTCTATTAAGAACGATAGCTAACTATATTAGGAAGAAACGGCAAAATTTCATAATTGTAGGTTTTGTTTCCTGTTATTAATATAGTTTCATAATACGTGTTACGCTTTCAGTATACAGATATTTACAACAATAAAACATTTAATTGCTGTACAAAACAATGGCATACTGATATTCATGACAACAATGATTCAACACACCAAATTAGCTCAGAGTTCAAATTGCAGTTATTATCAAAGTAGCAGGTGTTCGTATGCACCTGGTAAGTAGCAGGTGTTCAAATTCCTCTGCCAGGTGGCAGGTGTTCCGCAGTGGTAGTTTCTCAGTTGTTGCGGGGCTCATTAGTGTCATGGATATCAGCGCGGAAACACGTGCTAAAGTGATTGCGCTTAGAGAACACACTTCTAAGACGTTCGAGGAAATAGGTAAAATATGTGGAGTGAGTACAGCAAGTGTCGAGAGGATCTGGAAGCGGTTTCAGGAAACAGGAAATGCTGGAACCAACCGCTCTGGAAGATGCGGCAGAAAAAGATCAACTTCGACTCGTGGCGACAAAACTTTATATCGAATGAGTGCTGAAAATCCTCGATTAACCAGTTTTGACCTGTCTAAGTCCATGGTGGCAACTGGTGTTGATATTGCACCTTCAACAGTGCGATACAGGCTGTTAGAACGCGGACGAAGAGCACGTCGAGCGTACAAGAAGCAGCTTCTGACGCTTCGCATGAAGAAAAAAAGGTTGGAATGGGCACGAAAATACAAAACATGGACTGAGAAGGACTGGGAGAAAGTTCTCTTTTCTGACAAACACATTTTGTGGTTCAGGGATTTAGATCTATGTTCGTAAGAAGAAGCCAAGGAGAACCTCTCAATCAGCACCACATCAATCAAGCACCCAAGCATCCGCCCAAAAAGATGTTTTGGGGTTGTTTCAGCGTTTTGGGGACAGAATCTCTTGTTCCCGTAGAGGGAATGATGAACAGTGCCAGTTACGAAGTCATATTGACCCGAAGAGTGCTTCCAACCATGGCTAAACTGTGGCCGAACGGAGATTGCGTTTTCCAACAAGACAGCCCGTCATGTCACACTTCGAAGCGAATCAAAAATTTCTGCTCAAAAAAAATATTACCGTACTGGATTGGCCCGGGAATTCACCAGACTTGAATCCCATAGAAAATTTGTGGGCTATTGTCAAAAAACGGCTTCACAAATTTGACTGCAATGATTTTATTTGTATGATAAAATTTGAATGTAATTTGATGGACAAGCTAATTTCGGCCGTTATTGACATATGGTTGAGACGTTGAAATTAAAACTACATGTGCTAGTCTAGTACATTCCATGCCGAAACGTGTCTGTGATGTTTTAAAGTCTCGGGGAGGTCATATCACTTATTAGTTTTAAATGTATCCATTGAAAACTTGAATAAAACGGAATTTTATAAAAAAAACTGCATTTCTCAATTAATTGCCACAATACTGTATATCATAAAAATATAGAAACACTAATAACAATTTTGGCAAATAATAATATGTTTAGATAATATTTGGCCTTTGAACTGATAATTGAAGGATATAATGTGATCTTATCTTTCACTTCACTGTAATAATATATAATTCACTTATATTTGTATGCGACACAACATTTTTCCCATAGAAATTAATTTGAAAACCATTTTTCTCGAGGAACGTAAATATGTAGGAAGATTACACTTCATGTAATCCTTCAAGACAACAGAACCAGATATCGGTTCATACCACTTTTAAGACCGAACTTGCTCTCATTTAGAGCTGCGCGACACACTGAAGATCTGAAACCAACATCACTACAGATGATCACAATCACGCAGTGGTTGGATTCAAGTCAAGAATCTCACTCAACGATCTTGGAGGAAATAATCCAAACACCAGGACTGAATTCTGTCGTCATTACTGTAGTACAACCAAATAATTCTTGAGACTTAGCAAACTTGGATGGGGAAATCTATGGAACAGCTAGTCATACCGGATATCATCGCTATCGTTCAGAATTTTCCGAATTTAGATCTGAAACAAATAAAGGAGAGAATTAATAAATTTTGAAATAAAATCAATTGGCTTAGCCCACACGGATTATAAGATTTCTTCGGAATCAAAGTTATAATCCGAAACACAAAAATGACCGTTGGGTCGTAAATTCTTCTGTATTCAGTCTTTCGGAGTGAGGAATAAAAGCTCCGTCTCCAACGAAAACCCAGGGCCAAGAGAGCCCCTCTACTGTGAAAAGTGGAATCCAGGTCGCCTCGACCTTCAACTTCATGCACGACATTAAATGAAGCATCCAACGGATTTGTGCGGCAACCTCGCGTCACTGTCTTCAGAATCGAAACCACTGCCCTGCGCAATAATTAAAGAAATAAGAAATTACTTCAGAACATCTGCAACGCGAGACCCACGCTTTCAGTATGAAAAGTGCAAACTCGTACAGAATTAAAACTTTGGAATGAAAATGGCTTCCGAAAGAGCATGTTTTTGGAACGAAATGAAAAATGTCGTGTTTCGCGCTCATAATGTCATAAAGCACTATGACAATATCTTGAGAACCACTGACCGTAGAAACTCCAAACATGGACTAAATTTTAAGTAGGACTATTTCCAGGACACCCACAAAATTTCATCAAATTCGGTTTAGCCGTTCTCCGGTGATGACGGGACAAACAGACAGACAGATTTTCAATTTTATTTATATAGTTTTGGAGATTTTAATCTTCCAGGTGTAAATTTCAACCACTCCCATACTGGTACCTTATCTGGCCACACTCAAGTTGAGTATTCCATTTCTAATTTTATGCAGTTCCTAAATCTTGCTCAGTTAAACACTATTTGTAATAAATATGGTAATATTCTTGATCTTATCCTGATCAACTATAAATAGATCATTATTGAGCACTCTACCCTCTGTTTTGTGAAAGAGGATCCCTATCGTCCTGCTCTAGAGGGATCTATCCTGATTAAAAGGGTGAGTAGAAATCATCGCATTAATAAAAATATTAAATACTAGCAGCATACCCGTTCTTCGTACGGAGTATATAATATAAAGAAACTTATAATTCACAATCATGTGCAAATTCTGTTAAAATATTAAATTTATTGCTCCTAAAGAGAAGTTTAAGAATATCTGTTCTCACTATGCAAAATTATCTTCACGGGCAGATCTGAAGAATAAAACACCCTGGCCCCTTCTGTAAACAAATTTACAAAAAAAAAAAAAGGAATTGAATCAATGTATGCAACCTCGTACTACTCATATTGTCGCAGATTAGAAAATATGACAGTGTGTTAGTAGAAAATTACCCGCATTACAATATAAGTCTCAAAAATATTTGCCAAAATAAAAGAGATGACGTAATAAATTGAAAATATATGTAATCCCCGTACGCAGAATCCCGGGGCTCCACCTTCATTGGATGCTGCTCATTCAGACGGCTTACATGATCTCCTACGTGTCCCATACTCGATGACGCTCGCAGAATCTCGGGGTTCCACCCTCCATTGGATGCCACTCATTCTACGACTCACACGATCGCCTACGTGTCTCATATTTGCTGACGCTCATGAATCTTGAAGCTCCGCCTTTCATTGGCTACCGTTCATTAACCCCTTGTCTCGATTCACGAGTCGAGAGGCTTCGCAGCCAAATTGCTGACACTTACTGACGTTCGTAAAATCCCGGGGCTCCGGCCTCCATTTTGTGTGTCGCTCATTCGGACGGCTCACACGATCGCCTACGTGTCCCATACTCGCTTACGCTCATGGATTCCGAGGCTCTGCCCTCCATTGGCTACCGTTCAGTAACCCCGAATCTCGATTCACGAGTCGGGCAGCTTCGACTCTAAATCGCTGACGCTCACTGACACTCGCAGAATCCCAGGAGTCCACCCTTCATTGACTGCCACTCATTAATCGCAACTCGCCGCAGGTGTGATGTTCACGTACGGGGCTTCCTCTTATTGTTAATTGAAGCTCATCAACTCCCTTAACTTCGCGAACAATGTCTCTAAGCTCAGCCCCCAAATCGATACGCTCGCCAACTCAGAATGCATGGCTTCGTGAGTTGAAAAGCTTCGTCTTCTACTTCCTTGCGCTTGTTGAGTCTGCATCACGAATCCTTTCATGTCGCATTCTATTAAGAACGATAGCTAACTATATTAGGAAGAAACGGCAAAATTTCATAATTGTAGGTTTTGTTTCCTGTTATTAATATAGTTTCATAATACGTGTTACGCTTTCAGTATAGAGATATTTACAACAATAAAACATTTAATTGCTGTACAAAACAATGGCATACTGATATTCATGACAACAATGATTGCGAAACGCCCTGTTTGTTTGTGGGAACGATAAGTATTATGATTATTAACATTTCACATTTTCTAAAGTTCACTACCAGCTTTGCAGTCATGTTTAGAAATAAAGATCTATACTTTTAAAGTTTTTAATGCTTCAATAACTTAGTCTTCGCCCATTTTGTAACGTTTCTGCTAAAAACAAATCAGAAAGAAGCTAGCAATCACCTCGACCTGCTAAATCTTCGCCCGTAGAGAAAGAGAGTTTTCACTTTAGAACTGCGTAAAAAATTTGGTAACTCATTAACTAAACTGAAATTTGAAAAGAGGGCTCCGTCCTGCAAAAATTCAAATATGTAGGTACATGCCAACAAAAATCGGAGATTCTTCTATAATTAGTATGCCCAGGACGCGAACTCGCAGCTCAAAAACGCTTTCTTTGGCTTTTGCATTAACTATTTCCTGAACTAAATTTTAAATCGAAAAACAGTTTATATCAGTGTATTTCCCTAATATTTCTCTACAAATGCACCGTCTTTAATAATTTTATATGCTATAGATTTTGCGGTACGTCACATAAAAACTTAAGAAACGCGAAATTTATCGAGCAGCTATCGCAGCGGCAGCTACATTTTACTTCCTCTGCAATACATGGCAATGTATAGGGAAAGTATTGGAATCATGCCGAAAATCGCAACTCGAGTTTTCGACGGATCTACACGTTTTGAGACCTCTAGAATACGAAAATACTATTTTTAACGTGACGTCTGTGTGTGTATGTATGTCTGTGTGTCTGGGCAATATATGTATCAACCAAAAATTGCCTGTACCCCTCCAGCTGAAAAACTAATGGACCGAATTTCACAAAATTCAGATGATCAGTCCGCTTGTGGGTTACTCTAGTGCTGATTAGATTTTGGTAAGATTCGGAAAAAAATAACCTGCCTTTTTTTGCAAAATGGCCAGCAAATATCGGCAAAATCTAAAATAAAAAACTACGTATGCTCCAATATATCCACTGAATACTAGTTTTATACGTAATTTTTGACGAAGAAAAAAAAAAGACCAACCCCATTACGCTAGGACAAGCCGTTCTTGAGATATTGTAGTTTTTTCGTATTTTCTCTACGCCACCATTGAAAATAAGCCAGTTACCAAATGAGAACGAAAATTGAATTAAAAGTGAATTAAATTTAATTAAAATAAAAAGAACATGGATATAAATCTGCAGGGAAAGTCATGAGCTGCCCACATCAGATTTTTTTAATATAGAGAGATAATTACAAAACCACATCTATAAATATATATGCGTAACTTCTGATCTCAAACCCAAAATATTGGAGCATGGAATTTACCATAGGACAGTCTCCAAAATTGGCTAGATCATTCTTTAAAATGGTTACATTGGTAACCCTAATACTTGCCAGAGCCACGCCATAATGCTTAACAGCAATCAATTCGTTTGCTTTCGGTACAGTCGTTTATAAATTATGAGTATATAAAATTTTGAACTCCTAATGTTAAATTAGTTTCCCAGAATTTCATTCATATGATCTAAAGTTTTCATCACCCTGATTAATTTTAACTAACTTAGCATTAAACGATTAACAACAAATCAACGCATATTTTATTTTCAATTTAATTTTCATATGCAATATAAATTATGAAATTAATATTCGAAAAATATGTGAATAGGAACTTGATATATTTTGATGTAAATAGTTTCTGAAAATAACTTTTGATATTATTATAAAATTTCAGCTCTTCGTTTTAATTTCTTCGATCGAAGATAATATTTTAATAAGTCGGAGAATAACTTTTATTTTTCGGGTGTATCTATATTGCAATTTTTAAACAAATTTTCATTATAAATGAGTAGAAAGCAATGTGAGTTTTAATAAATAAACGTAAATTTCCAAAATGTTCTTTAAAATGTAATTTACCAAAATTTTCATTTCTTATTACAACAAGTACAATGTCCCCTAATCCTCATTGTTATGATTAAAATTTAATATAAGAGACAAACTACCGCGAGAAATAATATCAAATTTTGCATTGAAATATAATAAATACTTCAAAATCAATTTCCATTGAAATATATGGTTGTTGTTATTCATATTTTTATCGAATATTAACTTTATAATTCATATTAAATAAAAAATATTTAAAAAAAAGAGAAAATTACAATTTATTTTGTTTGAGACATTTAATAGTAACGTAATAAAAATAAGTGTGATAAGACGATGGATTTACAAGATGTGAGCAAATTTGGCAAATTCAAGATGAATTTGAACAAATTTGAAGATGTAAATTCGAAATTTGACGTCAGAATTGGGTGTTTCTATTTGAAATTTTGAAGTTGGTGCTCATGTAGATATATGAAGAATGCTTTTTGTACAAATTTTAAGCATATAAATTTGCAGAGTATGTTACTCCCTACCCAATGGTATGTTTGCATTTGCTCTACTAAGAACGGTGCTCAAATAATGAGTAGTGATTCCTTTTTTTTCGCAGCTGTACCTACAGTTAGCATTGAAACAATTGAAGTAATTGAGATTTATATTTCAAAATTACCATCATACTTTTATGTTTTAAATTGGATTTCAAATTAATTCATGTTAATTTAAGTTTTCAATACGCTATTTTACTCCTATTTATGTTTCTATTCCAGTCAGTTATCACTTTTTAAAAAACTCCTTATTTTATGGATCATATATTTAAAATATATTGGACTGATTTTATGGACTAAAAGATGATTTTTAAAATATTCTTCTCAAACATAACAAAATTCAAGTTCTGGAATGTGTGTATTCCAGGACGTTGATTGTTGTCGAATAATATAAGTCGAAATTAACAAACAATTTTAAATGATTTTGTATGATCCGAACTGAAAACTGCAACCTCTACAACATCAGTCAAATGTGCTTTACTAAGCAACCCGGGCTGTCAGATTATATAGCGTGTTATTGCTTTAATTTCCTATTATTTTATTTGCTTTATTTTATTTCTTTATTTATTTGCATTATTTTGTTGCTTTATTTTACAATTATTAGTAATGATCTTCAAATCCAATTCCAGGAATAGCATTACAACATGTATTATTCCTAACATTACACCGGATGTAACGTTAGGTCGACTTTCAGCACTAAAATACGCTAAAAACACTTCAATAAAGGTAATCACACAAAGCAAATACATAGATTTTGAAATTGACACTGGCAACAGATAACAATAGGGATAAAAGCTCTTTAGTGAAAAGCACTCAACTTGAAAATATCGGAATTTACTCATTCTGAACCAATGAAGCTTAAGGTATTCAAGAGAAAATGACAAAATGAATCAATATGATGGCCAATAAGCGTTATTCTTGACACTGCTTCGTTTAAAGGATATCTCCCCGCGTAGTAGGAAATTAAGATAGCTCAAATATACGTACTTGATTAGACTGCGCTTAAAATGAGCATTTACTATTTTATTGTGAACATAATAAGAGGTTTGTGGATTTTTACAGCTATGGTTGTTTCATCATTTGCATATGTATTAAAGTATTAATGCTTTTCCCTAATTATTCAAATTTAGATAGAATTAGCTCGTACAAATATTTATTTCGCACTTAAAGTAAATTACAACAAAATATTTCTAACAGTATTTTGTATAATAATTTAATGGAATAAATTACATTGAATTTCCAGTATTTATTATATTTTAGATTCATGTGTAAATATTAGTCTGTCGATGTTATGTGTAAAAATACTATTCAAATTCGTGTAAATATGTGGTACATAAAATATAAATCCTCCAAGTGCAAAAATAAGGGGCAAGGGCAAATTTTTCTGATTTAGTTTACGATCTGGCATGCATGTCTCACAAAGAAACCTGGCAAAAGAAATGAACGTAAGAATTATTGCACCATGTTAACTTAAAAGTAACTTCCTATCAAATTTTAGGAAATTACGTCGAATAATCTTTGAGCTTTTGTGTATATATACGCGGAAGAGACACCCACACACAGAGATAAACACACATAAAAAGTCACAATAAAAATGGTTTATTCGTTCTCAAGGGTGTCCAAAATAAGTAGATACTTCAAAAACTCGTATTCCAATTTTTAACCCTATTGCAATACCCTCCTTATAAATTACTATGCATTGTAGTGAAAGTTAAATGAGAATACTGTTCAAATTGCCCACAGTACTAACGAATATAGCACAAATTTCTTTAAATCTTTACTTTGGTAACAGTGAAAAAATATATGTATGTTGAACTTCGATGTGGTCTGAAACATTTATTCTCCCGTTTGAATAACCATATATGACTAGCAAAGCTATTTTTGTAGTCCAATTGAAAAGAATGATTTAGTAAAACATCGTTTATATGTTTCTTATTTATGCACTTTTATCATTCATACGTCGTTTCCAATTGTTCCCCTGCACTTCTTTGCATGCTAAATTATTTAATTTATTCTCTTGAACTCATTATACAAATTCATTTATACGTTGTTTCCTTTCTGATTTCAAGTCACTACCACACCCAAAGAAACTTTAAATTCAAGAATTATTTATCCTATAGAGTTCTAAAAGGCACCTTTTAGACTTTCCGTTTCTCTTATTATTTGTAAATTTTTGTACAAGAAGTAGGTGGGAATGGTTTTAACCAAAACCTAGATTCATATTCACAGAATCTAGAGCTTTCACAAAGCTAGGACTGTGCCCGACCCTTTGTAAATAAAATAATTCTTAGACCGCATTCTTGTTTGTTAGGCACTCGTCACCAAGAAATATCCGATGAAATTGCAGAAAGCAAACTTTCGATGTGTTTTAATATTTTAAACATATCTTATGGTCTGTAATACTTTAGCACATAGCAAGTTTTCCTTCTACCATTGCACGTATCGACTATTCCCTGCTGACTAACGCAAAGGCGTGAAATCAGTCCATGGATGCTGTTATCTGCAATACAAGCTTAGATCTTAATTCGGGGAAAGATCATTGTCCTGAGTTATCTCCGTCCAGCGAAGCGCCTGGATAGAGTAGGGACCTATGGGATTCTTTCTTTTCCCCTTCGCTTACTGGGCCTGGCCCTTCAGTTTGGTGCGTTTGGATAAACGATGGACTTTTCTCCCAGCCATCCTAGCAAAATGACATTTCTCGTAAAGGATTTTGTAGACATTATATTTAAAAATATATGCATGACATAATTTAAGAATAAATCTAGCACACAAATACAGAGAAAGTATTTAATACTTACATAAAAGTTTTAAGAATCCTGTTTTAAGCACTAATTATCATACAAGAAAATGTAATACAGTCGTAGAAAAGCTTCATGGGCATGAAGAGAATATACACAGTATGTTAAAAATTGACTTGTGTTGGGGGGGAGTTGTGCATTTTATGATATATTAAAAACATTCTATCATATATTCCAAAGTTCTTAAACTTGTAAAAACCTAAAAATCATTCTTCTGAAAACACTCAAAAATATCTGAAATTTGCAAAAGTTCTAAAACTTCTAAAGTTCCTCTGACCTGAAAACATCCTAAAAATAAACTGAATTCTTAAATAAACAGAAAGTGGACCTATTGACCAGTTTCCCTACGTGTACAAATATGTACTCCTGTAAAATATTAAAAATTGACACTTTACCTAAAAATAAAAACATTAAAAGTAAAAGAAAGAACACAGATTTTAGGTTTTCAAAATCTAACGTTTATTAAAATTTAAACTTCACTTTTAAAATAATTTTTAAAACCTTTTACATCTCATTAACTAAAATCAAACATCTTAAATAATAAAAATAAATGGAATGGCCGGTCGTATAGTGGTAGTAAAAACGTTAGAATATTAAATTTTAAAGTTAACAATATTAAACTTATACAACTATTTATCAAAACTAAAATTTGGAATAAAAAGAACATAAGTTAGCCAAAAGGGGAATTTAGAACAAAAGTTAAACTTAACCTCAGGTTCAGGTGACCTAAAATATATAAGTCTAAAGGGGTCTTATTCTATGCTAGTTCAATTAAATTTTAAATAATGCAAAAGTAAATTAGCCTGAAATTTGAAGGAAAAGAATTATATCACCAAGGCTCCAAGATAAGCTTCCGAGATCTGCAGGAAAGGACCCAACAGCAAAAACGTCACCAAAGTTCCCTTCTTTAAAGGCAAACACGGCAAAGGAGGGTTATGTCCATCAGAGGTGAGGAAAATCTCCGGCCGGATCCGAATTCCAAAAGATTCCAAATAGGACGTTTAGTAACGAAGAAATAAATTCTCCACACAGCTACACCGGATCTTTGACATCAGGACTGAATGCATCGCATATGTCTGGTGCTTTTCACCAAAAATGACGCTCCAGTTCTTCATAATAAGAGCAGCATAACCCGGGAGAACCAAACACTTAGTTGACGTGTTAACTCATCTCCGCTGACATCGCAGAAACTCTATTTAGAGGATGGGAGACCAATAACACCTCCAATCGTTCCGTCCGTCTAGACATAACAAACGTCCGGCTCCCACATCATCCAGACGAAACATTTTCAGAGAGCATGGAAGGAGGAATCAATTAAGCGAAAAAACATCAAAAGAATGTTGGTTTAACAGTCAGAAGAATTCATCTCGGAGTAAACTAAACACATGCTTAGATGAGAATAAAAAAAAACGTTCCATTTCGAAACCGAACTTCGGCTCGGCTCGCGCCGAAGCGCTAAAAACAACAGCTTTAACAGATCACATCTTAGGTTCTAATCAATTGCAAAAGAGAAGACAAGAGAAAGAGAGCGAAAAAGTGCGCGATTTGCTTATATACTGCGAAACATCGCTGCCACAGATTGTAAACAAAATTATCGATGAACGATAAAATAATTAATGACAGACGATTTTAATATTACGATCAACCAATTAAAAACTCGAAACTTTAAAGAAGAGAAATGGAATTTCAAAGCAGACGAAAATTAAAAGGAAATGAAGTGAAACGATTTGGAAAATACGAATTCGGCAATAATTTAAATATGGACGATTCTGAAATATTTAAAACGCTGAAAATAGAATAAAACTGTAAAATTGCGATGAATTAATCAATTTTTAACAGAGAGCAATAAATTTGGAATCAAATTAAAGGGAATAAAAAGGGCAATAAATGGAATCACAAATTAGCCAATTTAAATAAATTTAAATTGCTAAAACCTAAAAAGAACGAACTTTTGCCGTTTTTAACACAAAACCTATTGAAAAGAACCTATTTGAACAAAGAATATCAAAAACCTAAACAATTGGAAGATGAATAACTAAAAGAGAATGACTATGTAAATAAGACCCCTGAACACATTTAAACTAAAAACAAAACACCTAAAATAATTAAATATCCAAAAGTATAACCCAACAACCCAAAGTATATTCTCTTCATGGGCATGAAGAGAATATACACAGTATGTTAAAAATTGACTTGTGTATAGAATAATCACTGACAGAAAGAGATCAATTGAACAAAAATTGACTATAAACGTAAAATGGAAAGGTCATATCGAGTTTGAAAACATTCTCGCAAACTAAATGCAATTCAATGTCTTTTAGACTTTAAAAGAATGCTTGAAAATGCAGGTATAATTGATATAAATTGTAAGGAAAATTGTATCTAAAAATTAAAAAATAATAAAAATGTATATTTAATATAATTTTTCTACAACTCGAGGAGTTATTATTAAGTATGTCATAAGTTCCAGTTTATCATCAAATATGTAATATTATGTAATAATATTACTGAGAACGTAATTCCTTAAATAAGTCAAATTTGGCAAAAGATATTCTTTCATATTTTTAAAATTTAGAAAAAAAATAAAAAACTTGATAAATTTGTTTTAAGTGTAATTTTTTTTATTAACTATATAGTTGTTTGTCTTGAATTAGAGGCAAGTACTATAAACATTAACTACCTATACATGCCAAAACTTTATATTTTCTCGCTTTCTTTATACTCTATGGAAAAATCCCACAGTTTTAAGTTACAAATTCAATAAATGTTACAATCTCAGGAACAACCAGGAGGAGAAATTATAAAGATTTATACTATAATTTTGTAAAACAAAAATTAAATTCATGCTTACGTTTTATCTTATGCAGTTACTTTTTGATTACATCTATAAAAAAATCGCTATATTTGTATAATCTTAAGCTTCTGTAATTTATGTGTGTGATGCCAATAAAATACTGATGTTCATTTTTTGTGAAATATAGACATATAAATAGTCAATTTATCGTTTTTAACAACAAATAGCGTACAGAATTACAGAAATTCAACATATTAGTATTTTAGACCTAAAATCCTGAGTGTTTAATATAAACTCTCATTTAAACTAAAAACTCTCTATATTCGGTTATAAACACTTTAAACTTTATTAGAATATATGAATTGAAAGTAAGTTAAATGTCACTCATAGCAATTAAAACATGTAGCAGTTTGTATATCAGTCAAACTGCTCTGTACAACTTTTGCAACTATATTTCATCATGTGAAAGATAAGATATATGCATAAAATAATTAGTATTAAACTTGAGAACAAATAAAATAAAATAAAATGTCATAATTCAGAAAATAAAAAAAAATGTATAAATGTACGATTCCTGATTTTATGCAATTAAATACAGTTATTCACATTAGAACTATGAACAATATGTATATAATTTTCTTCGTTTATATCTGTATAAAGAAACTAATTTTAATGTAAACATATTGACTCCTTTACTTTTTTTTATTTAAGAATAAGAATTTATAGATATAAATTTGCAAAAAATTAAATCTACGACAAATTTTACACTATTTATTTGAAGAATAAATGAAACAAAATCAAATGTTATAAATCAGAGAAAAATTTTTAAATGTATGATCCTTGATTTTTTATATTCAAATACAGCAATTTATATTAGAACTATGAATAATAAATAGATAACGTTCATCGTTTTTATCTATATCAAGAAACTAAGAAACTAATTTTAATGAATTGACTCCTTCGCTTTTTTTTCTCATATAAGAATAGGTATTTATAGATATAAATTTACAAAAACATTAAATCTACTGCAAATTTTACAGTATTTAACTGACATTATTGATATAAATGTCACTTTCTTATTTAAGAATAAGTATTTATATATATAAATTTGCAAAAACTTTAAATCTACGAAAAATTTTACAGTATTTAATTGACAATCTCAATATAAATATGAACATTAATATGTAATAGCATATAATATATCCATTAATATATCTTAGCAATAACCAGTTCAGCCTAATACTCATTAATATAATTCGTAAAAACTACAATAAAGAAGAAAATTCTTTAATTAGCTTACCCTTCTACAGCATTCAGTTTTCTATTATATCCAAGTTAGCACTATGTTGAAAATAAATTTGATATATTTTCCTTAAGCAAATAACAATAAAAATAATATTAGACTTTTTGTGGATTATATATGTATTCTTTATTGTTCTTTATTGTTTTATTGTTATTTGATATATGCTTTATCATTTATTATATATATTTGATAGTATATGCTTTATTGTTATTTGATAAATTTGATATATACCTTGGCCTTCATAATCATTTTAAAACTACATTGCTATATAAAACTTAGTCATAAATAAATATCTGATTTATAATCTTAATCTGCTCATAGCATAGTAAAACTCTTAAAAAGCCGCACATTGTAAAATGTAAACAACGGTCAGTGTCACTATACCCTATTCAAACTCTCACACAAAGACAAGAGGGGAACTGAGAGGATTCAAAATATCAACACTTAGCATGACGTCAGAGCGGACACCCCTTATCCAAGGCCAGGTCCAAAGAAGAAGAGAAGAAGAATCACGATAGCCTCGATAGCCCAGCGACGCGCCTGGGGGGGATAGAGAGCAAAATATATCAGACCGTATTAAAATATAACAAAAACATTTACTTACAAACAAACACACCTATAAATATATACAAGCAAACTGAATACATATATAATCCACAAAAAGTTTAATATTATTTTTATTGTTATTTGCTTAAGGACAATATAAAGGAGGTGAACATGGTAACATACTACTTAAATCCCTACTAACGGAGAGCGAAGAAAAGTAATCCTGAAATTATTGACCCAAACATTGGCAGCAAATACTCTTGCGTTGGTCCATGGTCTGTGGGTATCATCGAGTTCCAAAACAGAATGATTCTTTATTTTATTTCCTCAAAAACTTCTCTCTTTGCAAATTTTTACTCTCTCTCTGTTGTGGCTTACCCGCCAAAGGCCGTACACTGTCAATTATAATGTCCATGGTTTATATAGTATAACCATAAATTTGTTGCAATCTGAAAACAAATGCGCACGCATTTCCATGTTTCTCGAGTTCACGTAGCAACGTGAGTATGTTCTGAAGTTTTTAGTCGAAAGCAATCGCAATTGTAGTTTGAACTGTCCGCAATGGACGCATGTATAAATTTGGACTTGTAAATTGGAAAGTCTTCAACGGACGTTTGTATTAGTTTGTTTATAGTTTAGTAATTAAATACAGTCCACATTTAGAAGAATTATAGTTTTCTTGATTTAGTTTTGTCTCACGGCAATCATACCAAAACACTCTCCAAATATTCTAAAATTAGCCTTCCATTCTCTCCTTTACTCCTGGGCGTCCATTTTTCGCCCCCAGGCAATTGACTATTGGTGCATTTAATCACTTATAACGTAAGGAGCGTCCAAGACTCCCCCGTAACATCTTATATTACATCGGGGTATTTGAAAAGTCCCGTTGTCTTCCTTTTTCTGCCGCCCAAAGCCGTTTTTGCAGTAAACACGATAATCCAGGTTTCCGAACCTTGTCAGATATCTTTAAATTTCGACTATGAGTTACTTTTGGATCGTAGAAAACTGTCATCCATGATTAGTCTTGGCGAAAACCAAAAACATACACAAATCTGTATAGACTTCATTCAAAATGTGCAGATAAAATCATTCAAAAGTGTATTCATGGTTTTTATTTGTCAATAAAAATATGTCAAACCCATACAATGAAGAGTTTTACTTGTCTGACAATTTATTTCATAGTCATTGACAAAATCCCAAAGACATGCATTTTCAAAGCTACACACAAGTTTAAAAACACCATTAAATGAAACTTCGATGAGGAATCATTTAATAGTGCGTTTTATTATTATCCTGCCGTAGAGATCATCCAAAGTGTGTAGAACAGATGCAAGGATGGCCGAGATGTGTGGTCTAGAAAGACTGTGGTATCGCCCCCTTTATTTTATGGCAAATCCATTCTTTCTGAGATCAGAGTGTTACCTTCCCTAGAATATCTGGCACTGAATTTTACTGTAGTGACCTAATTTTTGTGTGACAAAAATGTCTGTTCATGAATACACCGAATCTGATCAATTATCCAAATCGTTTAAGTTATATTGTTTAACTTCACTCTGTCACTTTTATGGCACATTGTGTGGTTCCGGCTTTATTACCACTTGTTGCATTAACTTACACTGTTAAAGATGTTTCAGAATACTTAGTTATTGATTATATAAAAATATTCCCTTCTATTATGCACATTTACGTTTAGTGTTATTTTGTGTCATTACAAAGGCAATAAATAGTAGATGAAAGAAAAATATGAGTATTTTGCAACTGTCGAAGCTGATTTTGCAAAACTAAATATTAGCAAATTAATTTCAGAGTAAATACAAATTTTCTTTGTTTTTAAAAGCTAAATAATGATTGCTACAAAATTTTAACCATTTCCATACGTCGCCGTGACGTAGTTATATGTAAATTTTCATGCAAATCAAACAAGCGGTTCTAAGTATTGCAATTTCAATTAGTGTATTTTTAATTACAAAACATATAGACGTGTTAATATTAATTTTTAATTAATGCATACATCTTAGCTTTAAAATCCACACAATATACAGAATGTCAATACTAAGTGTAATTAGGATCTACAGTTCTTAATGTACATATATTTTAGTTGGGGGTAAGATTTATTATTTTTAATCTACGTCATAAATGATGTTATAATTATACGTCAAGCACCAAAATATTTATATTGAATACCGATGAAAATGCGATATTACAAGAAATAAAAATATCGATTTTAAAAGTGATGTTAACAGTGGTGATAAAAATATTTTAAAGGTGAGCACTTAACTTTAAATACTGGAATTCTATTATAATAATTCTAACAGTTTCTAGTCATTCAAGAGGAAATAGCGAAAGGAATAAATGTGATGGTCAGCTTTATTTTAACTTTGTAATATTCAGTGGACTTTACATAAGTAGACATTTTAAAATTAATCACACTTTTTTGTTTATATAGCTAAAAAAAAGATTAGCTTTTGTTATACTATAATTATTCCTATTATATGAATGGTGATTTGATTACGAAACACTTTCCAACTTCAATGCAATTTCATTTAAACATCTCTAAAATGCGATATATTCCTCGTTAATATTTAAAAAAATATCACAATACTATATTAATTTATTATATATGAAAACTTAAAACTTCATCGCAAAAAATGAACTTCATTCAAATGGCGCCATTGAAATGTAAATTGCCTGGTTGAAACATCTCTAAAATGCGATACATTCCTCGGTAATGTCTTTAAAATTATCATAATACTACACTAATTTATTATATTTGAAAACTTCATCGAAAACAACTGAAATTTATTCAAATGCCGCCATCGAAATATAACACGTCTGTATCTCTTTATAAAAGTAGAATTTCATTCATAAACATTTTTCCATTCATTTCATTCATCACGATACTATAGCAAATTATTTTATTTAAAAACTTAAAATCATGGAGATACAAGTAATAAAACTCTATGTTTAACACTTCATCGAAAAAAATCCTCCTTCTCTCTGTAAAATCAATGAATATTTCATTCATATCAGCTATGCAGACTCTATGAGCTAAATAATTTTGCGTTAAAGAAATGCAACAATCCTTATACAACTTATTCTATATATTTTGCTGTTTACATTTTCCATCAGTGAAAAATAGGCTTCGTTGTAGAAATAATCAAATTTGGATGATCATTTAAACTCAAATATATTGTAATTGCATTGTTTCAGTACGTAGATGCACAGAATTTAAGCAAACATGAAGCGGTTTTAGGACGGACACAACACTCAATATGAATTAAAAGAACTTTAAAAATCATAATTTTGACATAAGATGGATGCCATATTTTATTTTGAAGTGGCTCACGTGATGTCTTCATATAATAGTTACGTGATCGCTTCATATAAGAGGTGTAATTATTACTTTAATTTTTATTTTAAAAACTACTGAATATATTTTAATGAAATGTTTTTTATATATTTTATGGGATAATTTGAATATTTCCTTAAATTTTCGAAGCAATTTGTGAATTTTAAATTCACTTAAAAAATGTTTGAAAAATTAAGTCCCTTAGGGTTCGATGTATTTCATTTTTTCGACCCGGGTTCAATCCAAAACTAATTCGGTGATATTATTCATTTAAATTCCCATAGATCCACAGACCGTCTGAACAACATACTAACATTTCATTTTGATAAAATCATTTTTACGGCAGTTATCGTGCTAACGGACAGACAGACACAATGAACAAAGTCATAAATACTTTTCAACTTTGTTGTAAAGTGTTAAAAATCGGTGGTCTCGCCAGTCGAAGTAGTTTTACATAAATAACGTCTTGTAAAATCAAAATATTAAAGTATCAAAATTATAACAGTGATGATAAAATTATTTACTTAATTTGTAATTAATAATTAGGTTGATTCGAATTCGAAATCGTAATAGTGCATATAGTATAACTCCGTACATCGCCTGTTTTCGCTAAAACCCACATGACGCGCAGTTCGGCTTCAACCTGTAAATAACATACTTCATAAATGATAACCAGTAAAGTGGAGCCTTTGAAATGGAGAGACAGTTATTTTCGATTTCAATTAATTATAAAAATTACTATTTAAAATCTTCAAATTAGCTACTTAAATATTCATTAACAATTTACAATTCGTACTTAAAAATTATTATGCATGATAAAAGGGGTATGTTTGGTTTGGCTTTCACAGTCATCTGAAGGTGTCTTTGGACATAGAATTTGTCATCATTTCAGCTATGAGTTCCCCTGAATTCATCTGGATTGTCACACTGGGCACATTATCAATCTGTTTTGTCTCTGATTCGTGTCTGATTGCATTACCTTCGTATCTTAATTCGATTGTGTTTTTTTACTCGGACTTGCAACATTCCAACTGGCTCTCCCTTCATCTGCTCATTGACTAATGACTTAGTTCTGGTGGCCACGTGACCTTTTGTCGTGTGTAGGACTTCTTTATGGCCTCATCGTAAATAACTTCGAATTGAACGCCAAGTCTTGGCGTCAGATTACCTTGAGCAATTGTAAGCATGACCTAATATTTTATTTCTTAGGTCTCAACTTGACGTTGATTTCTTGTACCATAACATCGCAGTATAAAATATATCACTTGCCACCGTCTGTCATTGCAACAACCACTTTTTCAAAATAATTTACAATATTAAATTATCGACATTATAACCACTACATCTCGAAAAGTAAGAACAGGCTCCAAAATGTAATTATACATTCTTAAAATGTGTTCAAAAGGCTTCAGATTACTCGCTTACTGTTAATAGCTAGCTAAAATATCGAAATTAGATCCACCATTTTAAAATTATTCAAAATATTAAAATCGAAACTACAATAACCACTATGGTTCGAAAACACCGGACTGGTAGCTAAGAGGCAAGCGTTTAAAAGTGCCCACTCAACTGCCCGGCTGTGGATGTCGCTGTGTCCGTTTAGAGTGTAATATAATCCGCCCCATGTGGTGCACCATTATAATATCATGTGACTGCAAAATGTTTCACGATCCGGTCGCTAAAAACGGGTGAATAATTTGGCAATCAAGTGTCCAGCCAGTTAAGAGAAATAAACAATAAAAATAAAAAACTGAACCCGATGCGAAATCCAATTACATATCTTTGTAGAACCTTCAAATAACTACAAATTCATCATTATATACATTCATATATATATATGTGTGTGTGCGTGTGTGTCTGCATGTGAAATTCATTCAATATAGGAATGCAAAGTACAATTTTCTCCAGTGCAAAAGGCCAGTCCGAACACGTTTCACTAAAAATCGAAATCACATTAAACAAAGATATCGGTTTTTAAATTGACACCGACATCTGACAATATCACTGGAGATAAACGCACTTTCATGGAAAGCACGCAACTTCAAAATATCGAAATTCAATCAATCTAAAGCAATTAAGCTTGAGTAATTTATACAGATAGTGACTATATGAAACGATTTGATGGCAAATTATAGACAACACTTTATTTAAACATCAAACAAGGAAGTAGGAAATTAAGAGAGTTAAAAATCAGGCGAGTTAAGAGTTTAATTATAAGATTATTAAGTTGCGTTCCGAATGATTATTATTTCTTGCTCTAGATAAAAAGGGGGATTTGAATCACTGTGTGAGACCAGGCAATATTTAGGCAGTGTTAATGTACGAAAATTATGATATCTACCAAATCACACAAAAGCACAGACTCGTAGGCATCAGTTTACGACAACCCTGACCCGGGAGATCATGAGAGCAATAAATAAAGGCACTTATTTACAAGTTACTTGTTACAAGTGTGGCTGGGTTAGAAAATCTACTGGGGGACAAAGCTGAGACAATTCAGATTGTTTAACAAATTAACCAATGAAGAAGTGTTGCTACATCGCTCTGAGGACAACCAATGTGATACGGAGGGCATGTCTGAACCTCAGGCAAAACCATGCGGCCACAAGGAGAGAAAGTTCAAGTAATTTCAGTCATTATGGAATAATATATGCATTTCAGAGGTTGAAGAGTCAGTATTGATATACTCAGACATGGTGCAAGAGTCTCTATTGAGAGATGGCCATAACAGTCTACTTTAATAAATTAGAGGCAATGCTGGCCAAGGAGGTGATTTAACAGCCAATATTCAGTCATCATTTGGATAAAGAATTGATCTGACAAACAAGGATGAATGAACGGTTAAAAAGGTAGTGCTTCAAAAATAATGTCAAGCAAAGATTGCCAAGTTAAGATAGTGTTCAATATTTAGAGTGTGCTTGAGTACCTATAACAAAGGGCAATAAAGATCCAATATATGTTTCAATGTCTAAAGGCAACAGCAGAGGTATGTGCAAATTGAGATCCTGGTGATTTTAGGCAAATAGATATCTGGTCTCACACAGCCAGTCTCCCCTTTAAATATATATATATATATATCCGGGAGTTGTGACGCGGGGAGCGGGAATCACATTCTCCCGGCCAATTTTTGGTATCTTGCTTTCATGTTCATTATTCCTTTACGGTTAGATATTGTTATCCTCTTTGTTGAGCTGAGCCATAAAAGTGTGATTTCATGTTTTTTAACATGGTTTATAATATTTTATGTGATATATATATATACAATTATTGTAAGTTAATTATGTAGTATGTTAATATATTATATTTTGGAAATCACACAAAGAATTAATGGTGGGTTATAATGTAGCAACAATGCAACGTACGGTTATATGATTTGCGGGCGATTTAAGAATGAGAATAATTTAAGTCAACCCAAATTCACTATTTAATATTTAAAAAGAAACTAACTGGATGTTCTCTCTTTTTTTGTGTACAACACACTATACTAGTGCAAAAGTCAAAATCCTGGGACTAATTTCATTTTTGTCTAACCCTTCAAGATAGATCGTGACAAAAAAATTATCTTATTTAGAATTATCTTGCAACAGACCATACCGCTAATATTGCCACTAAATTATAAATAAATAGTTTGAAAAAAAGTGGTTCTCAGAGTGAGATTCGCGAACTCCTGTAATAATTCTCCCTAATTTAAGCAGCAAAGAATTGAAGAATTTTGCAAAACATTTGTAAATGTTGCATTACTGCTATTTTAATTTCTGTGAAGTAAAAACAGTGATTTTTAATAATTGAAGATGTTACCTAATCCGATGATCAAGATTAAAAGAAGAATGCCAATCTAATTATTTATTGATTTAAACCATGATTCTATCAAGATTTCGAAACGTATCTTCAGTATTTTCAGCGCAACCTATAGGGGAAAGTCGATACTTTTTCATCTTTACTTTCTTAATCCTTTACATCTACATTTTCCATTTTACAAAATCATCATCTCAACTGTGTTTGAATTTTTATATATTTTAGCCGATTCATCTATCAGTCTTCTTACTCCGATTAACCCGATATTCAGAGATTTTGAACCGTTTGCTTCAGCTGATTAGTCGAACATCAGTTCAATTATACATGCGAAGTTGTCAACATTCCTGATTGTCTGGGGTTTTCATTATGCCAGTAAACTGATAGATTTTTAATCATGCATTCTTAGCTAAAACAGTGTCATGATCGGCACTAACCAGACTTTTCTTTGATTCTTTGCATCACTGTTTACATTCATACAAAAAGATTTGAAACTTTTATTGCCTTAGTTATTCTACAATTTTGATATTACAAAAGGCATCAACCTGCTTCAACGTCAATTAATGAGCAATGAACATCATGGCAAACAAGTCAACCAATAAACTTTAAAATCAAAGACAACCAAATAAGTGGTTAAAAGGTCATTTATTAAAATCTCCTTATTATGACATGCAAAATCACATAGCCAAAGCGCTTTCGGACGTTACCATGCCCTTCATCAGTGGCTAAGTAACATAAAGTGCGAACAAGTGCCTAAATACAGGCGGCCCTCGACTTTCGCTGTTTCGCACATTTTTAAAAATTCAATTTTTTAAAGCTTTTCGTCGATATTGCAAAACTCGTTCTCTTCCATGCAGTCACTCCCACGGAGGCCTGTAGCTCGCGCTCACTCACACATTGCCGCCTAGATTAGCAGACTTTTCGGAATCGTTGGGACGTCACTAAGGTTCCGAGCCGCAGTGGTGGGGGAACGAATGTCTACAATGTATTAAACAGGTTTAGTCTTGCGTTAGCAAGTGATAGCTACTTTTAAACGATATTATATGAGGACATTAATGAATCAGGCCATCAGGGCAACTGACAGGGAAGGTGGGCCTACATTAAGAGATTTTTGGAGGAACTATAATATATGGAACTCAACAAACAATTTTGGACACTCGTGGTCTGAAATAAAAGAGTCAACAATGAAAGGTTCCTGGAAACAATTATTCCCACAAACAGTGAGTGATTTTATAAATTCGGAAGAAACTCCGGAACCTCTCACGGATGAAATAGCTAGCCTAATGAATGAACTAAACTTGGACTTCAACAGCGAAAATGTTAATGAGTTGATTGAATCTCACTCAGTACCTCTGTCAAATGAATACTTAATTGAGAAACAAGAGTTAAATGAAATACAGAATGAAAGTGAGGAAGAAGAAGCTTATAAAATCGGCAAGACTTTAACAATCAAAAATATGAATGAAGCCTTCATGCGTCTAGACAAATTTTTGACTATCATGGAAGAATGTAATTCAAATAGAGAACGTTACGTAGTATGATTGAGAAAGACACAGCATGTTATAGAACTCTTTATCAAGAATAAAAAAGGATGGTATTTAACTAACTCTTGGCAAGTTTATAAAGAAAACACCTGGAAGTTAACTCGTTAACTTACTCGTTAAGCCTCGTTAACTTACTCGTTAAGCCTCGTTAACTTACTCGTTAAGCCTCGTTAACTTACTCGTTAAGCCTCGTTAACTTAATTATGTATATTGAAAAATAAATGTTTTAAAATACAACTTTTGATAGGGTTTTTTTTACATCCCTCTACTTTCGAACATTCAACATTCGCACCTATTTTCAGGAACCAATTATGTGCGAAAGTCGAGGGCCGCCTGTATAGGTCATACCCGCCAGGCAAAATCTACATACATCAACTACATACATCAATTTATACATTTTTAATTTTGTAAAGGCTAATTTTTGTTTTTAGTTTCGCTAAGCTTTTCTTTTTTTAAAACGATTAATTTGTAATTTTGACAACATTCTGCCCCTTAGTTATGCTTGTCGACTCGTTCTTGACTCTATGCAGGTCAAGCATTTACATGATTTTCTAAAAATTCAATAGTGATTGCTTTTCATTTTTTGTCGAAATTCATGTTGGTTATTAAACTCTATTTCTTATTGTAATATGCATTTATATGATTATTTATTTTACATCCTTTAAAAAATTAAAAATGTATATATAAATTGATGTATGTAATTTTGTATGTAGTTGACGTATGTAAATTTTCCCTGGGGCTTATATTTAGGCTTTAGTTCGCACTTTACTTCGCCACTGATGAAGGGCATGATAATGTCCGAAAACGCTTTGGCTATGTGATTTTGTGCGTCATAATAAGGATATTTTAATACATAACTTTTTAACCAATTATTTGTTTGTCTTTATTTTAAAATTAATGACCATTCTTTACCAGACTAAATGCAATAGAGAACCATTACTAATAAAGGCAAGAAAACGTATGTCTGCATATTTGTCTTCTTGGTATTGGTACTGAGTGGCATTTATCCTGATTATTATAAGGTAAATTGTACGTACCCAAATTTTTCTGAACAAGGACTTACTTTTTATGCCTTCACTTAGGGTTGAGTATGAAAAACTCCGGCTCTCAAGCAGTGAAGAATAACACTCAAGACATATAATACAAACTCTGATTTAAATGGATCAATTCTTTAATTTTTATGCAAATATCTTGATTAATTCATAAAGTTTTCTCATAAAATCACTTAAATAACACATATATCTATAAAAATACTATAACTATTACATAGAAACATATACAGTTATTTTATGAAAAGCAATAATTCCTTAATCAGGTTTGAGTTCTTACTCAAGTACTGCTACATAATCGATATATGTTACGTGCCCTCCGTGATCACTATTAACAGGTGAAAATTGCATAATTACCTCATTTTGCACAGTGACAGTTAGCCCAGAAAACAGTATGCTGGATGCCTGTATATACTTGATACGCCACTTGTATTCACTCCGCACATACTGCTGTCACTCATCATATTGATGATCCACGTTTTCTTATGTACGATACGCAGGAGGGGGTTTTTTTATACTCCTAAATTTACGTGATTCTAGGTTGCTGTCGGAAAATCGAATCTGCCGACACATCTCAAATTCTGTGGAACCACATTTTCTTTTTCACCTGTTTTGTCATACCACCTTCTCTGATTTGTTGTTGTAGAAGGAGGGGATGCACGCAGTTTAACTATGTGTGAGTTCCAATTGGTTCTTGTGGGTGCATTTAAAGTGCTTATTAGCTTGATTGGCATTTAGATTCGGAATGTCAACATGTCGTGCTACACTGACAAAGAAGGTTCTTTTTGGATTTAAAACCTGCTGATACTTTTATTTGCCCTTTATATTCAGCACATCATCGAAGTTTTACGTAACATATCTTTTCAAGAAACAACATGGACAAATGTTTATATTTATATCATAATTCAATTTATTATTACTCGTCATATTTCCTTATAATCTATATAAATAAAATTGAAAATCTGTCTGTCTGTCTGTCTGTCTGTCTGTCTGTCTGTTTGTCCCATCATCACGGGAGAACGGCTGAACCGAATTTGATGAAATTTTGTGGGTAGCCTAGAAATAGCCCCACTTAAAATTCAGTCTATGGTTGGAATTTCTACGACCAGTGGTTCTCGAGATATTAGTGAAAAACGAAACTTTCGTTTGTCTCATCATCACGAGAGAACGGCTGAACCGAATTTAATGAAATTTTGTGGGTTGCCTTGAAATAGCCCCCCATAAATTTTGCCCAAGTTTCAAGTTTCTAAGACCAGGGGTTGTCGATATATTAATGAAAAACGGAACTTTTTTTTATAGGCGTTCTACTCTCCAACTCCGTGGTTTATCCAAACGGAAATGATAAAAATCGTTTGTTTAAAGCGTCAGAGGGAATTAAAACTTTATTTTTGAGTTTGATGCAGGATTTTTGCATTAAATAGTCACTATCTGAAAGCATGAATTGTTGGAAACATGAATTTAAATGGAAAAATCTACTTCCATGTTTTTACATGTATTAACCTCCATGTATTTCACAAGCTTTTACTCAACGATTAGAAGTATAAAGAAATTAAAATGGTTATTTAATTTCGCATTTTATGAGGAAGATTCTATCTTATATCAAGTTGCTCGGCAAAGGAATGGAATTAAATGTGTTTGTTAATGATTATTATTATTTTTTCTATTTGTATAATAAATAAATGGATGTAAAAATATATTTTATAAATGAACGGTTTAATTGTTCTTTTAATTATATATATTGCGGACTGCGTACATTACTTTTATTTATTTTAGCAAAGAGGTTTCAAGCTCATATATTGTGTTTAGCTAATAAACTCATAATAAATGAACGGTTTGATTGTTCTTTTAATTATATATATTGCGAACTGCGTACATCACACTTTTATTTATTTTAGCAAAGAGGTTTCAAAGCTCATATATTGTGTTTAGCTAATAAACTCATATATTGTGTTTACATAATAAATTCATTTAGCCGATTGTTGAAGCAGAAAAAGAGTAGAACGGATGTATATATCTTCTAATACAATTTTAGTGTTTTCATTTAGTATATATACAGACGGGATATGGATATTTTATTCTTCAGATCTGCAAATTTAGAGCTACGAATTTAGCGGAATATCTCTAAATAACTTGGTAACTTTTCTTAAACTTTACCAAATTAGAGCAAATATCTCCAAATTAATAAAAATGACCCAAATCAATGAAATTAAATTTGTTTTTTTAGAATAGAGTACTGAAATGATGTTTCTGTAGCATTTGTCGGTCAATCCATCCATCCTACTTAGTAACGCATTTAACTAATTTTTTTAATATCACTAAATTGATAAAAATATTTGTAAATCCATAAAAATATCATGGAGACGAAAATGTCGCCAAACCTTCCATGGAGATCACATTATTCAGACGACATGATTTCCATCAATTTATTTGAAGCAGATGATATCCTGTCGCTTAGCAACGGATCCAATGTGTTATGTGTCATACGATTTTTATTAAATCTAATAAAAATATGTATATAAAATAAATTTCATTGACATTGCATTTTTGACTGGATAATATCAATTACGGTCTTCAGGTTTAAACATCATTATTATTGATATTTCGGGGACAGTTGATTCAGGAATTATTGATATTTTCAAATTATTATGCCATTGTTTCATTATGACGAAAATTGTTAAAACTCATATATAGTACGTTGTACAAGTAATCTTCTACAAATGCACGGGTATATCTTCTAATATACGACAATATAAGTAGTACAGGTATATTGGCAAAATTTTTATATATATTGGCATATATTGGAATCAATTACGACCTTCTGGTATTAAGATTACGGGGATTTTTGATACTTTCAATTTATTACGTCATCTTTTTTATTTTGGTAAATATTTTTAAGACTCATATTACAATATGTTTAAGCTTCTACTAACACACTGGCATATTTTGTATTTTGCGACAATATAAGTAGTACGTGGTTGCATATATTGATTCAATTCCTTTTTTTGTGTGTGAATTTGTTTACAAAAGGGGCCAGGATATTTTATTCTTCAGATTTGCCCGTGAAGATAATTTTGCATAGTGAGAACAGATATTCTTAAACTTCTCTTTATGAGCAATAAATTTAATATTTTATCAGAATTTGCACATGATTGCGAATTATAAGTTTTTTTATATTATATACTCCGTACGAAGGACGGGTATGCTGCTAGTCTATATAAATAAAAATGAAAATCTGTCTGTCTGTCTGTCTGTTTGTCACACCATCACGGGAGAACGGCTGAACCGAATTTGATGAAATTTTGTGGGTAGCCTAGAAATAGCTCCACTTAAAATTATATCCGTGTTTTGAGTTTCTACGACCAGTGGTTCTCGAGATATTAGTAAAAAACGAAATTTTCGTTTGTCTCATCATCGCGGAAAAACGGCTGAACCGAATTTAATGAAATTTGGTGAATAGCCTTGAAATATCCCCCCATAACTTTTGTCCAAGTTTCGAATTTCTAAGACCTGGGGTTGTCGAGATATTAATGAAAAACGGAACTTTTTCCTAGGAGTTCTACTCCCTAACTCCGTGGTTTATCCAAACGAAAAGCTTGGAAATCGTTTGAAAGTGAATTAAAATTTAATCTCTGAGTTTGATGGGAGATTTTTTGCGTTAATTAGTCACTTTCTGAAAACATGAATTGTTTGAAACATGATTTAAAGGTGAAATCTATCTCCATGGTTCATGGTTTATTTAAAACAAGCTTTTACGGAACAATGAGAAGTATAGAGAAATCAAAATCGTTATTTAATTTCGCAGTTTATGTTATAAGACATGACATATTTAACATGTTATAAGATTCTATCTTATATCATGTTACTCAGAAACGCAATTAAATTAAATCTGTCTGTTAATTTTAATAATTATTTTTTCGATTTGAATAATAAATAAATGGATATAAAAATATATTTTAGAAAAGAACGATTTGATTTTTCTTATAGCATTTTTGACTGGATAATATCAATTACGGTCTTCAGGTTTAAAAATTATTATTATTTATATTTTCGGGGATTATTGATTCAAGGATTATTGATATTTTCAAGTTATTATGCAATTATTTTATTATGACAAAAATTGTTTAAACTCATATATTGTATGTTGTACGAATCTTCTACAAATACACGTGTATATCTTTTCATCTACGAGAATATAAGTAGTACAGGTATATTGACATATGTTTTGATATATATTGGCATATATTGGAATCAATTACGACCTTCTGGTATAAAGAGTACGGATATTATTGATGTTTTCAATTTATTACGTCATCTCTTTTATTTTGGCAAATATTTTTGAGACGCATATTGTAATACGGGTAATCTTCTACTAACACATTGGCATATTTTCTGATCTGCGACAATATAATTAGTACGGGGTTGCATATATTCATTCAATTCCTATTTTTTCTTCTGTAAATTTGCTTACAAAAGGGGGCAGGATGTTTTATTCTTCAGATCTGATCGTGAAGATAATTTTGCATAGTGAGAACATATATTCTTAAACTTCTCTTTAGGAGCAATAAATTTAATATTTTAACAGAATTTGCACATGATTGCGAACTTTAAGTTTCTTTAAATTATACACTCCGTACGAATAACGGGTGTGCTGTTAGTGGTTAATAAATTTTAACATTTTAGGAGGATATATCATGTTGCTCGGCATCGCAATTAAATTAAATGTGTTTGTTAATGTTTTTAATATTTTTTTTCGATTTAAATAATAAATAAATAGATAAATGGATATAAAAGTATATCTTATGAATGGACGGTTTGATTTTTCTTTTAATTATATTAATTGCTGACTGCGTACATCAATTTCATTTATTTTGGCAAAGAGTTTTCAAGCTTATATCGTATTTAGCTACTAAACTCATACATTGTGTTTAGCCAATAAATTCATATAGCCGATTGTTGAAACAGAAAAAGAGTAGAGCGGGTATATCTACTAATACAATTGTAGTGTTTTCATTTAGTATATTGAAACGGGATAAGAATGTTTCATTCAGATCTGCAAATTCAAAGCTACGAATTTGGAGGGATATCGCTAATTTGACAACTTTTCTTAAACTTTGCCAAATTGACGGAAATGTCGCCAAATTGATATAAACGACACACAAACAGCTGCCGTAAACCTTCGGGTTGGTCGTGTGGCTTGGGTCTTCTACATATCAATGAATTTTTTTTTGTTTTGTTAGAAGAGAGTACTGAAATGATGTTTGGTTAGCATTTCTCTGTCAGACCAACCATCCTACTTAGTAATACATTTAGCGAATTTTTAAAATGTCACCAAATTGATAAAAATGTTTTCAAATCTATAAAAATATCTTGAAATTGATAAAATTGCGCTACATAAATGATATTAATTTTTTTTTGTTAGGGGATAGTATTGTGATGATATTTCGTCAATTTGTCGCAAAGTGGAACTGTCAGTTCTACAGTCCCACTTGGCGATAAATTTGGCGATTTCTTAAAATGTCGCTAATTTGACGAAACTGTCGCCAAATGTTCCATAGAAATATAACTATTTAGACGATATTTTTTCTACCAATTTATTTGAAGCAAATGATATCATTTCGCTTAGCAACGGATTTAAATCCAATGTGTTTATGCGGCAGACGATTTTTATTAAATCCTTTCCGATTTGAATAATGAAGATATGTATATAAAATAAATTTCATTGCCATTTCATTTTGGACTGGATAATATCAATTATACTCTTCAGGTTTAAACATTATTATTATTGATATTTTCCGGAATTATTGATTCAGGGATTATTGATATGTTTAAGTTATTACGCCATTGTTTTATTGCGGCAAAAATTGCTGACACACGCATATTGTACGTTGTACGAGTAATCTTCTAGGAATGCACGGGTATATCTTCTAACCTACGAGAATATAAGTAGTACAGGTATATTGGCATATATTTTGACATATATTGGCATATATATTGGAATCAAGTACAGTCTTCTGGTATGAAGATTACGGGGATTAATTATATATTCAATTTATTACGTCGTCTGTTGTATTTTACCAAAAAACATTTGAGACTCATATTGCAAAACGGGTAATCTTCTACTAATAATCGGACATTATAAGTAGTACGTGTATATCTTCCCATATAATTTTAGCACTTTAATTTTGACATATATTGGAATAAATGACTGTCTTCAGATTTAAAGATTACGGGTTTATTGGTATTTTCAATTTATACATGTAATCTACTAATACAGGTTATATTTTCTAATATTCGCGTATATAATTAGTACGGGACCCATACAATTTTAACGCTTTTATTTTGCATATATTGATTCAATTCCATATTTTTTTTTATATTTGCTTACATAAGGGGTCCAAGATGTTTTATTCTTCAGATATGTCCATGAAGATAATTTTATATAGCGAGAACAGAGATTCTTAAACTTCTTTTTAGGAGCATGATATTAAATATTTTAACAGAATATTTTGATTAAACATGTCATTTAGTATACTATAAGAATTTGGGCATGATTATGAATTTCAAGTTTCTTTATATTATATACTCCGTACGAAGAACGGGTATGCTGCTAGTCTATATAAATAAAATTGAAAATCTGTCTGTCTGTCTGTCTGTTTGTCCCATCATCACGGGAGAACGGCTGAACCGAATTTGATGAAATTTTGTGGGTAGCCTGGAAATAGCCCCACCTAAAATTTAGTCTGTTTTCTGAGTTTCTACGACCAGTGGTTCTCGATATATTAGTAAAAAACGAAATTTTCGTTTGTCTCATCATCACGGGAAAATGGCTGAACCGAATTTAATAAAATTTTGTGGATAGTCTTAAAAAAGCCCCCCATAATTTTTGTCTAAGTTTCGAGTTTCTAAAACAAGGAGTTGTCGAGATATTAATGAAAAACGGAACTTTTTCTTAGGAGATCTACTCTCCAACTCCGTGGTTTATCCAAACGGAAAGGCTGGAAATCGTTTGTTTAAAACGCTAAAATGAAATAAAACTTTATTTCCGAGTTTGGTGCAGGATTTTTGCATTAATTAGTCACTATAGGAAAACATAAATTGTTTGAAATATGAATTTAAATGGAAGAATTTACCTCCATGTTTCATCTTTCACAAGCTTTTACTCAACGATGTAAATTATAGAGAAATCAAAATGGCTATTTAATTTCGCAATTTATGAGGAAGATTCTATCTTATATCATGTTGCTCGGAAACGGAATGAAATTAAATGTGTTGTTAATATCTATTATTATTTTTTCTATTTGTATAATAAATAAATGGATGTAAAAATATATTTTATAAATGAACGGTTTGATTGTTCTTTTAATTATATATATTGCGGACTGCGTACATCACTTTCATTTATTTTAGCATAGAGGTTTCAAGTTCATATATTGTGTTTAGCTAATAAACTCATATATTGTGTTTACCCAATAAATTCATTTAGCCGATTGTTGAAGCAGAAAAAGAATAGAACGGGTGTATGTATCTTCTATTACAATTTTTCTGTTTTCATTTAGTATATATAAACGGGATCAGGATATTTTATTCTTCAGATCTGCAAATTCAGAGCTACGAATTTAGAGGAATATCTCTAAATAACTTAGTAACTTTTCTTAAACTTTACCAAATTAGTGGAAATGTCTCCAAATTGATAAAAATGACCCAAATCAATGAAATTAAATTTGTTTTTTAGAATAAAGTACTGAAATGATGTTTCTGTAGCATTTGTCGGTCAGTCAATCCATCCTACTTAGTAACACATTTAAGGAATTTTTTTAATATCACCAAATTGGTAAAAATATTTCTAAATTCATAAAAATATCATGGAATTGATAAAATCGCGCTTAATAAATGAAATTAATTGTGTTTTGTTAGGGGATAGTATTTTGATGATGTTTCGTCAATTTGTTGCAAAATGGGACTATCAGTTCTATAGTCCCACTTGGCGATAAATATGGCGATTTTTTAAGTTATAGCTAAATTGACGAAAATGTCGCCAAACCTTCCATGGAGATTGCATTATTCAGGTGATATGATTTAAATCAATTTATTTAAAGCAAATGATATCATGTCGCTTAGCAACGGATACACTATGTTATGCGGCATATGATTTTTATTAAATCTTTTCCGATTTGAAAAGTAAAAATATGTATATAAAATAAATTTCATTGACATTGAATTTTTGACTGGATAATATCAATTACGGTCTTCAGGTTTAAACATCATTACTATTGATATTTTCGGGAACTGTTGATTCAAAGATTACTGATATTTTCAAATTATTATGGAATTGTTTTATTATGAAGAAAATTGTTGAAACTCATATATAGTACGTTGTACGAGTAATCTTCTACAAATACAAGGTATATCTTCCAATCTACGAGAATATAAGTAGTACAGGTATATTGGCATATATTACTTTCCTTATATACATAATGTATAAGGAAAGTATTCTGACGGGGTCGAAAATTCGAAATCGAGTTTTCGACGGGAGAGCACGTTTCAAGCATCCCTGATCACGAATCAAACATTTTTTAAGTGATGTCTGTGTGTGTGTATGTGTGTGTGTGTGTGTGTGTGAAAGTATGTGTGTGTGTGTGTCAGTGAGTCTGTGGAGACGATAACTGACGAACGAATGGACCGATTCGAATCAAATTTGGAACAAAAATCACAATCCATAAACACTGGAAGCCTATTGCTTTTATACGCAATCGAATGTTCAGAACCCCCCTAAATTTTCAAATGAAATTTTGAAAAAATCGTTAAAAAATCAAAACCACTAATAAAGTTACGCAAATAGGCATTTCTTATGTAATTTTTTATTAGAAAACGATTGTCATAAATTTTAGAACGCTAACATCTACCGTTCTCGAGATATTGTACATTTTTCAAAAAAATTATCAAAAAGTCATAAAATAAAAAAAAATATTTCCTATAGAGAAACATGTTCACTTTTCATATGTAATACCATGCGCTAAATTGAGTTACATCATTCTCGTAGATCTAGCTCGTTCCATTCATAAAAAAAGATACTTTGAATAATACTTTTGTATTTGAACGCCAATAGTCATTTATTTAATAGACTTGAAGAATTTTTTAATAGACTGTAAGAATAACTTATTTCTTAGTGCATAACGCTTGGCGAGATTTTGGCGACGAATTTGGCGGAATGTCGCCAACTTGGCGACTTTTTTGAAATGTTGCCAAATTAACGAAAATCTCGCCAAATGGATAAATATGACGCCAAATCAATGAAAATAACGACTATTTGACGAAAATTCAATATCTTGGAAAAAATATAAGTATCTACTATAAGAATAATTTTGTTTTTACTGTGAAAGTAGTAAATACATTGCATTATATAAGGAAAGTCATGTGCTGCCCACATCAGATTTTTTTGTTATATATTGGCATATATTGGAATCAATTACGACCTTCTGGAATTAAGATTATGGTGATTTTTGATACATTCAATTTTTTACATCATCTCTTTTATTTTGTCAAATGTTTTTGAGAATCATATTGCAATACGGGTAAGCTTCTACTAACACACTGGCATATTTTCCAATCTGCGACAATATAAGTAGTACGGGGTTACATATATTGATTCAATTCCTTTTTTTTTTGTAAATTTGCTTACAAAAAGGGCCTGGATGTTTTATTCTTCAGATCTGCCCGTGAAGATAATTTTGCATAGTGAGAACAATTATTCTTAAAGTTCTCTTTATGAGCAATACATTTTATATTTTAACAGAATTTGCACATGATTGCGAATTATAAATTTCTTTATTTTATATACTCCGTACGAAGAAAGGGTATGCTGCTAGTGCAGCATAAAAATATTCAAAATATATATAAATAAAAGTGTGAACTATCAAAGAGTAATGATATTGATTTTAAACTTTACGCTGACGCCAGATAATAGCAGTGGACACAAAAGCTCTTTAGAGAAGGGCGCTCAACTTGAAAATATCGGAATTCACTTAATCTAAAACAATGAACTTAAGTTATTCAAAAGAAAACTATGAAACGGATCAATTTTATGACCAGTAACAATTATTGCTGACACTGGCTTATTTAAAAGCATCGCTAATCTGAGTAAGATATATTAAAAAAATCTGATGAGGGCAGCACATGACTTTCCTTATATAATGCAATGAATTTACTACATTTACAGTTAAAAAAATTTATTCTTATGGTAGATACCTATATTATTTCCAAGATATTGAATTTTCTTCAATTAGGAGTCATTTTAATTAATGTAGAGTCATTTTTATCCATTTGACGAGATTTTCGTTCATTTGGCAACATTTAAAAAAGTCGTCAAAAAAGTCGACATTTCGCCAAATTCGTCGCTAAAATCTCGCCGAGCGTTATGGACGGAGAAATAAGTTATCCTTACAGCAGATACATGACTATTGACGTTCAAATACGAAAATATTACTCAAAGTATTTTTTATCGTGAATGGAACGAGTTAGATCCACAAGAATGATATCACCAAATTTATCGCATGATAGTATATATGAAAAGTGAACATGTTTCTTAAGAGTTGATATTTTTTTTTATTTTACTTGATTTTTTGATAAATTTATTTGAAAAATGTACAATATCTCGAGAACGGGTCATGTTAGCGTTCTAAAATTTATGTCAATCGTTTTCTAATGAAAAATTACATAAGAAATGTCTATTTGCGTAACTTTATTAGCGGTTCTGATTTTTTGACGATTTTTTCAAAATTTCACTCAAAAATTTAGGGAAGTTCTAAACATTCGATTCCGACGCTAGCGTCCTACATTTTGTGTCAATCATTTTCTAAGGAAAAATTACATAAGAAATGTCTATTTGCGTAACTTTATCAAAGGTTTCATTTTTTGATGATTTTTCAAAATTTAACTCGAAAATTTAGGGGGGAATTGAACATTCGATTGTGTTTAAAAACAATAGGCTTCCAGTATTCACGGATTGTGATTTTTGTACCAAATTTCATTCGAATCGCTCCATTCGTTCGTGAGATAGCGTCTCCACAGACTCACTGACACACACACACGCACATACTTTCCCACACGCAGACATCACCTCAAAAATGATCGATTCGTGATCAGGGATGCTTGAAACGTGTTCCCCCGTCGAAAACTCGAATTCGAATTTTCGACTCCGTCACAATACTTTCCTTATACATTATGTATATAAGGAAAGTAATAGTTCCAATAGAGTCCGGAGGTCATTTTATACATAACCATAAATATCTTTTTGTTTATTTTGCAACCCAAGTTTCTTATCCCTTATGGCCAGATACAGACAAAATCCAACGGAACACATTTGTAAAGGCTATGCGTTATTACTCTCCTTATATACATAATGTATAAGGAAAGTATTGTGACAGGGTAGAAAATTCGAATTCGAGTTTTCGACGGAAGAGCACGTTTCAAGCATCCCTGATCACGAATCGAACATTTTTCAGATGTTGTCTGTGTGTGTGTGTGTGTGTGTGTATGTGTGTGTGTGTGTGAAAATATGTATGTGTCAGTAAGTCTGTGTAGACGATATCTCACGACCGAATGGAGCAATCCGAATGAAATTTGGTACAAAAATTACAATCCGTGAATACTGGAAGCCTGTTGTTTTTAAACGCATTCAGAACGCAATGTTCAGAATTCTTCTAAATTCTAGAGTGAAATTTTGAAAAAAATCATCAAAAAATCAAAACATCTAATAAAGTTACGCAAATATGCATTTCTTATGTAATTTTTCATTAGAAAACGATTGACATAAGTTCTAGAAAGCTAGCATGAACCGGTCTCCAGATATTGTACATTTTTCAAAAAATTATCAAAAAATCATATAAAATAAAAAAAATATTTCCTATTCAGAAACATGTTCACTTTTCATATGTAATAATATGCGATAAATTTGGTGACATCATTCTCATGGATCTAGCTCATACCATTCATAAAAAAAGGTACTTTGAGTAATACTTTTGTATTTGAACACCAATAGTAATTTATCTGCTTTAAGAATAACTTATGTCTCCGTCCATAGCGCTTGGCGTGATTTTGGCGACAAATTTAATGGAATCTTGGCGAATTTTTTTAATGCTGTAAATTAAGAAAAAACTCGCCAAATGGATAAAAATGACGCTAAATCAGTGAAAATGATGACTAGTTGACGAGAATTCAATATCTTGGAAAGAATATAAATATCTACTATAAGAATAATTTATTTTTTTTACTGTAAAAGTAGTAAATTCATTGAATTATATAAAGAAAGTCACGTGCTACCCACATCAGATTTTTTAAAATTTCACTCGGTAAAATACTGTGTTTTGCTAAAATTTTAAGATTTCATAATTTATAGAAGTATTATTTTTATTATATTCATTTATTGCACTAGCAGCATACTCGTTTTTCGCACTACGTATATAATTTAAAGAAACTTAAATCCACAATCATGTGCAAATTCCTATAGTATACAAAATGACGTTTTTAATCAAAAAGTTATGTTACAATATTTAATATAATCCTCCTAAAAAAAAGTTTAAGAATATTTCTGTTCTAGCTGTACAAAATTATCTTCACGGACAGATCTGAGGAATAAAACATCCTAGCCCCTTTTGTACGCAAATTTACAAAAAATATGGAATTGAATCAATATATGCAAAATGAAAGCATTAACATAGTATGGGACACGTACTACTTATATACGCGAAAATTAGAAGATATAACCTGTATTAATTACTGCATTACGTGTATAAATTGAAAATATCAATATACCTGTAATTGGCTCCAATGTATGCCAGAATGAAAGTACTAAAAGTGTATGGGAATATATATATATATATATATATATATATATATATATATATATATATATATATATATATATATACATATCCCCGCACTGCTTATATTGTCGCAGATTAGAAAATTTGCCACTGTGTTAGTAGAATATTACCTGTATTACAATATGAGTCTCAAAAATATTTGCCAAAATAAAGCTGATAACCTAATAAATTGAAAATATCAATAATCCCCCGTAATCTTTATACCAGAAGGTCGTAATTGATTCCTATATAGGCCAACATATATCAAAATATATGCCATTATAATTGTACTACGTATATTCTCGTAGATTAGAATATATATCCGTGCATTTGTAGTTGATTACTCATACAACGTACAATATATGAGTTTAAACAATATTTGTCATAATAAAACAATGGCATAATAACTTGAAAATATCAATTATCCCTGAATCAATAATCCCCTAAAATATCAATGATAATACTGTTTAAACTTGAAGATTGATATTATCCAGTCAAAAATACAATGTCAATGACATTTATTTTATATACATATCTTTATTATTCAAATCGGAAAAGATTTAATAAAAATCGTATGGCGCTTAACACATTGGATTTACATCCATTGCTAAACGACAAGAGCTCACTTGCCTCAAATAAATTGCTGGAAATCATATCGTCGGAATAATGCGATCTCCATGGAAGGTTTGGCGACATTCTCTTCAATTTGGCGATAATTTAAAAAATCGCCCAATTTATCGCCGAGTGGGACTGTAGAACTTATAGTCCCATTTTGCTACAAATTGACGAAACTTCATCACAATACTATCCCCTAAAAAAGCACAATTGAGTTCATTTATTAAGCGCAATTTTATCTATTGAATGATATGTTTATTGATTTACAAACATTTTTATCTGTTTGGTGATATTTTACAAATTCCCAAATGTACTACTAAGTAGGATGGACGGACTGACCGACAATTGCTACCGAAACATCATTTCAGTACTCTTTTCTAAAAAAACAAATTTAATTTCATTGATTAGCGTCGTTTTTATCAATTTGACGACATTTCCGTCAATTTGGTAAAGTTTAAGAAAAGTTGCCAAGTTAGCGATATTCTGCCAAATTCGTATCTCTGAATTTGCAGATCTGAGGAATAAGACTTCCTGATCCCGTTTGTATATCTATATAAATAAAAATGAAAATCTGTCTGTCTGTCTGTCTGTCTGTCTGTCTGTCTGTCTGTTTGTCACACCATCACGGGAGAACGGCTGAACCGAATTTGATGAAATTTTGTGGGTAGCCCAGAAATAGCCCCACTTAAAATTATATCCGTGTTTTGAGTTTCTACGACCAGTGGTTCTCGAGATATTAGTAAAAAACGAAATTTTCGTTTGTCTCATCATCACGGAAAAACGGCTGAACCGAATTTAATGAAATTTGGTGAATAGCCTTGAAATATCCCCCCATAACTTTTGTCCAAGTTTCGAGTTTCTAAGACCTGGGGTTGTCGAGATATTAATGAAAAACGGAACTTTTTCCTAGGAGTTCTACTCCCTAACTCCGTGGTTTATCCAAACGAAAAGCTTGAAAATCGTTTGAAAGTGAATTAAAATTTAATCTCTGAGTTTGATGGGAGATTTTTTGCGTTAATTAGTCACTTTCTGAAAACATGAATTGTTTGAAACATGATTTAAAGGGGAAATCTATCTCCATGGTTCATGGTTTATTTAAAACAAGCTTTTGCGGAACAATGAGAAGTATAGAGAAATCAAAATCGTTATTTAATTTCGCAGTTTATGTTATAAGACATGACATATTTAACATGTTATAAGATTCTATCTTATATCATGTTACTCAGAAACGCAATTAAATTAAATCTGTCTGTTAATTTTAATAATTATTTTTTTCGATTTGAATAATAAATAAATGGATATAAAAATATATTTTAGAAAAGAACGATTTGATTTTTCTTATAGCATTTTTGACTGGATAATATCAATTACGGTCTTCAGGTTTAAAAATTATTATTATTTATATTTTCGGGGATTATTGATTCAAGGATTATTGATATTTTCAAGTTATTATGCAATTATTTTATTATGACAAAAATTGTTTAAACTCATATATTGTATGTTGTACGAATCTTCTACAAATACACGTGTATATCTTTTAATCTACGAGAATATAAGTAGTACAGGTATATTGACATATGTTTTGATATATATTGGCATATATTGGAATCAATTACGACCTTCTGGTATAAAGAGTACGGATATTATTGATGTTTTCAATTTATTACGTCATCTCTTTTATTTTGGCAAATATTTTTGAGACGCATATTGTAATACGGGTAATCTTCTACTAACACATTGGCATATTTTCTGATCTGCGACAATATAATTAGTACGGGGTTGCATATATTCATTCAATTCCTATTTTTTCTTCTGTAAATTTGCTTACAAAAGGGGGCAGGATGTTTTATTCTTCAGATCTGATCGTGAAGATAATTTTGAATAGTGAGAACATATATTCTTAAACTTCTCTTTAGGAGCAATAAATTTAATATTTTAACAGAATTTTCACATGATTGCGAACTTTAAGTTTCTTTAAATTATACACTCCGTACGAATAACGGGTGTGCTGTTAGTGGTTAATAAATTTTAACATTTTAGGAGGATATATCATGTTGCTCGGCATCGCAATTAAATTAAATGTGTTTGTTAATGTTTTTATTATTTTTTTCGATTTAAATAATAAATAAATGGATATAAAAGTATATCTTATGAATGGACGGTTTGATTTTTCTTTTAATTATATTAATTGCTGACTGCGTACATCAATTTATTTATTTTGGCAAAGAGTTTTCAAGCTTGTATCGTATTTAGCTACTAAACTCATATATTGTGTTTAGCCAATAAATTCATATAGCCGATTGTTGAAACAGAAAAAGAGTAGAGCGGGTATATCTTCTAATACAATTGTAGTGTTTTCATTTAGTATATTGAAACGGGATAAGAATGTTTCATTCAGATCTGCAAATTCAAAGCTACGAATTTGGAGGGATATCGCTAATTTGACAACTTTTCTTAAACTTTGCCAAATTGACGGAAATGTCGCCAAATTGATATAAACGACACACAAACAGCTGCCATAAACCTTCGGGTTGGTCGTGTGGCTTGGGTCTTCTACATATCAATGACATTTTTTTTTTGTTTTGTTAGAAGAGAGTACTGAAATGATGTTTGGTTAGCATTTATCTGTCAGACCAACCATCCTACTTAGTAATACATTTAGCGAATTTTTAAATTGTCACCTAATTGATAAAAATGTTTTCAAATCTATAAAAATATCTTGAAATTGATAAAATTGCGCTACATAAATGATATTAATTGTTTTTTGTTAGGGGATAGTATTGTGATGATATTTCTTCAATTTGTCGCAAAGTGGAACTGTCAGTTCTACAGTCCCACTTGGCGATAAATTTGGCAATTTTTTAAAATGTCGCTAATTTGACGAAACTGTCGCCAAATGTTCCATAGAAATATAACTATTTAGACGATATTTTTTCTACCAATTTATTTGAGGCAAATGATATCATGTCGCTTAGCAACGGATTTAAATCCAATGTGTTTATGCGGCAGACGATTTTTATTAAATCCTTTCCGATTTGAATAATGAAGATATGTATATAAAATAAATTTCATTGCCATTTCATTTTGGACTGGATAATATCAATTATACTCTTCAGGTTTAAACATTATTATTATTGTTATTTTCCAGAATTATTGATTCAGGGATTATTGATATTTTTAAGTTATTACGCCATTGTTTTATTGCGGCAAAAATTGCTGACACACGCATATTGTACGTTGTACGAGTAATCTTCTAGGAATGCACGGGTATATCTTCTAACCTACGAGAATATAAGTAGTACAGGTATATTGGCATATATTTTGACATATATTGGCATATATATTGGAATCAAGTACAGTCTTCTGGTATGAAGATTAAGGGGATTAATTATATATTCAATTTTTAGGTCGTCTGTTGTATTTTACCAAAAAACATTTGTGACTCATATTGCAAAAGGGGTAATCTTCTACTAATAATCGGACATTATAAGTAGTACGTGTATATCTTCCCATATAATTTTAGTACTTTAATTTTGACATATATTGGAATAAATGACTGTCTTCAGATTTAAAGATTACGGGTTTATTGGTATTTTCAATTTATACATGTAATCTACTAATACAGGTTATATTTTCTAATATTCGCGTATATAATTAGTACGGGTCCCATACAATTTTAACGCTTTTATTTTGCATATTTTGATTCAATTCCATATTTTTTTTATATTTGCTTACATAAGGGGTCAAGATGTCCATGAAGATATGTCCATGAAGATCATTTTATATAGCGAGAACAGAGATTCTTAAACTTCTTTTTAGGAGCATTATATTAAATATTTTAACAGAATATTTTGATTAAACATGTCATGTAGTATACTATAAGAATTTGGGCATGATTATGAATTTCAAGTTTCTTTATATTATATACTCCGTACGAAGAACGGGTATGCTGCTAGTCTATATATATAAAAATGAAAATCTGTCTGTCTGTCTGTCTGTCTGTCTGTCTGTCTGTTTGTCACACCATCACGGGAGAACGGCTGAACCGAATTTGATGAAATTTTGTGGGTAGCCCAGAAATAGCCCCACTTAAAATTATATCCGTGTTTTGAGTTTCTACGACCAGTGGTTCTCGAGATATTAGTAAAAAACGAAATTTTCGTTTGTCTCATCATCACGGAAAAACGGCTGAACCGAATTTAATGAAATTTTGTGAATAGCCTTGAAATATCCCCCCATAAATTTTGTCCAAGTTTCGAGTTTCTAAGACCTGGGGTTGTCGAGATATTAATGAAAAACGGAACTTTTTCCTAGGAGTTCTACTCCCTAACTCCGTGGTTTATCCAAACGAAAAGCTTGAAAATCGTTTGAAAGTGAATTAAAATTTAATCTCTGAGTTTGATGGGAGATTTTTTGCGTTAATTAGTCACTTTCTGAAAACATGAATTGTTTGAAACATGATTTAAAGGGGAAATCTATCTCCATGGTTCATGGTTTATTTAAAACACGCTTTTACGGAACAATGAGATGTATAGAGAAATCAAAATCGTTATTTAATTTCGCAGTTTATGTTATAAGACATGACATATTTAACATGTTATAAGATTCTATCTTATATCATGTTACTCAGAAACGCAATTAAATTAAATCTGTCTGTTAATTTTAATAGTTATTTTTTCGATTTGAATAATAAATAAATGGATATAAAAATATATTTTAGAAAAGAACGATTTGATTTTTCTTATATCATTTTTGACTGGATAATATCAATTACGGTCTTCAGGTTTAAGAATTATTATTATTTATATTTTCGGGGATTATTGATTCAAGGATTATTGATATTTTCAAGTTATTATGCAATTATTTTATTATGACAAAAATTGTTTAAACTCATATATTGTATGTTGTACGAATCTTCTACAAATACACGTGTATATCTTTTAATCTACGAGAATATAAGTAGTACAGGTATATTGACATATGTTTTGATATATATTGGTATATATTGGAATCAATTACGACCTTCTGGTATAAAGAGTACGGATATTATTGATGTTTTCAATTTATTACGTCATCTCTTTTATTTTGGCAAATATTTTTGAGACGCATATTGTAATACGGGTAATCTTCTACTAACACATTGGCATATTTTCTGATCTGCGACAATATAATTAGTACGGGGTTGCATATATTCATTCAATTCCTATTTTTTCTTCTGTAAATTTGCTTACAAAAGGGGGCAGGATGTTTTGTTCTTCACATCTGATCGTGAAGATAATTTTGCATAGTGAGAACATATATACTTAAACTTCTCTTTAGGAGCAATAAATTTAATATTTTAACAGAATTTGCACATGATTGCGAACTTTAAGTTTCTTTAAATTATACACTCCGTACGAATAACGGGTGTGCTGTTAGTGGTTAATAAATTTTAACATTTTAGGAGAATATATCATGTTGCTCGGCATCGCAATTAAATTAAATGTGTTTGTTAATGCTTTTATTATTTTTTTTCGATTTAAATAATAAATAAATGGATAAATGGATATAAAAGTATATCTTATGAATGGACGGTTTGATTTTTCTTTTAATTATATTAATTGCTGACTGCGTACATCAATTGCATTTATTTTGGCAAAGAGTTTTCAAGCTTATATCGTATTTAGCTACTAAACTCATATATTGTGTTTAGCCAATAAATTCATATAGCCGATTGTTGAAACAGAAAAAGAGTAGAGCGGGTATATCTTCTAATACAATTGTAGTGTTTTCATTTAGTATATTGAAACGGGATAAGAATGTTTCATTCAGATCTGCAAATTCAAAGCTACGAATTTGGAGGGATATCGCTAATTTGACAACTTTTCTTAAACTTTGCCAAATTGACGGAAATGTCGCCAAATTGATATAAACGACACACAAACAGCTGCCATAAACCTTCGGGTTGGTCGTGTGGCTTGGGTCTTCTACATATCAATGAAATTTTTTTTGTTTTGTTAGAAGAGAGTACTGAAATGATGTTTGGTTAGCATTTATCTGTCAGACCAACCATCCTACTTAGTAATACATTTAGCGAATTTTTAAAATGTCACCAAATTGATAAAAATGTTTTCAAATCTATAAAAATATCTTGAAATTGATAAAATGGCGCTACATAAATGATATTAATTGTTTTTTGTTAGGGGATAGTATTGTGATGATATTTCGTCAATTTGTCGCAAAGTGGAACTGTCAGTTCTACAGTCCCACTTGGCGATAAATTTGGCGATTTTTTAAAATGTCGCTAATTTGACGAAACTGTCGCCAAATGTTCCATAGAAATATAACTATTTAGACGATATTTTTTCTACCAATTTATTTGAAGCAAATGATATCATGTCGCTTAGCAACGGATTTAAATCCAATGTGTTTATGCGGCAGACGATTTTTATTAAATCCTTTCCGATTTGAATAATGAAGATATGTATATAAAATAAATTTCATTGCCATTTCATTTTGGACTGGATAATATCAATTATACTCTTCAGGTTTAAACATTATTATTATTGATATTTTCCGGAATTATTGATTCAGGGATTATTGATATTTTTAAGTTATTACGCCATTGTTTTATTGCGGCAAAAATTGCTGACACACGCATATTGTAAGTTGTACGAGTAATCTTCTAGGAATGCACGGGTATATCTTCTAACCTACGAGAATATAAGTAGTGCAGGTATATTGGCATATATTTTGACATATATTGGCATATATATTGGAATCAAGTACAGTCTTCTGGTATGAAGATTAAGGGGATTAATTATATATTCAATTTATTACGTCGTCTGTTGTATTTTACCAAAAAACATTTGTGACTCATATTGCAAAACGGGTTGTCTTCTACTAATAATCGGACATTATAAGTAGTACGTGTATATCTTCCCATATAATTTTAGCACTTTAATTTTGACATAAATTGGAATAAATGACTGTCTTCAGATTTGAAGATTACGGGTTTATTGGTATTTTCAATTTATACATGTAATCTACTAATACAGGTTATATTGTCTATTATTCGCGTATATAATTAGTACGGGTCCCATACAATTTTAACGCTTTTATTTTGCATATATTGATTCAATTCCATATTTTTTTTTTATATTTGCTTACATAAGGGGTCCAAGATGTTTTATTCTTCAGATATGTCCATGAAGATAATTTTATATAGCGAGAACAGAGATTCTTAAACTTCTTTTTAGGAGCATTATATTAAATATTTTAACAGAATATTTTGATTAAACATGTCATTTAGTATACTATAAGAATTTGGGCATGATTATGAATTTCAAGTTTCTTTATATTATATACTCCGTACGAAGAACGGGTATGCTGCTAGTAGTAAATAAAAACACTAAACTTATATTAGACGATATACTTTTCTACTCTTTTTCTGTTTCAACAATTGGATAGATGAATTTATTGGGTCAACACAATATATGAGTTGATTAGCTAAACCAAATGTAAAAGCTTAAAAACTCTTTGCCAAAATAAATGAAAGTGATGTACGCAGTCAGCAATTAATAAAATTAAAAGAAAAATCAAACCGTTCTTTTCTAAAATATACTTTTATATCCATTGATGTATTATTCAAATCGTAAAAATAATAATTAAAATTAACAGAGAGATTTAATTTAATTGCGTTTTTGAGAATCATGATATAAGATAGAATCTTCCTCATAAACATAATACCTTTCCTTATATACATTTAATGTACTAGCAGGATACTCGTTTTTCGTACTACGTATATAAATTAAAGAAACTTAACATCCACAATCATGTGCAAATTCCTATAGTATACAAAATGACGTTTTTAATCAAAATGTTCTGTTAAAATAATTAATACAATCCTCCTAAAAAGAAGTTTAAGAATATTTGTTTTTTGCTGTACAAAATTATCTTCACGGGCAGATCTGAAGAATAAAACATCCTAGCCCCTTTCGTACGCAAATTTGCGAAATTAAATAACCATTTTGATTCCTTTATACTTTTCAATGTTAAGTAAAAGCTCGTGAAAAATAAACCATGGAGATAGATTTTCCATTTAAATTCATGTTTCAAACAATTCATGTTTTGACTAATTAACGCAAAGTGACTAATTAACGCAAAAAATCTCCCACCAATCTCAGAGATAAAGTTTTAATTCTCTTTCAACGGATTTTCAACCTTTTCGTTTGGATAAACCACGGATTTAGAGAGTAGAACTCCTAGTAAAAAGGTTCGTTTTTCATTAATATCTCGACAACTCCTGATCTTGGGAACTTGAAATTTGAACTACATTTATGGGGGCAATTTCAAGGTCATCCACAAAATTTCATTAAATTCCGTTTAACGGTTCTCCCCTGATGTTGAGACAAACAAAAGATTATTTTTTACTAATATCTCGAGAACCATTATTCATAAAAACTCCAAATATGGACTAAATTTTTAGTGGGGCTATTTCCAGACTGCCCACAAAATTTTATCAAATTCGGTTCAGCTGTTCTCCCATGATGATGGGACAAACATACAGACAGGCAGACGGATTTTCAGTTTTATTTATACAGATAAGGAAAGTATTCTGACGGGGTCGAAAATTCGAATTCGAGTTATCGACGGGAGAGCACGTTTCAAGCATCTCTGTACACGAATCAGACGTTTTTAGATGATGTGTGTGTATGTGTGTGTGTGTGTGTGTATCAGTGGGTCTGTGGAGACGATAACCCACGGACGAATGAAGCGATTCGAACAAAATTCAAAATTCACAATCAATGAATACTAGAAGCCTTTTGTTTTTACATGCAATCAAATGTTCAGAACCCACCTAAATTTTCATATGAAATTTTGAAAACATCATTAAAGACTTAAAACTTTCAATATAATTACGTAAATAATAATTGCCTATGTAATTTTTTATTAGAAAACAATTGACACAAACTTTAGAACGATAGCATGAACCGTTCTGGAGATATTGCACACTTTCTAAATAAATATATCAAAAATCATATAAAATTCATAAAAAGTATTAACTTTTGTGAAATGTGTTTGCTCACTTTTCATATGTAATATTATGCAATACATTTATTATCATCATTCTCGTAGATCTAGCTCGTTCTATTCACGAGAGAAGATACTTTGGGTAATAGCATTCTAATTTGACGCCATTAGTCGTTTATCTACTATAAGAATAGCCTATTTCTGCATCCACGATGTTTGGCGAAACTTTGGCGACGAATTTGGCGGAATATCGCCAACTTTGCAAGTTTTTAAATGTCGCCAAATTACTAAAAAATGCCGGCAAAATGATGAAACTGTCGCCAAATTAATAAAAAAAATGTCGCCAAATTGATAAGAATGACACTAAATAATAAAAATGCAACTAATTGATGAAAATTCAACATTTTGGAAAGAACATGAAAATAACCTATTTCTCCGTCTGTAACGCTTGGCGGAATTTTGGCGACAAATTTTGGCGGCATATCCCCAACTTGGCGACTTTTTAATTGTTACCAAATTGGCGTAACTCTTGCCAAATTGAAAATTTTTTATCACATTGATAAAAATGTCGCCAAATTGATAAAAATGATGCCGAATGGGATGCAATGTCTTGCAAAATTTTATATTTCGTCATATGATGGGCATACATTTTATTATATGAGTAATGATCTTATAAATATCGTCAACTTGGCGATATTTATCCTCACATTGACGAAGATATCGTCAAAATTGTAAAAATGACGCCAAATTAATGAACACGACGCCTAATTAATGTATATATTATTAAAATATTTAAATATATGGACTATATTTAAATATATGGACTATATTTAAATATATGGACTATTTAAATATATGGACAATTTGCTTATTGCCGATGATAGCAATATTGATAATTGTTAATTTAGAGTTACGAAAAATATAAGTTAATTGGGTACGAAATAGTTTTACATGCCGTCATCCTGAAAAGCACCAAATGTACAATTTAACGTTACAAACACTGTGCCGTGAATTTTTTCATCACTTTTTCACCTTTAAAGAAGTAAATTCATTGCATTATAAAAGGAAAGTTATGTGTTGCCCACATCAGATTTTTTTTCTATACGCCATACAAATAATTATTTTCATTTCTTATACAGTGCATACTATAGAAGGGTAAGTTTTGTGAGAGTCAAAAAATCGATTTTTTGCTTTTGATGGATCTACACGTTTTTAAGATCAATGAATACGAATGGACACAATTTTAGATAACACTCCAAGAACAGTATATCGCTTGAATACATTTTTGATTATTTTATAAAACTGATTATTTTAAAAAGTACTGTTTTGATTATTTTATGAAATTGATTATTTTGCAAAATACTGTTTTGATTATTTCATTAAAACGTAAGGAACCTATTGATTTTTCTCATGATAAAACTAGTGCATGAGCAATTTTTTCAATTTTTTAAATTGAAAAAATAATAACATGTATTACGGCAAATTATATTAAATAAATGCTTTATATGCTATATTTATGCACTATCTAACAAGCACAATAATATCACTGGTTACAACCATGAAACCAATATCAAAGACATATTTACAAAACACCACTGCTTTGAACATGTAACTAGTTTCAGTGCTGAAACGTCAAAAATAATATATAAATACTTTTATTATCGTGTGAGTATATTCTTTCTTTTGAAAATGTATTAATTCCTTCACTTAGCATATATATCTAATAGCGGTTAATAAAATATTACAATTTTTATAAGATATTTAATTACATAAAATATTGCAATATTGCAATCTAAATATATAAAAATTTCACTGCCTCAGACGGTGATTTAATCACAAATCTTCAAACCAGCCAGCTAAGGCTTTTGCCATTGAGCTACGAGGACGAGATCCGCTTTCTATAATTTTTTATATAGTCTAGTGTAGTATGTGATCGTGGTCTTGAAACTGGCTTCATAATTTGCAAGTATGTTAAAAAATTACAACTGGATCATTTTCAGACCCCTATTATCATTGCATCAAACCAGCAGAGTTAATCTGCGACATTTTTACATCGGCATCTGGTACTATATGCCAATATACTCTAATACCTCACTATCACCCGGTGGAGTGACTGCTGTTATTATATCCAAACGTTTCATCGCCAATAACTTCCAAGTTTGTAATAATGGAAATGCAATAATGAAAAGTCACCTAGATATCAGCAGAAAAGAGACCTAAATATCAGACTTTAGCTGAAATAGACGCTTAAGTATTGAACAATAATGCATTAAAATGTCACATAATGAATAACACATTTTAAAGAATAAAATTTAATGCATTACATGTGGATGATTGTATCATGATCGTAGAATGAATGAATCACGAGCAATACAAATAAAAATTTAATAGAGGAGCATTAAAAAGCAATATAAATTTGGAAATATTCCAAGATATATTTTTTCTGAATAAAAAATATGAAACACTTTTATATGCAGTTATAGGCTTTTAATAATTATATAAAAATTTCCAACAGACACGAAAATGTTTTTTTTTATTTAAACCTCACCTGGATTTCCTGGCTAAAATATTTGAAATATATACATTTAAAAAAACAGATTAATTATATTTTAGCCACAATTCATCATTTACTTATACGCAGACTAGTGGTTAGCGCCCGGGAGTTGCACTCGGTAAGCCCTGGTTCGATTCCTTCCGTTGCCAAAACTGCTGACGTGTTCACGCGGAGTACGATCACGTTAAACATGTGGGTTCGTAAGTCCTTCCGAGAGGTTGGTGGTAGGAGAAGGAGGGTACGGTCCCTCTGTATGCCTCCACCACTGAACTCCGGTTTAAATTGGGTGGCTCTTCCCGGCCGTCCAAACAGTTACCTTTCACCTTTCTGGTAGGTCGGACGGTCTGGGTCTCTACAACACATTAGCCTTCAATTTCATGACTTACAAATGGAATTTTACTTTCAATTACACGTAACAGTTGATGGAGGAAAATAATATCAAATAATTTTTTCACTGAAGTATTAAAATGAAGAATAATATCAATAATCCGGAATAAATAATAATAAACGGAAGATATTTTAGTAAATTTTTAACACAAATCCATCAGATTCACAGTGCAGCTTATATGCTTTGGATTCCAGAATAGGCCTACTAATTGTGACCCAAGCTGCCTTCGCGACCTCAGTATCTCAGCCTGGAACTACGTTTAGGTATTGTCTGGATCCGCCATAGGAATGTATTCGTGTTTGGGAATAACTCGAGATTCGGTGGATTTAAAAAAGCTCATATTTGGCATATCGCTGTTTTTCGTGGTATGTTTTTTTTTATTTTATACTTTCCAGTAAGGTACAAAATCCAAAAAAATATACACCACGAAAGACAGCGATATGCCAAATATAAGCTTTCTAAATGCACCGAATCTCGAGTTATTCCACAGGACCCTTGTACCACCATAGGAATATACTGGGTATACAAACATTTTTTGGGGTAAGGATGTTTGTTACCCGTTAAGAATAACCGCAGAACCGGACCAATCAGAAAGTCCAAATTTGGCATGTCATTGTATTTTATACTGTTAAGTTACGTGCATTTTAAAACATACATTTTTCACATATTTAAGTTGCATACAAATAATAAAAAGAATTGCTTTAAAAACAATTTTTTTTCTACATTTACTTGTTATTCCCCAACAAAATGACAATTTATTCATTTGTAGGGCACGTCATACGTTTGGATACATTATTTTCAAATGTTTGTCTGACGTCTTCTCGTGGTAACTCAATTAGTAAAATGCAATTAAGTTTCGCCTGAAAGAATATCTAAATTTTTCTTTAGCGGCAATTATTATATTTTAAAAAATCCCCGTATTTTTTTTGTTGCATATTTAATAAGAGCTATTCTCTTTTAACATTTTTAAATTAACTTTTACACATCAAAAGAACAACGCTGATCCTTGCATATATTAAATTAAGATTTTCAAAGTTAAGAAAGTAGCAGAAAAATGTTTTCAGTATGCCTCTGACAATTAGCCGAATTAAATAAAAAAGTTGAGCCACCTAATAAGATTCAAATAATAAAAAAAAAGAAAAAACTATATAAAACTTCAAGCAATAAATTTAATTGTTTATATCAGCATAAATATAGTATAATGTATAGAGGAAATATTTCAATGAAATAGAACATGTGAAATAGATATTTCTAGGAATATACTCATGTTCGGCATACCTGAACTCACGTTCGGCAAACTCATATCGGCATACCACATGTTCGGCATACACAACCATAACTTCGTAAATAAATGTTTACCAACTTGGTGTAAATGTGAGTTGTGTAAATGTTTATGTCTGTCTTATGTTTATGCTTATGTTTATATTTGTGTGTTGCCACTCACACATGTACAATGTATGTATATGGATGGAAACATCGGAATCCCGATATTTTATGGAACAAAAACTTATTAATGATTATTTGAAACAATCATGTTTCAAACAATTATTCAAACATGCATCAACATAATGTTTTTATGATTATTTGAAACAATTAAAATTATATGAAAGTCAATTAAAATAAATATTTTATGTATAAATTTTACATTATGAAACAAAACGCAGAACATTTTAAAGCTAATATAAATCATATGCAGACAATTCTACTTCGTTATTTCAACACTTGATATGACTTTTCATGTACTTTTTAAGACTACATATTGCATATGCAAATAATAATTAAATATCCCATTATAGCTCCGTTGTAATTATTTACAAAAATATTTTTTCAATTTGAGAAGCGATGCAAATGTTGTGTGTATTCCTCTTTAGTGGCAGATGAAAATTTAGAACAGAGTAAAATTACCAACTTGTTTATATATTTCTCTACTTCCCAACCCTTTTGCAAGACATTGACACTTTGAAAGACATGCTTAAAATCGCAAAAACATCTATCAGAGAACATAAAAATGATTTCCATTAATGCATAATTTATACAGGGTAGTTAAAAAGATGGGCCAAACATTACGAGGTGATAGTATACACCAAACCAAGCATTTTTTGTCATAGTTTACCGGATCGGAAATGAAACGTAAATGCGTCACAGGGCACTTACTCGTTGGGAAGCGGCCGCTCTGCAAACTTAAAAGCGTCATTCTGGTTGTTATTTTATGAAAAAGAAAACCACGTATGAAAAGTTCATCTGGGGAAGAAGAGGAATACTCATGCAAATTTTCGTAACACCGAATGTAGGGTCTTATCAGTTTACAGCATTTATTCGCAGTTCCAACTTTAGAGACGATGGTGTCCCACGATCTCTCCATCTGTCGTGACTTGACTTCTTTTTGTGGGGATATCTCAAGAGGCTCGTCTATGACACTCCCCTTGAATTTGAAGAGGAACTCGTCGCCAGAACTTTGACCGCTGCTGCCGAAGTGCACGACATGCCTGGTCTGTTCGGAAGAACTCGCCAATCCCTCTTTCACTACTGGACGTGCATTGAGGTTAGCAGTCGCAACTTTGAGCCATTACTGTAATTATTGTTTATTAAATGTCATTTTATAACCTCTAAGTCACTGTGTTTTCGCCTCATCTTATCGGTTGCACCATTAAGGTGAGGTGTCCCACTGGCGCCTTTACGCTTCATTTACGACAAGGTAATCTCTGACGAAAAATGCTTGATTTGGTGTATACTACCACCTCGTAAAGTGTGACCCATCTTTTTGGTATCAACCTGTATTTAATCCGCGGTCAATATCATATACATACAGCTAAGTGAGACTGAGACCATTCGGATGTTATTTTTGAAATCAGCCCTCAAATTATATGCAAAAATAGGTTCAACTTTTAAAACACCAAAATGTTTGTTAGCTAGTGATATCACTAGCTAACAAACTGGTAGATAACATTGACACTTGACGTGACAAATTCCGATTTTCAGGAGTCTGTATCCCAGCCCCAAGAAAGCTAGAAACGCGATTAATGTTCTCTATAAAACCGTCACAAAACTAAGAAAAATAAACAAAACACAATTATTACGGTAGTATCCAAAACGCACACGACTGTCGTTCATTGCTGACTGACCTACGGACTCTACTGAAACGATTTTAATCAATGACGGTATCCTAGACCCAAGTTTCAGTCTAGCTGACGCAAACTATTTTAAAATTTCATAAACTTTTCGGAAATAGTTTTTTTTTTTTTTCACGAAGTGTTGATTTTTTGTGAGATAACAATATACACAGTACCACAAACAGTGTTTAAGAATAATTACGTGGTTATTAAATTAAAGTTAAATTTTTTAAATCGCATTAGTAGTAGTCTATAAAATTTTGGGATTCAAGTAAAAATCTATCTATAATATATCTAATATATCGTAATAAAATAGGATGACTGTCTGTATGTGTGCCTGTGCGGTCTGTAGCGAGAAATTTTATACACAGGCACTTCAAAATCCAAATAGAAGTACCTCAACGATATTTATTCTAATTTCAAATTAGTTTTTTACTTATTACCTCAAATTTCCTTTACGACTGCAAAAACCGTAATAAAATGTGTGAAGAAAAATGAGGCTCGAATATCATTCGAGGCATGGTGGCAAGATCATAGGTAAGCCTCTCGGTTACGATACCTGGAATTCCGGACGGAGGCACTTCCGGAATTCCAGGTGCACGTGGATTAAGGTGCATGTGGAATTCCGTGGAATCGACTTATTCGTGAGATGTTGGGTAAACGGACAATTGTGTTTCTCATATTTTTCTTGTTTTTGCAGAAAGTGTGTACAATTTTGATTCGTGCAATCAAAATTGTACACACTAAACCATTTTAAATTGTGTTCCAATGCATTATTTAAGCAGCGGATTTTTATTTAATTATTTAAACGTAATAAACGCTTATATCGAACCCTGCCGACGTCTGGTAATTTGTTACAGTCTTCCTATATATTATACTACATTTGCTAAATTTATTAATACAGTTTGAAAATACTATATATAACATTAAAATATTGACAGGATTTTGCATTTGTAATATTTATGTCAAAGCATCGAAATAAATAATCTAATTATTAAAATATACAGTAAATGGTAAGTAAAGAGCGTGTATTTGAGTATTTATCATTCCTATCAATTCACAGTATTGGATATTTCAGATTTATAATTAATGGCTTTCTTATATCAGATATCGCAATATTTAGTGTACTAAATACAAGTATTGGCAATTTTAGCATTTCTAATTTATTTTCTTTGAGAAAACAGTTATTGCTACTATTGATATCCAAGTACTGTAAGACAATATAAATATCCACAACTAGTATTTTAATTATCTTTAAAGTATAAACAATTAAGTATATAATAAAATAATTGCTTTATCCTCGAAACAATCAATAATTATGCGTAATATGTTGACTTCTAAATCGAAGAACAAAGTGTATACACCGATTAGTTCAAAATGTAAATCTAATAAGTTAGAAATATCGGGAAATTTATTAATAAAGACGATTACTGCATTTATTAATTAACATAATAATTTTTCAGCGCATTGGTGTTACCGTTTCCCTTTTTAGACTAAATTCTATTGAAGATAATCTTCATGAATAAAGTCTTCTTATCGCAATTGATAATCAATTTAAAGCACTAATGCGTTAGAATTGCAACAAAAATGTTATCGCATTTCATGCAATTTTTTATGTATGCAAAATCGCTGAATTGATTATCTATTTAACTTGTTATCTGTTTCGCTAAATCGCATATTTATAATTAAATATTTACTATCACCATTCTTGAAAAAGTAAACCAAATCAAGGAAGCGCGAAGATTTAAGAAATCTAATTGTATGCTTCGATGCTTGTTCGATGATATATCGTGTGATTTTTTTCTCTTTTAATTGATAGAATGCAGTATTTAATGATAATCGTAACATGCTGATTTAATGCAATGTCATTTGTTACAAGTCGCAAAAAATAGCTTTTAAATGCAATATATTTATGATAGACTAGCAATATACCTGCTCTTCCTACGGAATGTATAATATAAAGCAATTTATAATTCGCAATTATGTGCAAATTCCTGATGTAATGATACTGTTATTCAAAACATTCTATTAAAATATTGACTTTAATTATTCTAAAAAGAAGTATAAGAACAGCTGTTCGCGCTACACAAAATTATCTTCAGAGGCAGATCAGAAGAAGTAAACACCCTAGTCACTCTTGTATCCAAATTTACAAAATATATGAAAATTGATTAGTGTATGACAAAATAAAAGAGCTAAAATTATATTAAAATATATACCAGTATCACTTTTATTCAGTTTCAACAATTGATTAAGCACAACATATGAGTGTGAAAAATATTTACCAAAATAAAAGAGGACATGCAAAATTGAAATTATCAATTACTGCAATCTTTAAACTGCAATCTTTAAACCCAAAATCCATAATTGATATAATCCAGTCAAAAATGTGATTCCGATAAAATTTATTTTATATACATTTATTTATTATTGAAATCGAAAAAAAAAATTAATTAAAACCGTCTGCTGTATTATTACATTGGATTTAAATGCATTGCTAAGCAATATATGATATAATTTTCTTCAAATAAATTATCATAAAAAATATCGTCTCTATAATTCTATGTCTATGCAAGGTTATTTAATTCACATTTTTTATTAATATCTCGACAACCCCTAGTAGAAACTTGAAACTTTAACTAAATTTTGAGTGGGACTATTTCAAGGCTGCCCAAACCTGGTCATGAAATTCGGTGCAATTTTTCTCACGTGATCACGAGACAAACACACAGGCATAAGTACAGACAGTTTTTCAATTTTATTTATATAAGTCAAAAACGATCTGTCTAATATTGTATCTAGAACTTCTATACTTATAGAATTCTATGAATCAGTGTTCTCGTTGCAGAACTGGAAGACAGAAAAATGAAACTAGAATTCTAAAAGTACATTGAATGAATAGATTAGAATGTTGACAACAATGAAGAACTGAGAAAAATAAACACTTAAAGGGATAATAAGGAATATGAAATAGAATAAAGAATGTGAAATGGTGATAATAAGGATAAATGAAATGGGTGTGGGGAAAATAATTGAAAAGGAAAATAAACTAAAAGAAATGCATTTTTAAAAATAATTATCAATATGAAAGATATAATTTAAATTGAAATATTTATAAAATATAAATAAAACATAAAATGTAAATGAAAAATAATATAAATCAAACTATGTAAGTAATAAAGATGAATTCTATAAGGCAACATGAAATAAGATTTAAACAAAAGATTTCAAAGCAGAAGGAAAGAAGGAAAAATTACCATTAGCAAGAAACGATGATTAAAAATTATAGGCACCTTCAATAATTCCGCTTATGACATCAAATACCGCAAACACATCATAGATAAGAAAAAGTAAATATGTTCTCTTTTATGTAATGTGTAAAATCTTCCTGTGAAGCTAATCCTGATCTAGTGCTAAATATCTGAAATAGAATACCAAAACATAATAACTGAATGTTCATTATGCATACACAGACATTCGATCCGTATAAATAATTCATTTATATTTATTTATATAAAATTTCAAATCTCATAATCTATATAATATTGTTGCGATCGTGTAAAATGAATTCACTCTAGTCTCTTTTACGAACCAGAAAGAGAAAGCAAGCTTCCGTTCCTATGACGGCAACCATTACTATGACGTTACTTTAGAGATGCTATATGTTGAAGTTCGGAGCACGGTTGTCAGATATGGCAATTTATTACCAACTTGGCGATTCTCTAGCAAATTCTCAAATGTACTCGAACTTTCTCGAAATAACGAATATTCTTTAAGATACGAACACCTTCTGGAAGTTTCAACGGAGAGCATATAAAATGAGATATCACCCAGTTGAAGAGCAGTTGATGTTACTAACTACATTGAATTGAGAGATAATATTACACATTTTTTTTTCACAGAGATAGTACGTCAACTCTCGAAATATTCAACTGATTTTTCAGATATTTCATATTTCTTTTAATCCACAGCAACAGAAATTTCAGTAAGATTAGATTATAATTCGCAATATTGGAATTTGTAATTCTGTATTGAAATTCATGTGCTTTGCTGAAAATATTTTGCTCTTAATTTCCCAAAAGCATTTTCTATATCCAAATACAAAAGGATCCTTTGTTATGACAAATAGTGAAATAGGAAATTCTTAAACATTTACTTCTAAATGAAGTCATAAAACTCCTACGTGCATTCCCTTTGTTCATAAATTCAGACTTGCATTTTATTTTTTTCTTTCAATAAATAATTTATGACCCATAAATTTTTCATGACAGACGAAACCGACAAGACGTGCGAAAGTTTAGTCTGTTTCATCTAAGTTTGTAGGGTAACTCCAAACCACATTAACTCATTTGACTCAAATGGACATTTCGTTTACATTTGATAAGTTATTATCGCTACAAAAAAAACCGATATATAGAAATAATTTTACAAAAACATAATGTGAGCAACACGTAAATATATCTATAAATTCGAATTCATTTCTTTTCTTTGTAAATTTGAGTTTAATCGCACGAGAAAATTTATCAGCTGCATGCTTATTTTAAATTTCATTGAATTTGTTGTTTTAAATCATTTGTGCAATTTAGAATGGCGAAAAGTCTCCAAAATTAGAATACAAAATGAAATACACTTATAGCGAGCTTGGATGTAGTAAGGTATCGGTTATTACGAATCTGTTTCAATCACCTTAGATCCGCAGTACTTTCATAATTTTAAACGTATCGCTTATGGCGCATAATTAGATACCTGCACATCGAATATTTCGAAGTCATTACTGTGGGAGAAGTGAAGGAAAAATGCTTTCATGAAATTTCTGTGCGGAACAGCAAAATCCCAGGTTCAACAATTAGGTTGGAGTAATAATGAGTCATCTCTAGATGCGTTGATCCTACAAACTCTCATAAACACATCCCCAAATGCTTTAAGATAGCTGAACGCTAATAGATTCCCTGCGAATTTTTAGATGCCTGACATGATGCCTATCTGCTGACTAAGAAAAATTGCTGTAAGCATACTGAGATTTTAAGAGGAATCCAACAAGCCTTCATGGATTTTTAGAAGAAATCCAGCAATACTTCATTTACGATCCTTTGTACGAAAATAGTTCAATATTAGATAGGTTACAAGAAAAGTAATTTTGTCAAACCTTTCTTTAGACGATTATGATGCCAGCTAAAGTTGTATTAAAACAGAAGCACAAGAAACCCACATACTGTTTACTTAAGAGAAATGCAACAATCCTTCATTTCCGATCCTGCGTATGAAGATAGTTCAATGTTGAATTGTAAATAAAACAAGAAAATATAACTTTGCCACAAGATCTTACATTTGACGATTATGCTGCAAGCAAGGATTGAGTTCAAACAGAAGCACAAGAGGCCGACATACTGGTTTTTTAGGAGAAATCCGACAATCCTCTATTTCCGATCGTTTGTATGAAGCTAGTTCAATGTTGAATATTTTAGAAGGAAGCGTAGCTTTGAAACAAGATCTTATATTTGACGATTATGCTGCAAGCAAGTATTATGCTGAAACAGAAACACAAGAGATCAACATGCTGGGTTTTTTTGGGAGAAATCCGACAATCCTTCATTTCCGATCCTGTGTATGAAGATAGTTCAATGTTGAATAGATTGTCTGAAAATGTAGCTTTGCCAGGAGGTCTCACATTTGACAATTTTTCTGCAAGCGAGGATTGTGCTGAAACAGAAGCACACGAGTCTGATGGTACCATTATTGCTACAGTTGCTGATCATGTATCTCATGAATCCAAATCAAAAGCAATAAAAAAAAGATGAGATAACATCAAAACTTTCTGGTGAATTCGTGTGACTATTTCCAAGCCGATTTATCTGCAATGCTAATTTAGATGCTGTAGTGTGCTAAGGAAATTTATTGTGTGTGTGTATGTACTAATTCCCCCGTGGTGAAGGGGCGCCTACGTACCGCGTCCACAAGACCCCCGCTGGAAATGCATTGTGAATTCAAGTGTGCAAAAGAAAGTTACATATTTTCTTCAAGAAGCGATACATTTCAACCTTAATGATTTTTTTGTTTCACAATGTTCAGGCAGATAAGTCCTTCTTAATGATTATCTCCTAAACTTTTCATCAGTTATTGCGAATATTTTTTCTTGTCCCTTGCAAATTCACTATATGCAGGCTTCAGTGTATATCGAAACCAATTTATCTTACGAAATGGTAGCAGTCGTATTTGTTTTGTAATCAAACATTTCACATAAAAGAAACATTTAAATAATGCTTTTACGAGCATTTATTCTTTTATTTTGGATTTCACCCATTTGTACGGGCTATTTCTACTTAAATTTAAGTTTCTCAAAAACCAAGTTTTCTCGCATTACACGCACACACATACGCTCACTCTAAGGCAGTTTATTCGAATACTAGAGTGGCCAAAATGTAAAAATGTATCGAAAACCCGAATTCCAATTTTCGACACCATTCCCAAAACCGTGCTCATATTGTGTATTATATGAATATATATATATATTCATAAACAGAGTTTATACGTGATTTTTTAGAAAATCATCTGCACCGCAATAACTTTAAAAGGAAATAAATAAGGAGGTGAGTACACGATATACCTATCTATATTAAAATCACCATGTCCAATAGAATGCGAGTAATTGCATCATTTCTAGTCGAGAATTTAAAAATTAGGATAACAAATTCGGCAGAAATGCGAAATAGGCAAAAGAGGCAAAGCACAACGTTGTACATCATTATCTAATTAGTATATAAATCGAAACCAGGAGCGCATGAACTGGATATGTGGAAAGCAATAAGTACCTATTATAAAACGTTTAATCGGGGACTGCAACACGATGACGCTTGCACTGATTACATGCTTATCAAATTACACGGTAAATTTATTTCACGAAATAAAATTAGCATTTTTGAACAAGCTATTTGAACGAGCGATTTGAACAAGCTATACATTAGATTCCTGTGCGTGTGGGTGTTGCTTATTTTAGCACTCCTGAATATGGCAGAAATTCACAAATAACCAGATTGTATGAGGTAAATATCTTCTGCAGCATTTTAATGTGGATTTCTACTAATTAGAAAATGCTCTACATCTAATTAGCCTTTTTCATCTATCTCGTTTTATTGCAACATCCAAATTCTTTAATTCTCCCCTAGGGGTTCCTGCAATCCCGTTTATTTGATTGGGAATGGTCATTTTACTACAGATAGACCTAACGTATATGCTCCATTACCTATGTATGCAAAATATAAGGATGTTTGAGGATTTTATTGGGAATCATGTAATCATGTATAATGATTTTTCCAAGGTATATATCAACCTAGGAGTTGGAAGTTATAAAACAATTATCCAATTTAAAAATGTAATATTACAATATAGGTGTATAATAAAAGCAATGCAACTTTTCAGAATCTACGTCAAGAATAGAAGAACATATATCCATCTTAATAGTTTAATTCAAAATGTACTTCAAGATACTTGTGGTCGGTGGATATATTACCCGCTTTGACAATAGTATGTTTCAACTGCGTTTGAACGCAGGTCAGCAATTCGGGATAGACGTAGTGGTGACTGTCGTTTGAATAAACGCGAAATTCGAAGTCTTGGCAAACTGCAAAATGTACCGACTTCAGTTCGCGAAAAAAATTGTGTTAAACAAAATCTGTATAAAAGGCAGGGGAATTATGTTGTCGCACAAATCAGAGGATGCACTTCTGTTTGAAGTCTGAATGGTAAAAATGTAGAGTACATCACAAACAGTAGAAGTATTTCCAAGTATAGAGCTTCGTCTGCTTCTCTAATCCCTTACTAAGACAAAAGTTATTTAAGAATTATTTTAAATCAGTGAAACCTCGAATTTAAGTCTCAAGAATTTTACCATTCGTATGTTATTTATTCGTGGACCCGATTTTTCTCTTATTCCGTTAATATGTTTCTTTCCCGGTGTAAGACGTTGTTTCAGTTCTACGTGCCTCACCACGGAAATATTTATTTATTTATTTTTTGAGGTACCAAATAAAATTTTCCCAGAATTGCAAGCATATATTTTAGGCTTCTTTCCAATACAGGCGGTTTGAACCGTTTTTCTCCCCCTCTTCTGCGTTTTTGGATTTATTGAAAGACGAATATTTTAATGGACTGATAATTCATTTTGAGAACTATGCTAATTGCGATAAAGATGTGATTACCACCAAGGTACAAACTTAATAAGGGTTATATAATGGATTCTTCGTTGGAGGATATTTAGCCATATGAGTAGCCAAGTACGCAAAATGTATCACTAAACATTACATACAGACCGAGAGAAGACCCTTTCTGATATATAAATGGCTGTTGGCGAATTATTATAGGCATCAAAATACAGAACTATTGCAAAAGGTATATTTTACCGTACATGGAACGATCTAGATCCACGGGGATAATGTTAACAAATTTATCGCATAATATTACATATGAAAAGGGAGCATATTCCACAATAGCTAATCCTTTTTTATATTTTATGCGATTTTTTATTTAAATCTATTTGAAAATGTACAATATTTTAAGACCGGATCATTCTAGCATTCTAAAGTTTATGTCATTAGTTTTCTATTGAAAAATTGCATTAAAAATGTTTATTTACGTAACATTGTTGAAGGTTCCAATTTTTTATGATTTTTAAAATTTACATTCTAAAATTTGAGAGTATTCTGAACATTCGATTGCATTTGAGATCAAGCGGTTTCCAGTATTCAATGATTGTAATTTCGTACACAATTTCATTCGAAACGCTCTATTAGGTCGTGAGATATCGTCTACAAAGACTCACAGACAGACATCCCACACATACACATACACACACACATATTTACACACACACACACACTCATATTTACGCACACACACACATACACTCAGGCAAGCACATACTTAAATACCTCAAAAGCGTTTCAGTCGGGTTCAGTAATGCTTGTTACGTGTTCTTCCGTCGAAAACTCGAATTCGAATTTTCAACATTTTCCTTATACATTTTACTATGTATATAGAGAAAGTGATATCACTGTTACATCAACTAATGCGTTTATCAAACTTCAATCAATTTCTTTCTTCGTGAAGTCATGAAAATCCTTCGAATATTTACTTTGTTAATAAATCTAGCTGTTTATGTTATTTTTTTCCATTTCAATGAATAACTTGTCGTCTATAAACTTATGACAAAAGAAGCCGACTCGGCAAGACATGAGAAAGTTTGTCGATTAAATTTATAGTTTCTGCGGTAACTGTAAAGTTCAAGATCTCATTGACTCAAAGTGACGCTGGGTAGATACTGTAGAATTTATTGTTGCTATAAACAATAAACGCAGTGTGATAAAATCTTTAAAAGTTTATAGATACAATTTACTGAATTTATTTCTTTCGGTATAAAAGATTGTTATTCGTTTTAGAATAAACTTGAAATGTAGCTAGTAACATTGCGAAATTCTTAAAACCCTCGAATTTATAATGCATTCGAAGAAGTACATTATTTATAGTAAATATTTGCATTTATAAATTTTTAATCATGGTCACACAAGAAAACGTAGAAGTATGGATAGTACATACCTTTCTCTACAAAACCTTCATCTTTATATTTATATTCCGTAATATATTAAAGTTTATCGCACAAAATAGCGCATTAAGACTGAACACTTATAGTCTGAGTATTTTGAGGTATAAAATCACTTTGGGAAAAAAGTTGTGTTCTTTGATTAAAAAAATATTTCGAAATTATCGTTTGACATAGTAACAACAGCAATATTTACGATATATTATCGAGGGTATATTGATGCTATCTATCTACAAAAATACTTTCAATTTTGTCGGTACAGTATATAATTTTGAAATTTGATGTACGTGACTTTCAATCACCGTACAAAGGAACGTTCAAACTCTTAATATTTTAAGAAGGATGTTAATTATAAATTAATAGTTTTTAGTAACACAGAAAAAAAAGAAGGCTCCTAATTATACAGACTGACGCAACCGCCATTTTGACGGCAACTTATCCGGTCAGTTGTCGCCTGCTTGTGCTATTTCAATGGCGCGCGCATGTTACAAGGCTGATATTTGATACGCAATTTACCGGTAAAATAATTTAGCTGCTTTTAAAAATTTGTACCAATCATTCAAGACAATAGTGTAGAATGTTTTTATTTTATCTAGATGCCGAAAATAAGACGGAAAAATGACCATCGTATCGCCAGGTACTGTCATCTATTCATCTGGGATTCAAGATGGCTGTTGTTGCGCCAGCCTGCATGTATAGGAGCCTTAGATAAGACGAATGTATTTATCGACATCATTAAACTGTTGTCAACTTGAGTAAGGAAACTTTTTAAAGAAGTTTTACAGATATTAAAACAAATTACCTGGTTAAGAATCTGATTAAAATATATATTTTCTCTTCATTCTGCTATTTATTGTAATGTAAATAGAACGAAATATTATGCATGTCTAAGACAGTTGAATAAAGGCTCAAATATCATATATTTTAAACGTCTTTATCTTCGCCTCTTATATTCCGTATAATCAAACAAGAATGTGCGCGAAGATCTTTAATCCCCTCCAAAACTTCTTGTCGCTACTCTTCAACATTATTTCTCAGAGAAATAAACCTTGCCTCTCATTTACAACGCATTAAAGACATAATCACATCATTATACCACACTCATAATTATGTTTACAGCGTAGATTATAGTTCTTAACGAGCTATAAATACCCATCTGTTTCGTTACAGGCTTGTACTAATCTCATATTTAAATCGATGATAATTTTCTTAAATATTTCATGTAAAGACACTAATATGCTATTTCTCATTATGAAAAATATACAAATGCTAGTATAAGCCTCTTAAGTGGTCTTAAAATAGTCCATATAATGTATTGGACGCTGTTGATTCATATGGGTTTGGATGTGTTTATTAATGACTGTAATCATCCTGTTAAGATGCTCCTTTGTTTCTTATATTGAGAATTTACATGTTATAAATTCTCTTTCAAAAAATAGTATATTTATACATTGTTTTCTTCTTCTTTGGTACTACAGCCTACTGTGGGGCCTGACTATTCCTTCAATGCGTCCCTATGGTTTACTGCACTTCTTCAATTGTGCGATTGCAGTCCTTCAATTGTGCTTAGAGACTGGCCAGAACTGCAATCTCCCGCACCGTACTTCCTACACCTGTAGGTCTCCTCCTAGGTGAGGCCTAAGGCTCTTATAGATACAGTCTGACGTAACCGCCATTTTGACTCCAACCGGTCCAGTCAATTATCGTCTGCCTGTGTCACTTAAATGGCGCGTGCATGTTATATAGCTGGTATTTGATACGCAATTTAGCCGTTTAACAGGTGCTCCTGTTTTCAAGAAATTGTACTAATCATTCTAGAAAGTAGTCTAGAATGTTTTGATTTTCTCAAGATCCCGAAACAAAAACGAGAAATTAATCATTTTTCTCCATGTACAGCCATCACTTGAACTCGGGGTCAAGATGGCCACTGATGTACCAACCTGTATATTTAGGGTCCTTAATATGTTCTTCACGACTCAGTCCAACCGCCTTGTAGGGGATCTTCCTCTACTCACAGATCCCTCTGATTTGTAAGATGTATTATTTTTTATTAAGATATGAGTCTTGCGATCTCCGTAAGTGTCTTATTTATCTATGTTTGCAACAATTTAATTAACCTAGTGGTGTGTAGGCTTTTATAAAATGTATAATTCGTGGTTGAAACGTAAGCACCATACTCCATTTTCACACAATGGACCAACGGTGTTTGAGTTTTCAATCTTTTTATACAGTCTCTTAACATCCTTGAAATGTTTCTCTTTCTCTTTTCTTTTCAATGCAAGGAATCCTTACAGTTTGTTACGCTTAAAACCACAATTGGGTTAAACCGGAAACAGAACCAGAGACTTTGGATACACGTTGAAGTATGTTTAACTGCACTAATGCGGCCACGTCATGAAATGAATAGTCCTAACATGCTCTTAATTACATCGCATCCTTCAAGACAGGGTCAGAAGACGCAGACCAACTCTCCTGACACTAATCTAATATATTTCACCACATTAGAGTTTAATTAGTTAATCTAATAGAATAGTATTAGTATTTTAACAAAAGTTCTTGCATCAGGGATCCATTTCTCGCACGTATGGTTCAAGATGAGGCAAAACAATCAGCATTCGTAGCAGGTAAAATTTCAGATGATTGAAATCAGATAACAACTTAGAAATTACATTAACTTCGTTTCAATGAGGTACAAAAATAACATCAATATAATGCCATCATGACAGAATATAAGCTGTTAAATATTAGATAAGTAAAATTAGCATGTTATGCACAAAGTATAAAACATTCAAACATTAACATGAGCCAATTAAATATATAAGTTCAAATAGTAAAAGTAACATTCATCACAAAGTATCACTTTAGGGAAGACCGGAATTGGTTGTCACACGTCTTGTTTTTCCGTCGTTAGATGACGCAAGCAGTCCACACTGCAGCAGTTTGTGCGTCTATGAAGTGGAACAATATCATATAGGATTCATCTGATTTGGAAGCTCGAATATAGTTTACAGATAATTTTTCAAAATTTCACCTAGGTGAGTAATTTTATTTATTTATTTTTTTTTTGCTACCGTTTTTATTTTATATCTTCAAGATGCTTTTATTGACAAATGTGGTGAAATATTTTTATTATGGAGTAATATATTGTCTACCTTTTAGCGCTGTCGTGATCTTTTTATGAACAAAATGTCGGTTGCTAGACTTAGCATATTTCATTAATGGGGCATTGGGGCCAGTTGTCCTGGAAGGGGTGGGGGCAGAGTATGCCCCACCCCTACGTGTAACAACTATGCGTGTGACAACTTGCCCTTTAGTATAGATTATTTTGTATTTTTTTATCATTTTCGTATTTATATAACAATCAGTACACATTCAAGTACAGTAAACAGAAAACACGTTTATTTTAATGCAGTAAACGTATTCCAACATGACGAAACAAATGAAGATTTTGAAATATGAATCTACTAAAAAGGTTGGCCAGTCATTCAGTAGGTAATGTATCGAAACGTAAAAAAACTAGTTTCCTGACGTTGGAATTTGTCCCTTTAAATATTTTACTGGCTTCGGTGGGATTATTATATATAAGATTTGCGAATATTTATTACAAAACGCAATTTGACTTTTTTTTTTCAGATATGCAGTCCTACAAAAGGAAGACTGAGAACGGTTCAATACCGTCAGATACCATGTTTCGCGTTGCGAGGATGATACATAATGAGAAAAGGTCATTCGAGGGATTGGAAAGGATGTTAATATAAACTATAGGACATTCACAAGATACTGCAAAAAACATTAGGTCACAGGAATTGGCAAAAGGTAATCTCAAACCACCATTCCATGTCGTATATGTAAAAAGTCGGGAGATATTTAAAGACAGTATATTTAAAGACAGTATATTTAGCCGATTACTTCAAGATAGCGGCAGATATACGGGGTGTCCCAAAAACATTGACCTCAACTTTTATTCCTTAAATATTGATCTTAGACACATATAATAAATTACAAAGTTACGTAAAAAAGGGTACATAATTTTATGAAATCGATTAAAATCTTCAAGGGAATTAAATTTTAAGAAATACAAAATTTAAATTTTTATACGGCCCCCGTACAAAAGCATTTCCAATGAGTAAAATGTGCCCCATACACTAATGAGGTAATGCCCAAAATTTCAACATTTTATCATAAAAAATCCCAGAGATATGTAAAGACAAAAATGCTGACTTAAACCACTTTTCGATGTATCGACATGGGTTCTTAGAGAAAGAAAATCATGTCGGCAGATCGCGTTTCAGGGGTCATACACAAATTACAAAAGAAAACAATGATTACATAAATAAATAATTATTTTGCATATAATATATTGGTACAAAAGTATCCCCACTGTGCAGAAATAATAACTTTACGCAAATATTACAAAGATTGTTCAAAATGTTTTCCATCCATACCAAAGATCCATTACAGATAAGAGGCAGATATTATTTGCCTATGATGCATTTCTGCGTTGCGTCATTTGCACTTTTGCTGTAAACATTTAACATTTTAATTTGTGATGAATCCCTCATCGACTTTGTTTAAACATATTTCTGGGACTTTTTATGATAAAATGCTGAAATTTTGTACATGTCCTTATTAGTGCATGGGGTACATTTTACTCAGTAGAAATGTTTTTGTACGGGGGTCGTATACAAATTTAAATTTTGTATTTTTTCAAATTAAATCCCCTGAAAAATTTTATCGATTTAAAAAAATGCTGTACCTTTTTTACGCAAATTTGTAATTTATTATATATGTCCACTTCGTAATTTATATATTAAGATTATTTATTTCAACTTTGTAATTTATATTATAAGATGAATATTTAAGGATTAAAAGCCGAGGTCAATGTTTTTGGAACACCCTGTATATTATGGATTATTATGGATTATCAATACTCGAACATAGTATAGCAAGATTTATTACTTCTAAAGTTTAGACCATATTTGTTTGCTGCCCAAGTTTCAATCTTGCTGATAGCTTTTGTACCAAAACAGGTGAATTTATAAGCTGCGGTATCTTTAATAGAGATTGCAGTATCATCCGTAAAAGCTTGTGCTTTAATTTGATCACTTGTATAATCGATATTTAGCGCTTCATCCATGATGAGTAACCACAAGGCAGATGCCAAGCAGGACCCTTGTGGTACTCCTACTTTGTATTTTAACTAATACCCTTTTATATCGATATGCATATATCTAAGGTACATATTATAAGAGTGAAAAGTTTCAGTCAGTTTCGTACATCTCCAGGGGTTTCTTTTGGTGTATTTATAAAATGCTGAGTACCTCATCAATTCTGTTTGCCCCAGAGAAGAAATACGAAAAATAAACTCTGTTAGTTACTGTACTGCGGTCGATACTACGAATATAAGTACTCATATAAGTGCGTAAATGTGCAAGAGGGAGGGAAACTTTTGTTCTGTCTAAAATGTCCGAAAAACTTATTTTTTTCCCACCCCTGGGGAGTTGAATCGAAAATCCATCTCTATTAAGTTCCATGTAGTATTCGATTCTAAAATTGTGCAAAAATCCAGCCTTCGAAGTCACCGACAGGTTAGAGTTATGGGGTGTCTTGAAATATTTTTCGAAACTCTAAGATTTTCTCAGCCTACATGGGGAAATTGCAAATTCGGTTCCATCTCAGAACCATACTTCCAGTATGCAAAGATTCAGCTTTTTCAGTCAACGGAAAGCATCTAAAGGGTCTGGAAAGACTCATTTTCTCCACTCCTAAGGGAATACATCAAAAATTCAGTTCTCCTTTGTCGGTACTATACATCTGAATTAATTTAACCTCCTAGATCCCTCCTTGGGCGGGAGCTTTTGGAGGATATAGAAATACAAACAAACACATTAGATAAATTTTAAATAAATAAATAATTCTATATTTTATCTATAATGTATAATTCTAAAATTGGTTAACATAATAGCTTTTAATCGCTTTGGCAATCCTTATTTAATTGCCAGCAACGTAGTTAATAATATTATAGTGTAACTAAATTTAATATGCATAAAAGTACTGTTTATACTTTTACATTTATTTGTTCTGATTTCTAGATTAAAAGCTCTGAAAATCGAATTATTTTGAGAGCATATAAAACTTGATTTCTTTTCTTTTAGTATATATAGATATATCTATAATATAAATTCACAATATTTCTCTTAATTTCAGATATGTAATTATAAATACAATATAATACTACATAGATGGCATCTTTTAATACATACAGTAACCAAAACAAAATAACAAACTTTTATACTTATTTTAATAGATGCCTTCCTACGCAAAATATTTTTACTAATTTTGGTTTACACATTTAAATTAAATTAAATCAATAACATTTTAATTAAACGTAATACATATTATTATCAAAGTCAAATAGGTTATAGAAGAATAAAGTAATTTAATCATGTTCAAGAGAAAAATTTAATTACTTTCATAACCTTTTTTCGTGTAATAAAATGCATAGTAAATAAAGGTTTTATCAGAGGATAATTAATTTTGGATATTTTTCTCAGATCTGATACATTTCTAATTAAAACAGCGGAAATTAAATTAATTAATATTAAAGACCTTAATATACTTAATTTCTACATTTTAAAAATATCATAAGACCAACATTCAACATGTTCATATTTTTAAAGCCGCAATATTTATAATGAAACCAGCTGTTGACTTTTATTCCAGAACAATTACATTGGATTTTTATTTTGGTCTTTATAAAAAAGGTTTTGTAAATTTAAGCGACTTATCTATGCCGTGCGTATTCCTCTAATAAAATTTAGAGAACAATTTAATGGAATATGAAAGTAATGTGTCGCTGGATACAGTGTCATTTAAAGTACACATTTTGAGTGCGGGGGGGGGGGGGGGAAGCTGAAATTCGACCAGTAGCTTTGCAAACAAACTTAAATGCTTCAATTGTTTAAACAATTATTTCTTTTATATTTTAAAAATCTTACTCTATAATACAACCTTTTATATTATTATACGTAAATTTAATTAGTACGTATAATATTATACACTTAGCAGAGAAGTATATAAAGCAAATTGTGCCCTGCGTACTAACGTTACTTGGACATTCAATAAAACCTGATACTTATCGTTTGTTATTGCCATATATCAAATAAACAAACCGCAGAATATTAAATAATAAAACCACTTAATATTAAATTAAAAAAAAAGTAAATGCATAATTGAAACCCCAAAATATTAAATATTCAAACGAAATAATAATTAATAATCAACCCACAATATTAAATAATCAAACCATATAATAATTAATAATCAAAGCACATATTATTAAATAAAAAATCTCACATAAATTAATAATTCAAACCACATTATATTAAATAATTAACAAATAATCAAACGCATATATCAAATAATCAAACCACTTATATAATCACACCACATAATTAATTCTGTCACATAATATATTCAGATAATATATTCTATTGAAATTACAAGAAATTTGTTCGGTAACATCCATAACCCCTGTATAATTACGAATGCATTTGAAAATACTAATTTGCTGATTATTTTTGTAGACTCCCATGAAAATTAGTTTTAGGTTATGGAGTAGAAAAAAGATTCACTTCTATTCAGTTGTAAGTACATCTAGTTTATCAGTATTTTACACAAATACTTCAGACCAGCAAAAATGTTTTTGAATATGATATTACCTTCGGAACTAAAAAGAAAAAATTCCGATTTGGGGATAGTAATTGATGTCACTAGTCAATGTCAATAGTTCAATGTCACTAGTTCAATGTCACTTATGTCGCTAGTTCAAAGATCGTCACTAGTTTCAGTGTCCCCAACTAGCCGTCACTTATTTTAGCAGTTACGTTTTTAGCAGCCATATTTAACAATAGATACTGCCGCTTGCTTGGAGCATGTATCCGAGTATAATACATGAAATAACGATAACTCACTCCATGTAATAAAGGTTCGCTTGCTACGTGGGAAGGTAACATTTTTATTGCTTAGCAAGATTTACGATTTGGCGGCAAAATACCTTCCAAGGTCGCTTTAATGGGTGGGACAGCGTCCATCCCAAACGCAGAAACTTCCAAAAAGACAGGTATGTGACGTACCCTGTCCCAAACAGTTCATCCCTCGCGGATGCCAATGCCTGCAAACGGGGGAGGGGTGAACTGTTTGGGATAGGGTACGTCAAATACCTGTCTTTTTGGAAGTTTCTGCGTTTGGGATGGACGCTGTCCCACCCGTAAGCAAAAGGTTAATCTATCGAAACTTCACAGTTGTAGAATCATACGAAACTTAACAATTGTTTAACTTGTTCAGCAGCATATTTTTAGGCCTGATTTTAAGCGATTTGAGGCGGTTTTGTATAAAATATAAAAAAATTCTACAGTCATTGAATATTTTAGGTAGGTACAATAAGTGTTCTGAGATTCATTCTTTTAGTTCACCAGGCGGCTTTTGGAGAGTCTGCAAAGTCCGTTCGTAACCCCCACATTTTGTCTGTCCACAGGGGAGGGTGTAATCCTAAATCCGACTCTCTTATATTATATACCTTAGTCAATACTATAAGTGTGCAAAGATTCAGCATTCTGAATCATCGGGGAGGGGGGTGTTCTAGAAAAACAAAAACATGTTAGACAATTATATATATAGTGATGCCAATTATGCACGACAATAATCCATCACTTCAACTGAAAATTTCGCAATTTATGGTGTTAAAGAGAAATGCTTCCTGTCCGAGGATAATAAATGACTATTCTTACAGCTTGAATCTCCGTTTCATTCACTATAATTCCCTTTTTGTTGCTCCTTCGCACTTTGCTTCCATGTATGACTCGTACAAAATGGCTATTTCTCTTTGAACAATGTGAGTTGAAATCGTTAAGGGTAATTATGCAAGTACATCCATCATGCTGGAAAATAATGAATGGTTATATTTAGGTGAGTAACTTTGATGTAAGTTCTAATATTTTATATGTATTATGTAGAAGAGTAGATATAGGTAAACTTTAACTATAAAAACGCAATGGTGTTAAACTATTCTACATCAACCCATACTTTACAAAATGCTGAAAAATTAAGGTACTTATGAACAGCTGATTTTGAAAGTGGATTTAGTCATAATTTTTATTACTTTAACGTGCTATTTCAGTTTTAATGTATAAATTCTAACTCTTATCTAGTGATAAGAAGGCTGTAAATTGATAATTCGATTATTATTTATCACGCACATATTTTTTATTGTTCCGCCTGAATCGGCATAAGTCGTCGACTCTTGCCTGTTTCAAAATTAAGTGTTGGTTTCTTTATTGCCAACTTACGATAATATTGATAATCTGGTATTATTATTTTCTTATCTCCATTTCCGTGTTAAGGGAACGTAATGTGTGCCGATGGGGAAATTCAAACTTGGTTAGAAATGACATCGCAAACCACGATGCATACTCTACAATCGGCAAGTAGCATCATATTAACGTGTTAAGGGCATACATTTGGTTGTATAATGTAAACTTAAACCACTTCCATTACATTCTTATTTATTTGAAAGCTCCATTAACCTTTTATTCATTATTATTTTCATAATAACATTAACATATAATAAACAACATTAGTATATAATAAACAATAATTGTATATAATAAAAAATATAACAATATTTGATTTTGAAAAGTTTGTAGATCAAGTCTAACTCCACCAAGATAGAAAACTAATTAAAATTTTATGTAGACAACCAATCAACATTATAAGGATTAACATTTCATATATCTCCGATTTTTAATAATTCACTGAACGTTCGAGTAAAAATATCTTCGTTATTTACTCAAAATGTTTATTTTTGGAGTTGCGACCATTTAAAACTCAATAATTCATGTCCACATTATTGTTTTTGAAAATTGCAACACCAAGAAAGAATAACAATATTCAAATTAAACTTATTTCAGATATTACTCATTTTACAGTAGATAACTGATTATATATAGAGAGCTAAATTAGATTGCTTGCTTCAAAATCCAGTATCGTAAACATCCACCTCGAGCAGCAAAAACAACTTTTATATAGAGTGGCACAGAATGGAAGAGGTTTTTAATATCGTCCTGGAAAATAACTTTTCAGGCAGCTTTTATGTCATTTTGGAGTCCATTTGTGGTAGATGGCCGAGGCGCTTGAATGACCAGTTACTTTGCATTAAGTCCCAGACATATGCGATCAGAGAAAATGGCCGGCAAAATTCAAGTCTAGGGAAGAAGCGGTATATGTAGTGCATGGAAAAAGCCATAGATATTTCTTCACACATGAAAATGAGCATTGATTGTCCTGATGGAATATAGCTCCGGGATAACTATGAAGGAAGGGTATCGCATTTACCTTTAAAAGATCCCTTCTGTATCGCTGACTATTGAGTGATTCTTGAATTCTTATCAAGTGACAACACGAATGGAACCCAATGGTAACCCAAATCAATGCACATGACTTTGGATGGTATGACGTTGTGAAATGCACGCTGCCGTTCACCATAATAAAACATATGTGCTATCATGATGGTACAGCAAGTTGAAATGTAACTCGTCCGATAGCACAACCTGTTGTCAACCATGACACCAATGTCTTATTCGAAACTCCATTAAGGCCTGGGACGTCTGTGGTGAAGGGTTAAGAGAATACCTAATAATAGGAAACGAGCAACATGTCAATCCTCTGTTAAGCAGACAACTTCGAACTGTGCTATTGTACAAAGCCTCGTCTGTGACAGTGCTCAATTGTTGTGCATGGATGTGCATTGTTGTGCATGCCCCTGAGCAATTGGTCACTGCCACAAATGTAGAGGTGTCTGTCATTTTATGCAGTCGTACGATTTTGCGGTTTAGTTTCCGGATTTATGTGTATCCAAATCTCTTCTGTCCTCTGACGCTACTTTCAAGTCATTGTACTGGACTTCTACACGAATCCAACTTTTCTATCCCATCAATTCTTCCTCGGTCAAAATTTGTAATATATTCTTAATGCGACATGTCCCAACGTGATGTACATATACTATAAGTTTGAAGCTAAAACCGCCAGTACTTCATCATTTTGCAACTGCCACAAACAGTAACTGATTTTAGTACAAATCAAAGATGGATCCTTGAAGAGAGGGATCGAATAACTTCTCGCTTTGAAGTTAGACATCCATATGCTTTATTCGAAGATAAAAATTATAAATCTGCATCGTCTTTTTAACATTTTACAACAAAGTTGAAAAGTGTTTATGATTTTGTTCATTCTGTCTGTCTGTCCGATAGCACGATAACTGCCGTAAAAATGACTTAATCAAAATAAAATTTTAGTATGTTGTTCAGACGATCTGTAGGATCTATGGGAATATAAATGAATAATATCACCCAATTAGTTTTGGATTGAACCCGGGTTGAAAAAATGAAATACAATGAGCCCTATGGGACCTAATTTTTCAAACATTATTAAGCGGATTTAAAATTCACAAACTGCTTCAAAAATTTTATGTAATATTCAAATTGTTCCATAAATATATAAAATAATATTCAGCGAAATATATTCAGCAGTTTTTAAATAAAAATTTAAATAATAATAACACCTCTTATATGAAGCGATCACGTGACCATGATATGAAAAGATCACGGGACCCACTTCAAAATGATATATGGCATCCATCTTGTCTCAAAATCGTGATTTTTAAAGTTCTTTTTAATTCATATTGAATGTGTATCCGTCCTAAAACAACTTTATTTTTGCTTAAACTCTGTGCATCTACATACTGAAACAACGCAATTACAATATATTTGAGTTTAAATGCTCATCCAAATTTGATTATTTCTACAACAAAGCCTATTTTTCACCTATGTAAAATGTAAACAGCAAAATATAGAGAATGAGTTGTATTAGAATTGCTGTATTTCTTTAACACAAAATCATTTAGTTCATGGAGTCTGCATAGCTGATATGAATGAAATATTCATTGATTTTACAAAGAGAAAGACGATTTTTTTCGATGAAGTTTTACGCATAGAGTTTAATTACTTGTAGCTCCATGGTCTTAATTTTTAAATAAAATAAATTATTATAGTATTGTGATGAATGACATGAACGGAAAATTATTTATGAATGAAATGCTGCTTTTATAGAGAGAGTCAGGCGTGTTATTTTTTCCATGACGTCATTTGAATGAATTTCAGTTGTTTTCGATGAAGTTTTCAAATATAATAAATTATCGTAGTATTATAATAATTCTAAAATTATTACCGAGAAATGTATCACATTTTAAAGATGTTTAAACCAGGCAATTTATATTTCAATGCCGTCATTTGAATGAAGTTCATTTTTTTGATGAAGGTTTAAGTTTTCAAATATAATAAATTAATGTAGTATTGTGATAAATTTTAAAATATTACCGAGGAATTAATTGCAATTTAGACATGTTTAAATAAAATTGCATTGAAGTTGGAAAGTGTTTCATAATTGTCGTACGGCGTGCACGACATTTTGTAATTTCAATTACGGATGCCAACCAAAATAATGAGCTATCCAAATGCTGCAGAGGGAGCCAATGACAACACATGCATACATAAACAGTGGCCATCCCCTGCTGCATCAACAACGAATGGTAGATGTGGTAGGAAACAATGGGGGAAAGAAAAAAGCGCCCCAAAGCCGTATTCCAAAAAGTTCAGTCGACTTCAAATTTTCGAACGAGCTAACATCATGTTTCTTAGTTTTGTGAAAAAAGTATATCGAACGTGAGCGATAAAATGGAAGCTTGTTGCAGTTATGAGATGTGCAACAGTTTCGTACAGTATTGAGATTGCACGAATAAGTACGTAACACAAAAGAGTAGAGGTAAATCAACTTTCAATTTGTCACTAATTAGCACGGAAGGCACACTTTTATCGATTATTCAAATAATGAACAATCAGTTCGTAAGAGTAGATTATATTACCGAGTTCTTAGATATTGAATTAAAAGAACTATTTTGAGTATCGAATGCTTAAAAGAAACTGTTTTAAAAATATATGTCCATTTTATTATGTGTGTAAATATGTATTAATGAAATATTGTCAGTGTTATATGCCTTATAATAATAGATTTACTAATAGTATCATTAATCAAGATACAATCGATATCTATTACTTAAAATATTAAAATAAATTGATCAATTAAGTCAAGTGTATTTATTTATATTTTGTGTGTTCGTCTCTCCAGCTTGAGAACCTGGAGCTTACATGCTCCACCCTTAGTGTCGGCATCATAGGTAAGTCCTATAGTGGTGATTTTGATAAGGACAATTTTACCTTATGACATGATACCGGCGCGTGAATTGGTGCCGTATGTGGTCAAGCTCGGAGAGAACTATGATTTTAATATGAGAAAGTAATAGTAAATAACAGACAAAATTGAATTTAATAATGAGATGTTAGCACAGTATAAAGATAGGTATATGCATAAAAATGATAATTTAAATATGTATTATATTATTGTATATATGTATGTATTAGCATAAATATTTAGTATATAGTAAGAAGTGTATAACAGTGTATCAAATCATGGCGCCAAATAAGAGTAGGCAACCAAATAAAAGAGCGAGGCAAGATCCTCCAATTAGCAATAATATACAGCAGGAGGTAAATATAAATGAAAGAATAACAGATAATGCGGCTGTAACAAATAATGCTGTTCGCGTATAAACACCCACAAATCAAACGCAGCAAATCAAAATTAACTTTTATCCAGACAAGTTAAAATCCAAACCATGACTAAAGAAAACGTACAATTCTCAAAATGTATAAGCTTCAGCTTCAAAATTGAAAACAAAAGATGTAAAAATTCATTGTTTATTACCAAACAATTAAACAACACCCCCTATGAAATAATCTTAGGATTTGACTTTCTCGGAAATCATCATGCCATAATTGACACAAATAAATTAACATTAAAATGTATTAAAGAAACTATTGCTATTCCATTTCAAAACAAAAATAAAAAAAAGCAAAGGAACCAGAAAATAAACATACAGGAGTGGAACATATTCAATGCTTAAATGCAAGCTTAGCACATAAAATTAAATTACTCCCCCAAGAAACAAAATCAATAAAATTAAAATTAAGTGAAAACTATTTTGAAGATAAGATTGTAATGTTAAATATTACAAATTCATTGAAAGATTTACACGCTGAGTATTCTTTACATCATGTAAATAATAGAAAATTTATTTCTACTCTTATAACAAATCAAACAGAAGAAGAGATTCAACTAAATAAAAACATGATTGTTTGAACTGTAACACCGCAATTTGAAATTTTTGAAGAAAACATAATGATGATAAAATTTTACAGGTCAACAATATAGAGAGTTTAAATAACCCACAAAAAATGGAGCTTTACAAAAAGCAGAATTAACACCGCAAGATTTTAAATTAGATCATTTACAAGATAATGAAAAACATATATTGCTTAAATTACTTTTACAAAATTATGATGTATTTTCAAAATCATATAAAACGCTGGGAATGACGGAGGAAATAGTACCTGAATTTAATTTACTACACCAATATCCAATGCAATGTAAACCTTATCCCTTGCCAAAAATGTTAAAACCTGTACTCGAGAGTGAAATAAAACAATTGTGTGAAGCAGAGATAATTGAAAAGAGTACCAGTAATTATACTTTCCCATGTCTACTAATTAAGAAAAAAATAATTTTAATAATAGTGATACCAATAAGGAACAAAAGTATCGTTTAGCGGTGGATTATAGGCTCCTAAATCAGATTACCGAATTACTGCCCATAAATATTGGTAAAATTAGCGACATTCTGCACAACATCGCAGGCCACAAATTGTATACTGTAATTGATTTAAAGGCCGCTTTTTTTCAAATAAAAATCAAACCTCAAGATAGTTTCAGATTGACCATCGTAACAAATGATGGGTCGTACAAACCTAGTAGAATGCCTTTTGGCGCAAAAAACTCATCCGCATATTTTTCTTTATTAATGATGAAATGCTTAGAAAACTTAAAAGAACAGAAAATTGAATTTTATTTAGATGATATTGTAATTGCCGCAAATTCATTCGAGAAAATGTTGGAGAGATTAAAAATAGTTTTGTCGAGATTAGGTAAATTTGGGTTAACTATCGATCCTTCAAAATTACAAATGTGTAAAGATAATATTAAATTTCTAGGATTTAAGATAAGTAAGGAAGGCATCACACCTTCAGATGATAATGTACAAAAAATAACGCATTTCCCTGTGCCAACGACAGTAAAAAAAGTAAAATCATTTTTAGGTTTATGTAATTACTTCAGTCAGATCATACCAAATTTTTCTGAACTATGCAATCCATTAATTGAGTTAACAAAGAAAGATAAGAAATTTATATGGACGGAGAAATGCGAAGAAGCGTTTGTAAAATTACAAAACGCGATTTTATCGAAACCGGTAGTCAGGGCAGCCGATATGTCAAAGCCGTTTTTTCTATCTACGGACTGTTGAAAAGTAGCCGCGTCAGGAATATTACTACAATCAGTGAATGGAAATTTTCATCCTATCGAGTATTACAGCGGGAAACTTTCAGACAGTGAAAAGAAATATCCGAGCATGAAGCTAGAATTGCTAGCAATTCACGACGCTATAATACATTTCAAAGATTTTTTATATGGTACGCACTTTACAATTTTTACAGATTCTAAAGCATTAACGCATTATATTCATTTAGAAAATCAAAATTCTGATTTAATCGCAAGATGGTTATTAAATTTACAACAATATTCATTTGAAAATAAATATATTAAAGGACAAGATAATCCCAGTGATTTTATGTCACGTCAAATTTTTTCTGAACAAACTAAGACTAAATTAATAAATAATATTATTGCTAATGATAGCACTATAACAATAGCCAAAATTTTAGAAGAACAAACAAAAGATAGAGAGATAAAGAAAATTATGAACGAACTGAATGCAAAATCTAAACAGCCAAAATGTAAATAAATACTATAGAGATATAAATACAGGATAAATTATGATAAAGACTGCAAGATATATCAGAAATCCTATGCAAAAGGACAGAATTCTAATACCTCACAATCTAAAATTTGCAGTTATTGAGTTAGCTCATGCACCACATTTTGGAGTAGAAAAGACCTATAAAATTCTGAATAGAAAATATTACTGGAAAGGGGAATACAATGATGTAAAGAATTTTTGCGCATCATGTGATGCATGTTTATGTTATAAAAATAAGGCTATAAGACCTATGGCATTACAACGTGTGCCACGTTCGGGTCAACAAAATCACACGGTGGCATTAGACATTGTAGGAAAATTACCCAGAAGTAATGGTCAACACGAATACATAATTTCTCTTATTGACCATTATTCCAGATTTCTGGAGGCTGTACCCGTGAGAAATATAAATACTGCGACCGTATTACAGGTCCTAACTTATTATATAGCTCAAAATGGGGTCCCAATGTGGCTGTTGACGGATAATGAGAGGCAATTTAAAAGCGAGGAATTTAAAAAATTCGCAGAGCAACATGGTATAAAACTAAAGTATACTTCAATTTACAAACCCAGCTCAAATGCAATTTTAGAAAGAAGCCACTTGGCCATAAAAAATTCTTTAGCAGCAATGTCAAACCAAACGTTCAATTGGCATAAAGTATTGCCATATGTAAAGTTATTTCATAATGCTACACCCAGCGCAAATATAGACCACAGTCTCGCTATTTTGTTTCTTACCAGAGATTTGAAATTACCCGGAGAAAATAATCTGGAAATAGCGGACCCTGATGACAGTCCGATTTTAACTCAAACTGAATGCGAAAATGAGGTCAGTGAAGCACTTACATTAGCGGAAAAAATTAATAAATTTACGAAACAGAAATAAATTCAAGCTCAAATTCGCCAAGAAAGAGCTTTTAAAAGAGTGAGAGAAAAAAAATTATTAAAAGGACAAATTGTGTATTTAAAGAATTTACGATCGACCACAGCGTTACAAAAAAAGTTTCAAGGACCATTTCGCATCGTAAAGGTGATCCGTAATAATAATTACGCTATCACTCCTATGTACGATCCAAATAAAAAATGGATAGTTGTTCATGCGAATAAATTATATAAAGCAGAACCGCGTAAAAATTATTTACAAAATAATCAAACAAGGCGAACTTCTGACAGAAGTCAATCGCATGTAAACAAATATTATGATATCGGCAAGAAGAATCAAAATAATGTGAGTCCTGGGAAATATAATTTGAAGAATCGCTAAAAAAGTCGTATTAGAATAGAGGTAATGAATTGTATATAATATGAGAAACAGTGAAAATTTGGTATAAATGTAACTACAAGTACCAATATGATAGCAGAATTTGCATTCAAACTGAACTATAAACTGTATTAAGAAATGTACGGAGAATAGGGATACTGCAGTACCAAGTCTGTGAAAATGATATCATATAAGATTGACTATGATACAGAACATTATGCAGTATTACAATAAATATGTTTCTAAGATCAATAGTGTGCCTTCCATGTGACAATAATGTGTCTTCCGTGCTGGTGATATAATTCCAGGTGACAATAATGTGTCTTCCGTGCTGGTGATATAATTCTAGGTGACAATAATCTGTATTCCGTGCTGGTGATATAATTCCAATGTGACAATATTGTATTTTACGTGATGGTGATATACTTTTAATGTTACAATATTGTGTTTTCCTTGATGGTGATATTCATCTATGTAGCAGATGAGTGTGCAGTGCTTCAGATCAAGATTTCCTCAGTGCACGCAATGTGTACATATGTTTTCAATGCTTCAGGACACTACTGCATCATTGTGTGTACATTTCAGTGCATCATACTTTCTCAAGTTCATATATGTGTGTCAGTGATCCATGAGACTAGTGCCTTCCTGTGAAGATTTTTCTCTCAGTGCATAAACTTTCTACCGTATTTTGGATTTAATCTCATGCAGACGGGGATAATGTCGTACGGCGTGCACGACATTTTGTAATTTCAATTACGGATGCCAACCAAAATAATGAACTATCTAAATGCTGCAGAGGGAGCCAATGACAACACATGCATACATAAACAGTGGTCATCCCCTGCTGCATCAACAACGAATGGTAGATGTGGTAGGAAACAATGGGGGAAAGAAAAAAGCGCCCCAAAGCCGTATTCCAAAAAGTTCAATCGACTTCAAATTTTCGAACGAGCTAACATCATGTTTCTTGGTTTTGTGAAAAAAGTATATCGAACGTGAGCGATAAAATGGAAGCTTGTTGCAGTTATGAGATGTGCAACAGTTTCATACAGCATTGAGATTGCACGAATAAGTACGTAACACAAAAGAGTAGAGGTAAATCAACTTTCAATTTGTCACTAATTAGCACGGAAGGCACACTTTTATCGATTATTCGAATAATGAACAATCAGTTCGTTAGAGTAGATTATATTAACGAGTTCTTAGATATTGAATTAAAAGAACTATTTTGAGTATCGATTGCTTAAAAGAAACTGTTTTAAAAATATATGTCCATTTTATTATGTGTGTAAATATGCATTAATGAAATATTGTCAGTGTTATATGTCTTATAATAATAGTATCATTAATCAAGATACAATGGATATCTATTACTTAAAATATTAAAATAAATTGATCAATTAAGTTAAGTGTATTTATTTATATTTTGTGTGTTCGTCTCTCCAGCTTGAGAACCTGGAGCTTACATGCTCCACCCTTAGTGTCGGCATCATAGGTATAAGTCCTATAGTGGTAATTTTGATAAGGACAATTTTACCTTATGACAATAATCAATACTTTAAGCATGATTGATCTTTCTTGTTAATTTTTATATATGGTGTAAATGAGTATTCTACTAACTCAGTTAGTTCCTAAATATAGTGAGATAAAGTTTGCACGCGTTGTGTCCTACTCACTGATATACATTGTTTGCTAATACAGTCAATACTCCTATAAAGAGATTATTTCGTACCACTTTATTTGGAAACCGTGTTAGAAGAACCTCAGATTAGTACAAATTAGATTAATTCGTGCCGTGCTATATGGAAACCGCATACCGTATTTAATGGAAACCGCGTTATAAGAAGCTCTAAATTAGAACAATTCGTACCGCGTTATGAAAAATAATAATCACTAACTAATTATCAATAATAATCACTAACTAACTATGAACTAATCATCATAGCAATTCTGTATAGTTCTGCATTCACCGATAGCTGAAATTGAAAAATGGTGATATACGTGGATGAAAAAACAGGAGAATTCCCCATTAATTTCAACGGTAAAAGTATAATAGAAAAATATATGCTATAGGGAGACTGCTTGAGCTAATTGAGTTGTAAAAATAGAGAAACCGCGTTATAGGACTACCGTGTTATATGGAAACCGAGTTTTATGAGTTCCATTTTATGGGAGAGTTGTCGCAATTTTTGATGTGCTTTATATGGAAACCACGTTATGAAAGTACTTGCGTTATAAGAGTGTTGACTGTGACTCTTCTAAAACTTTACCGAATTTTCTATAATTTGGTTATGTGTTGCAAACTAATGTTTTATATGCTGAGTTCGTTGATGAACGAATGCAGTTGATATTCGGATAAATCTACTTCCCCCAATTTGATCGCGATTTCCATGAAAATAAGTGAGTGACTATTAAATAGTAATGCGCTATTATTTTCACTATTTTTGTTAGTTAATTACAAGAATATATGAGGATGTTTTAAACTCACATTATTGAAAGACTCACATGTCTGTAATATCTTTACAGCAAAATCAAAATATCTTAGTCTGTACGTTGCTCACACTGTCACGGTGAGAATGTCAAACACAATAGAAACAAACACTAACATTACCCGTAACGTTATAACACAATATCTTTTCTCCGAATTAACAACTAATAAGTCAAAATTTCACTGCAAGGACAGAGAAGTTTGCTGATGGGATGACATTTGTAATATTAAAACGAAATGCTTCCTTTCTGGAGATAATAAATGACTATTTTCACAACTCATGAGCTTCATTCACATTTCATTCACTGCCATTGTCTTTTGTTGCCATTTATACAGTTTGCACATTCATCATGATTCATAGGATGGTTGTTTCTCGATTTCGTTAAACTTGAGCTGGAACCGTTTAAGCATCGTTTTGTAATTTGAGTTTTATGATGAGGGAAATTGCTGAATGGATAAATAAATCCAGGATCACAAGTAAAGTAATTAAGTAAACAAGGATTTATAAATACAGGAAAATGCAAGGTTTATATATTGTTATATAAGAATATTGCTGTATTAAATAACAAAATTATTCCTTTTTACATAAAAGCATGGCAAACATCATATTTTGAACACTAAAAACCGCCGAGATAAACATACTTTTTAATGTGCTTATTTGATTATAGAAATTATTTATTACTTTCAAATTTTATGTTCTTTTAAAGGACGATATATTTGTAAGTGGCTATAGGAAGAATATTTGTTACTGTACTACCACGGTTAATTTTTTATTGAAAAAGCTTTGCCAGTTTTAAATATATATAGTATCTTCTGATAGTAACTAAAACTTGATTCGAAACGCCATTCAAAGCTGGTTCTATTAGCAAAATGTAGAGTTTCACGGTGAAAATTCCCTTCCTCTTATTTATTACACGAATTCTGGGTTATAACGTTCTCATACTATGTAATATAGTATTGAGAAAGTATTGTTTTCGGGAACGCTTTAGAATTCGAGATTTTGATGTCAATATATGTTTTAGGATCTCTTGAACATATTTTGTCTATTTTTGAAGAGCTGTCTGTCTGTATGTATGTCTGTGGTCGATTTCTTATATACATGACAGCTGCTGCAAATATTAATGGATTTTCATGAAACTTTATTTCCAGCTTTATTATGGAAAAATCTAGAAATCTAGAATGTTTTAAAATTCGAGAAAAACTTCAAAATTTATTCGAAATTTTATATTTTTTTTAGCATGGCAGCATAGGACAAAATATGACGTAATCACGGATGACACTATTATTTATGGCACAATAAGCACGAGACTTAATAGTTTCAATCAATGTTGTGAAATAGTGTGTTCGTAATTGTGTTCGTGACGTTCATTATTGTGAAATAGCCGTGATGCAATTGTGTTCGTGACGTTATTAGTCCAATCGGAAGGCAAGTTATACCCCGTGAGTAAATTTCCAAGTATAGTATCAATCAGAAGATCTTGAAGCCCTTTAAAGTGAAAAGCAAAAACTTTAATCACTTAGAACAACAACACCGGTTTTTCGAAAAATTTCTTAAAAAAGGTGGAGAAAACAGATACCCTCCAAACTATCTAAAAATGGATTCTGGTATGAGAAAGGCATATTGAGCCATACTCTAATTTATTAATAATGTTAAAAAGGCGTTATAATGTGTTTATATTTAAATGGATATATGTTTATTATTGTAATAAATTATTTATAAACTATATTTTGAAATCGTTGATTTTAGTTTTATATTCTAAGCTTTTTACATAATGTTTAATGTATATCAAAGCGAAATGCCCCATAACTTGAGATGATATGAATATTTAGTAACTAATTGCATTTCATGACTACTACATACAATTTGTTGCACAAAAAGATATGTATCCATAGGAAATTGAGCTAAAGCCTCGAAACACGATACATAAAATTTGACATGCCGTCCAACGTCCATATCTTAACATCAGCTCCTAAATATATCACAGACTACACAAAAAATAATTTCACAAACTCATCCGTTAATTAATTATAAAAATTTTAATCTAGCCGTGTCTTTGATGTTTTAAATTAACGCAGCAGTCAGCAGCCCCTCTCCCCATCGAGGTGAGATACAGTGTTGAAGGTTTTACTACTTCCACGTATTGTAAAAGGACCCTACTCATTTTTATGAGATAAGAGCGGGATTTTAAACTTCTTTCTTGAAGACCCCAGATATATCCTGTTTGAGATTCTTTTAGGTTTTGAGTTTTCGAGTATGGTGCTATCTGTATCTGTACTACTTAAGCAACTGGCACTTATTTTACTGTTGGCAATATATAAATTGGTTTAATTGTGTTGAGATTGTTGCAATTAAGATTTAAATTTTGGAATGCAATTTTCACTATTATTCATACGAATAAAATTTATTAATTTTGTTATTTTATATAAGTACCCTACTTTAACTCCCGGACAACGCTGGGTACTATTTCTTGTATATAGTAGAAATATATAGTATTGATAGAAGACGATGCGTGTTCGGCATGTCTTCAGAAATTTTAAGAGCCCAAACACTGCAGGCGGTTGAGTAAGAAACCTATACATATCTTTATACATACCATATGATGAGATTAACATCTGATAATATTTAAAAATAACCTAATGAAATATAAAAATAACTCCCATACAAATATTTCAAAATGCTCTTTGTTTGAAAAACATAAAATTACTTAATCTCCACATAATTCTGGCATTCTCTTACCAAAAAGATCAAGTTTAATGTTACAAAAATCAATCCCCTTTGTCAAAATTTAGAATCCATATAATTAAATTTTGGAGAAAATCTTTATAGCTCCTTTGACGCCAAAACTTAATTTAAAAATAGAGCTAAATCATATCATTTTCGTTCGCCTTGCTAAATAGAGAACATTTATTAAAATATGGTCGACTATAATTCGAAATTTAATTAAGTATTTTTAAATGCAACCATGTTTGAATAGTGTAACGAAAGTACCCTCTAGAAACCTGGGTCTACACGCAGTATATAGAAAGGAGGCTAAGTTTCTGGATAACTTACTTTTATTCATAAGTACAAAGCAAACAGGAACAATATACAATCAAACAGTACTTAAATGCTCAAGTAATTACACAAAATAACCGATATTATTCTCAAAATACTGACGAAAATAATTTGACAAAACAGCCGCTATTTTTCTTCAAACATTGACAAAGCTTACACTCCAATGTAGCTGGCGTCACGTTAATTCGTCAACTCCACCCCAACAGAGTGATGAGTCCATTTTATAGTATCTCTATAGAAAATTTTGGAAATCTCTCCATATCTCCTAGACTAATCATTATTTCGTGACGCTTCTGGAACATTCCGAAAGTCGCCAAATGTCGTCAGATTGGCGATAAATCGCCAAATTGGTGATTCCGTCAGCAATACGTTAGCATGATTGACGTCAGCATGATGTAAGGGTGACGCCAATTTGGAGCTAAATCGCCTGTTTGGCGTCATCCTCGCGTCATGGACTGTGTTTTCTTCGCCTGGCCTTCGAGACTGACGAAATAGGAAGCTCCAAAGGGAATATTGCCCGTTTGCAGCAATATGATTCTGTTAGAAAATGACCTAAACACCAGAAAAATATTAATGGGTATAATTTACGGCATTAGACTAGATGTGGCTTGCAATGCTACCTGGCAGTTAACATTTTAAATACAGAGTTTGGCTTTGCGCATAAACTGTAAAATGTTAGATCAAATTATAAAACTGCAGAGCAAATAAAATGCAAAAAGTTTACGATCATTCCGAAAATAAAAATATGGGTCTTCTTCTTCTTCTTGGAGAGAAGTGTAAGAAAAAGATATCCACCAAACGAACATGAGAACACTCGGGAAACCTTTTAATTAAACGGAAATAAGCAGTGGTAGTGCACCAGGTATAGAGAAAAATTTATTAAAATCAGAAAAAAAATGATAAGGGTACAGAACGATAACGCCAGGAATAATGACACAAAATAATGCAAAAACAAGGAAATAGGGAAAATAATATGGAAGAAATGTATGAAAAATCAAAATGATAAATCCAGAAAAATAAATTATCGCCCCAATTTTGAGATTTTCCATTCAGGGTAAGAGGACAATCGACCTCCGAGTAAACTACATGCATTTAAAAACATTTGCGGTGCCTCCAGTCCGATAGAGCAGAAATCATTTCACGTTAATAACATTTTGAAAAATAAAACTCGATCCAAAATCTGATTATATTCATTGATATGGCTTTCAAAGAGCTAAAAATTCTTGCTTATTGTTCATAGCTATCACTTTTAGTTTATAAGGTTTAAGCATTACAAACTTGAAAAACTTAAAATTTTCATACTTCTTCAACTTAGCAGAGGTCATCCATTTTACGAATTCCTTACCCTTCCTTTCACCGAATGATTTTCAGCACGAGATAGATAAATTTGATATATATATATATATATATATATATATATATATTATATATATATATATATATATATATATATATATATATATATATATATATATATATTATATATATATATATATATATATATCAAATTTATATATATATATATATATATATATATATATATATATATAAATATATATTTATATATATATTTATATATATATTTATATATATATATATATTTATATTATATTTATATTTATATATATATTTATATATATTTATATATATATTTATATATATATATATATATATATATATATATTATATATATATATATATATATATTATATATATATATATATTATATATATATATATATATATATATATTATATATATATATATATATATATATATATATGTTTCATAGATATACATAGATATAGATATCTACTTGATAGATATACTTATATTTTATATATATATATATATATATATATATATATATACAGGGTGTCCAGAAAGTTTCGGAACGGCGCAATATCTCGAGAAATACATTTCGGATCAAAAAATAAAAAACACGTATTCAATATTTTTAGAAAAGCTATCCAATGATACCAAAATTGACCCCTCCCCCCCCTCCTGGAAGGAGGGGTGGGGCAACTTTGAAATCTTCAATGGGAAACCCCATTTTCTATTGCAAATTTGGATTCTCCAGAAAAAAGTACATTACATTTGACCTACGATTTTGATTCAAGCACCCCGATCATGAGAGGCAAGGGGAGTTACAGAAAAAAGCACGCTGATCATGAGAGGCAAGGGGACTCATGTTAATCAAGCACCCCGAAGGGAACAGAAAGCTACTATGTCCACATCAGTGTTCCCGGGTAGTGCTACAAGTAGTTTTGAACCGCTTTCTAAACTGAAGTCAACAGTTATCGCTGAAGTGAACTGTTAGCGGGGGGGGGGGGTTGTTGTTGAGACCCAGACCGTCCGACCTACCAGAAAGGTGTAAGGTAACTGTTTGGACGGCCGGGAAGTGCCACCCAATTTAGACCGGAACCCAGTGGGGGAGGCATCCACAGGGACCGTACCCTCCTTCCCCTACCACCAACCTCTCGGAAGGACTTACGGACCCACATGTTTAACGTGATCGTACTCCGCATGAACACGGCGGCAGTTCTGGCAGCGGCGAGAATCGCGCGCTAACCACTGGGCTGCCGCGCCCGAAAAGAGCCAACAACACGCGGTGTTCCCAGGTGGTCACCCACCCAAGTACTAACCGCGCCCGATGCTGGCTGACTTCGGTGATCTAACGAGAACCGGTGTTTTCAGCACGGTACGGTCGTTGGCCTGGGGGGGGGGGGGGTGTCAATTCTAGCATAATTGGATAGTTTTTTTAAAAATATTGAACACTTAATTTTTTATTTTTCTATCCGAAGTGTATTTCCCGAGACATTCCCATTTTAAACGTCTGTGCCTCACTTCCATTTTTCTCGATTATAGCGCCAGTTTGTAGTTTGTGGGAGCTTGTGGGAGTTTGTTGTTGTAGTTTGTGGGAGCAAAAATCAAAGATCGTAGGTCAAATGTATGTAATTTTTTCTGGAGAATCCAAATCTGCAATAAAAAACGGGGGTTCCCATTGAAGATTTCAAAATTGTCCCACCCCCTTCCCCCAGGAGGGGGTAGGGCTTCAAATTTAGTATCTTTGCATAGCTTTTCTAAAAATACTGAATACGCGTTTTTTATTTTTCGATCCGAAGGGTATTGCTCGAGATATTGCGCCGTTCTGGAACTCCGGACACCCTGTATATAAATATATATATATATATATATATATATATATATGTGTGTGTGTGTGTGTGTGTGTGTGTGTGTTAAATATAAACTGATATAAATCTCTATTTGTTAATATGCTCTTGACGTCCTGGTACTGCTGAAGAAAACACATCGTGTTTTACAAACTACCATATACTTTATAAACTTTCTTTCAACGGCATTTGCTTGTTTTGATCTATTTAGTAAAATTTCATGTTCTACAAGATGTAAATTCTAAGAGTAAATGGTCAGATGTGAAAGAAGATTGAGTAGAGATACATTTGAAAGTAAAATTAATACTAAAAATTAATTTTTAAAAATAAGATAAAACTGGAATAACATCATAACGTGTATTTTACATTTTTCATTCTGTTGCCCATTTTGTACTGATTCCCATAACATAACTTTCCGTACATTACTTTGTATATATAAAGTGGTAAAAAATTCAATTTCCGGATTTTGATTTATTAACACATTTTAAGCACCCATGAATATCAATCAATCAATTTGTTTTCAGTGATGCCTGTGTGTACCTGTCTATGAATCTGTGAAGACGCTATCTTTCGAACAAATTAAGCAAATCGAATGGCATTTTGTAAGATTATATCAATGAATAAAAGTCAAATGCCCATTGAATTTCGGGATGAACTTCCTAGAAGAATGCTCACATTTTATATTTAAACTCAAAAATAGCGTTATCAAAAGATCCAAATACATTATATCTTATTTAAAAGCGAATGACGTCATTTATTTCATGCTAACATGCGTCATTCTCTAGATATTGCGCATTATATAAATGATAATAAGAGTAAATATTCTGGATATTATCAAACCAGTGAATTATCTGTAAGTTCCGTTAGCAAGAAATTAATGGTCCTTGTTGTTTTGGATCTATCAGAAGTCGTATTTAAATAATTAGAAACTTTACAGTTCTACATAAAGAGCAATATCTTGCGAACGAATCAAGAAAATTCCCATAATTATTTTGTTCTTACAAATGCAAAACACTTCCCTAAGGAAAACAAAAAGGAGTAAAGGCAGTTGATCGCTTTAGAAATACATATATTTTTTTCTTCACAACAAACAAGGATAAAAATGAACACTAAATGAGAGATTAACCACCACTTCTTGCCAGCAAAATTGTTAATTTAATGTCCCTAATATGATAGCGCTATTTAATGTGACGATAGGTAAACCAAACGAGAAATAGCAAAGAAATATAGAAAATATGCATGCGAAGTGCGGTGCATAAAAATGATGAGACAAAGAGGAAAACTACAACATCATGCAATAACTTCGAGAAATATGGTTTCCATAGATAAATAGGTCACCAATCTGTTCAAATTTTTATTTATATGAAAAGTTTGAAAATAATCCAAATCAAAAAATAAAGAAAAGTTCACTTGTAAGTACCCTGCTGCCCCAACCGGGAATCGAACCCTGGATCTCCGAACTGGCCAGCCGGCACTCTATCGTTGAGCTATTGAGACGAAATTGCAAGTTCTTATAGTCGAAGTGGACTTTGCATTATTCACCCTCTGATGTCAGTTTGGCTGGCAACTGACAATCTTACTGACCACCTCCTGCTACTGTTACCTCAGGTTAGCCTCTTGCTACTACTATTTTCCCATGTTAGTATCCTGCGGAGTCGTTAGCCTTTCAATTTAAAATCGAGTCCACTGAATGACCAAAGTCCACTGAATCCGTACTAGTCGTACTAGGGTCACTTTCTGACCTTCAACATCTTTAAACTTATCTACAGGGTTAATTTGTTCGGGCGCCGTTGTAAATATTTCTGCCCCAATCGGTAACCGAACCCTAGATCTCCGAACTGGCCAGTCGACTTTCTACTGTTGAGCTTCTGGGACGAAATTGCAAGTTCTTATCGTCGAAGTGGACTTTGCACTCTTCTTGGATTGCTCGCACTGGAAAGGGAAATTAAGTATTTATGAAAAAATTATCCGCTTTGGTAATCTTATTTACACCGTAATTAAGTTATGAATGATCGCAAAGTCACATTTAGAATAGAATAATATATCTTTCAGTATTAATTCGAAACACAGTATTCCGAGAGATGGCAATATTTGAGATTCGATCTATTGATATTTTAAGTGACCTGCTAACATATTTTAGGGTTCAATATCCAAGGAACTTTATGAAGGACTACTTTAAAGAATTCTAACACAGTGAAAAGCTCAATAGTTTGCCATAACATTTATCTAATTGTACAGACAAAATAAATTTGCTAAGAGAAGAAGCTAGCCTTTGGCCAACAACCTTTCCAATGACATGTCAAGGGGTCTGGCTTTCTCTTTTAGTCTTAAAGAGCAGATTTTGTGAAGTATTTTTTTTTAAATTTCCCGAAAATAAATAAACTTAATAAGCATAAAAATTTAGGATTCAATTTAAAAGAAACATCAAATGGTTATTTCAGACAGATTGTCAAATTTCTTCTGTGCAATCAAATCTTGAAGATTTTATTTATTATGATCTCGAAAGAATGCATTATTTTCATTTCGTTTTGTGATACCGTAATATCATGCAATCAACCCCGATATTTTACGTAATGGTATCAACAAACTAAAATAGTTTAAAGCCTGTTAGAATAAAATCCTAATGACAAAGGGAAAAAAAATCTAGAAATGTTTTATTCATCTTAATACATTGAAATTAATACATCTTAACTGGCAGAATATGATATAATGTACGTGATATATTGTGCTTATTTTGGGGGAGATAACAGGCATTTTGCTTAAAGGTCCACTATACATTTCTGACAGAATCCCATAAATTAGGGTATAACTAGGTCCCTATAAATTATGCGAGAAAATTTTCGAAATTATGCGGTATTGATGCGGCAACTTATTGAAATTATGCGGACAATATGCGGACAAGGAAAAGTAATATACTAGTGTACAATCGTATTACAAGAAATCCACTTTGAATGAAATATTCATTCAATAAACTGTTTACTTACTTTTCTGTTACCATTACAAAAAAAGAGACCATTTTATAAAAGAATATTTCCATGAATGACCATAATTCAATATTTCCATTAATGACCATTAGATGGATCCAATAGAGGGAAAAGGAAAGGGAAGAATTGACAGGTGAAAACAAACATTGGAATTCTTTGACGTAGGACGGAGGAGATGAGTTGGAATTCTTTGAGGATCCAATAGAAGGAAAAGGGGGGGAGGGAAGGGAAGGATTAACAGGTGAAAACAAACTTTGGAATTCTTTGATTTAGGACGGAAGAGATGAGTTGGAATTCTTTGCAGACGCAATAGAGGGAAAAGGGGGAAAAGGGAAGAGAAGGATAAACAGGTGAAAACACGCATTGGAATTCTTTGATGTCGGACGGAGGAGATGAGTAGGAATTTTTTACTGACCCAATAGAGGGAAAAGCGAGGAAAAGAGAAGTGAAGGACTAACAGGTGAAAACAAACCTTGGAATTCTTTGACGTAGGACGGAGGAGATGAGTTGGAAGTCTTTGAGGATCCAATAGAGGGAAAGGGGGGAGGAAAAGGAAGGATTAACAGGTGAAAACAAACTTTTGAATTCTTTGATTTAGGACGGAGGAGATGAGCTGGAATTCTTTGCAGACCCAATAGGGGGAAAAAGGAAGGAAAGGATTAACAGGTGAAAACAAATATTGGAATTGTTTGACGTAGGACGGAGGAGATGAATTGGAATTCTTTGCGGACCCAATAGAGAAAAAAGAGTGGGAAATGGAAGGAAAGGCTTAACAGGTTAAAAACAAACATTGGAATTCTTTAATGTAGGACGGAGGAGATGAGTTGGAATTCCTTACGGACGCAATAGAGGGAAAAGGGGGAAAAGGGAAGATAAGGATAAACAGGTGAAAACAAGCATTGGAATTCTTTGATGTTGGACGGAGGAGATGAGTAGGAATTCTTCGCTGACCCAATAGAGGGAAAAGCGGGAAAAAGAGAAGTGAAAGACTAACAGGTGAATATAAACATTGAAATTTTTTGACGTGGGACGGAGGACATGAGTTGCAATTCTTTACGGACCCAATGAAGGTATGAGGGAAGGTGAATTAACATGTGAAAATAAAAATCGAAGTTCCTTAACGTAGGATGGAGGAGATGAGTGTATTTATGCGAAAAAGCAGACTGTGGGTGTGTCTATGGTAACTATTGAGCTGACACAAATCGCCATTCGGTTAAAGAATCAAAAACACTTCAGATTATAGTCAAAAAGAATATGCGGGAGGAGGCGGACAAAGAAAACAAATAAAGTTGCGTGAAAGTTGTAAAATTAAGGTGCAAAAAATGCAAATCGCTCATAAAATTGCAAATTATTCGAAAAAATGCAAAAATTTAAAAAAATTGCCAATTATGTGAAAACTTCAAGTTATGCGCATTTCCGCATTTTGCGCATTTTTTATAGCGCCCTAGGTATGACATTCTGAACATCAACTTAATGATGATCAATTTTAATGAGATAAAAATTGTTTCAATTCCAAAATAGTTCTAAGGGATTGTATGCTGTGCATCACGGAGTCACGGCTAACAGAATCATTCACCAAGACAGTGTCCTGAGAGTTACCTGCCAATCAAGGATTTAAGTCGCCGATGGATTTGAATACAAGTTAAGAAATTAGACCCACTCCTCTATCTGTAAGAGTCCGGTAGTTTCAGCGGTAAAATCCTTACTCATAACTCAACACTCTCTGAACATGTATAATTCATCAACTCACCACTCTCAAGCTCCAGATTAACGCCCGTTTTAAGGAAGATGGATCCAGACTTTGACTTTAGAGCCAATGCCCATCTGCCCAGGAATGGGGTCTTAACCCTGAAGGATAATTTACTGATATTCATGCGTCACAGCTAGTAAGATTCCAGTGCCACATCCATAATGTTCAAGCGCATTACCAAGAGTATTTTTAGTGACATAACGCCTTTTATTCAAGCCTGAAATACCATAAAGTTACAATTTAGTAATTGTAGCTGTGTAATTTGATTTAGGAAGTCGACCAAATAGGCGAAATTTCTATGTCGTCATTATGTGTATGCATTACAGTATGTGTTTCTGCAATACTATACAGCTGATTGTTATCTGTTTTTTTTGCTAAGCATTTAAAGTACAGTGGAATTCGTTGCTTTGCATAAATTTCAAATTAATTCCAGAGCGTATTAAATAAATATATATATATATATATAAAGATATAAATGGAAAGTATAGAACGGGGGTGACCATATGTCTTTCATAAAATGGTAGGGGTGGATTGCGACACCCCTTTCTCGTTTAAGGCAGCTTTTACCGCCCGGACCTATTGAAATCCCCTCATCGTTATTTATGTATATTTATATATATATATATATTCATTTATTTACTTATTTATTTATTTATTTATGTTTATATATATATATTTAAGGAGGAGACTGGGTGTGTGAGACCAGGCATCAATTGGCCTAAATTCATTATGACCTAATTTTTATGTTAATTGGCACATACCTCTGTTGGTCTTGGACACAGAAATCATAAGGCTGTTCTGTACATTCTGAACTCGATTTGTACACAAACGCCTCTTCGACGGTCATTCATCGATAATGCTACACTACTTCTCAATATTAACTATAGACTAAATATCGTCACACCATGTTTTTATCTGCATACTGACTGCATAATCACACTCTTGGCCCGCATCGCCTCTCAATTCTTAGAGTAGACTCCTGTTCATTTTGAAAATCTGAATTCAATCTTGCTCTTATTCAATAATAATTGAAATCACCTGGACTTTCTCTGTTTGTTGCCACATCGTTACGCCTGAGGTCCAGCTACGCCCTCTGTATCTCATTGGTTGTCCTCAGAGCGATGCAGCAAAACTTCTGCATTGGTTAATTTTTAACCAATCTGCATGGTTTCAGCTGTGGCCTCCAGTAGATTTTCTAACCTAATCACACCTGTAATTTTAGTCTCTTTATTTATTGCCATTATGAGCTCTCGGGCAAGGGCTGTCGTAAACTGATGCATACGAGTCTGCGCTTTTGTCTGGTATGATAGATATCTCAAACATACGTGCATTAACACTGCCTAAATGTATCCTAGTCTCACAAAAAAGCATGTACATATTTTGTCAACAATTTTTCCTTCAGAAACCTCTATTGGGGTGATTATGTATTAAATACAAATATCAAGAACTTACCAATTACTTTTTAGAAAACAGCCTGTTAGCACCTTTGATAAAATAACATAAATAATAGATATATTTAACTTACTTTGAAAGTATGGACAATTTTTCTGCAGTAATTATTTTTTCGGAAGCCTCCGTTGGGGTGACTGCGTATTAAATACAAAATATCAAGAACCAATTACTTTTTAGAAGACAACCAGTTAGTACCTTAGATAGAATAACATAATATATATATATATAACATGTATGTAATAACATAATATAGTATATAAATATATATATACATATATATGTATATATATATATATATATATATATATATATACATATATATATATATATATACATACATACATACATACATACATACATACATATATATATATATATATATATATATATATATATATAGAATAGAAAAATCTGCAATTAAAATATCATAAAGGATGGGAAAAAGCCAACAGGGAAAATCGAAAAGACCTAGGGGGGATGTGACCCCTTGTTTCCGGTTAGAGTCGACTTTTGCTCCATAGAAAACACTCCTGAAGCTGAAAATTACCTGTGGCCATTCTCCAGAAGAACGTCAAAGCAAAAGACGTACACGCAACAAGAATAAGGAACCGAAATACATAAATCTGGAGATTCCTAAGATAGGATGTAACTATTAAAACACAAAATCAAACCGTCATCATACAAGTATAACATCTGAATAACCCAGTTCCTGCAGTATGAAGAGAAAAGGGAGTGAAGTATAAAGGGTCATCTGAAACGTTGCCATTTATAACTCGAATCAAATATGTTGCCAAAATCTATTTTAAAAGTATTGTCAGATTTATTGTGAAAGGTATTATAATAATGCCGAAGGAATTCGAGGGGATAGTTCTGTTTGATATCCTCATTTATGAAAATTGCATCATTGCAACCAGATAATGAATAATTTTTCATAGCAACCTTTAGTAATAAGGCTTTTGATGATATCCCCTTTAATAGAATTTTAAAAAGTCATAATATGCATTTTCCCATCTCTAATACGATGGTCTCTATATCATATAGGTATGTTATTCCTATTGGACGTAAAGTTTTTAACTATAATAAAATAAGTAAAAATCTGCATCTTTATAGTAATACGTCATGCCAATGTACATCCAGCACCTTTGTCGATAATGATCTAGGTCATATAGTAACAGGTAATTTGGACGTAATCACAAATACGGATCTACGGGGCATATTGAAATTAGGAACGAAATATCGTCTACAGGATTTTAAAATGATCGAAATGAAATTTTATAATGAATTGAGTGATTTTATCTATAAAATGGCAGTGCGATATAGCATGCTTATAACATCTTTCAACGAATGGCGAGATCACATCATGTCGAACTTTAATTGTCATCATCAATCATATGGACATCACGAGAATTACAAGTTGAACAGACACATCTTGGAGAAGGTATGGCAGGAGTTTGCAATTATTTATACCGACAAGGTAACTTCAAATTTTACTTTTACTTGTATAACATACTACATCGAACTCCTCAACACCAGTTATAATAACGAAGATATGTATGTAATGTTAAAAACGAATCGTAAAGAAATCGAAAATCGAATCAGGGCTTTACATAAACGTATCGGTATCAATCTCAATCACATTAGATGCCCTTTTTTGGTTATAATACCAAAACTTCACAAAACATTAGTAAAGTTTCGCCCGGTCACAGTAGCATATAAAGCCTATACTACAACAGCCAAAACGAAACTTCTTTCACTTTTAAAACCCATTATGACTCAAATAATGAAAACTGGATCTGTCATGATCAAAAATAGTAGAAATGTGCTAAAGAATTTGCAAAAACACCCCACACACTTGATTTATAGGAGTTTTGATTTAAGATCTTTTTAATACCATTAATCTTTAATTTAAGATCTATACGATATTATTATAGAAATGCATAATCAATAGCAAATGCACAAATCAATGCCATTACACAAATTCAAAGCTATCTTGGATACTGTGTTGTATGAAAATATATTATTTAATGGTATGAATTTCTATAAGCAAGTGAAAGGAGTACCTATGGAGGGAGGTTGCTCCTCGTTGTTAGCTGATCTATACCTCCATCACTATGAAGTCGGTACTCATATATTAAATGAGTTACCATATTTTAGACTTGTTGACAAGGTCCTTCTGGCACATCAAAAAACCACTATCAACTTCAACTTCGATTTTTACCCGTCGAATTTAGATTTAATCGAAACACCTGCAACAACGTCTGAAGAAATTAATTATCTTGACATCAGTATTCATTTTGCAGAAGGAAGACCCTTGTATACGAATATTTATGATAAACGACGGCAATTTAAAATTAACTTTAATTACATTATCCATCGGAAGTCTAATTTGAGTCATACGGTTTTTCAAAATATTGTAGTGAATCACTGCATACCTAATGCTCGTATGCATACGTATAATAAAGATCTATAATCAGTGATGCAATTTTTATAATGGAAGCTATCAAACAGAACTATCCCATCGAATTTCTTCGGATTATTATAATACCTTTCACAATACATCTGACAATGCTTTTAAAAGAGATTTTGGCAACATATTTGATTCGAGTTATAAATGGCTACGTTTCAGATGACACTTTACACTTCACTCTCTTTTCTCTTCATACTGCAGGAACTGGGTTGTTCAGATGTTATACTTGTATGATGACGGTTCGATTTTGTGTTTTAATAGTTACATCCTGTCTTAGGAATCTCTGGATTTATGTCTTTCGATTCCTTGTTCTTGTTGCTTGTATGACTTTTGCTTTGACGTTTTTCTAGAAAATGGCCACAAGTAATTTTCGGCTCCGGGAGTGTTTCCTATGGAGTAAAAGTCGACTCTAACCAGGAACTAGGGGTCACAATCCCCCTAGGCCTTTTCGATTTTCCCTGTTGGCTTTTTCCCATCTTTATGATATTTTAATTGCAGATTTTTTCTATTCTATTCTACTCGACATTAATGAGCAGCATTGCGCTTTTATGCCTTGTTCCTTTTCATGTACATTTTGTATTATACGTTTTTATGATACAGACACATACACACACATATATATATATATATATATATACATATATATATATATATATATATATATATATATATATATATATATATATATATATATATATATATATATATATATATATATATATATAAACTTATTTTAAAAGTGAGGATATATTTTGACAGCAATTTTTTCTTCGGCAGCCTCTGTTGGGGTGATTGTATATTAAATATAAAATATCAAGAACTTTTAGTAGCTAGTACAGATCAAAACTTTTGACTTCTTGAATTCTTCAGCCGATTGTAGAAGTAAAATCCTCAATTCAAAATGAGTTGAGGTATTTCCATTTTATGCAGAGGTATACTGCTATTTAAATCATAATGGTCTGCACTTGTAGAATGCAATAAAACTGATACTCCCAATCTTTAAAATACATCTGAAATGACCATTTTGAGCAGATTATAGAATTTGCTCTTCATGCAATTGAATCATTATCGTTAACTATTTGATAGATACAATCTCGAAAGAAGTCGTTATGCGTTTTTTTTTTCTGTCCTGCGACATGGTAATGATATGCAATCAACCCTGATATTTTACGTAATGCTGCCAACGAATTAAAATTGTTCGACGTGCTTAAGGATAAAAATAGCTTAATGACAAAACATTTCCTAAACGCATAATGCAGGCAAAGAAACTGGAAAACTAATAAGAAAAGAATAAGAATGTAATTGTAAAATTCCATGTTTTGCGTAAAAATGAAAAAATATAATAATCACTTTTCTTATAATATTGTGTAAAGAACCTTGCTGCCCCAACCGAGAATCAAACCAGGAACCTTTGTACAGGCCAGCTAACGCTCTACCATTGATCTACTGGGACGGAATTGTAAGATATGATCTGCGAAGTGATGTGACCCTCTAATATCAAATTGGCCATTCTCCACCCCCTAATGTCAGATTGGTGTGAAACTGACAATCTGACTGACCACCTCCTGCTATTTTCATCTCAAATTAGCCTCGTGATACTATTTTTACCCAGATTAGTATCATGTGTGGTTGTTTGCCTCCCGATTTGAAATCGGTGTTCCATATCCCAGAGTCTACTGAATCCGTGCTAATCGTACTAGGGCCACTTTCAGATCTGCAACATCTTTGCACTAAGCTTCAGGTTTGATTTCTTCGGGCGCCATTGTGAATAATCGCAACAAAATATAACTGCTGCAACCAGAAATCGAATCACCAGGTTTTCGTACTGGTCAACCGATATTCTACTGTTGAGCTACTGGGACGCTCTTAAGCTCTTATAGAAGTGGTGGACTCTGCAATTGTACAGATAAAGTAGTATTTTCAGAGATTTTTTCGAATTCGAGAGTTTGGCGGATATGTTTGGTTTATTACCTGCCTAACCCATTTTGAACAAGTTTAGAAATATGTCCGTCTTCCTCTGTGTGTATGTGTTATGACTCTAAAGAGGATTTAATTAAAAAATATATAAGAATGGCGGATTGTTAAATCAAAATTCTCAAAGAAAATATAAATGAATTGAATGTAATAATTCTTAAATATGTGTTTCTACTTCTATTGCGCCTTAAATTACTTCTATTGCTCTTTAAAATTATGTTAATATCCAAATACAATTTCTCTATAAACGCCCCACACTTTTATTTTTAGTCGCATTTGACCAAGAATGTTGTAATGGCTAAAAATTATTTTTTTACTTTTTATTACATTTTACTAAAACAGTATATCTTAAAAAGATATTTTATAATATTTTGTTTTTTACTTTATTACTATTCACAGTATATAATGTCATGCATTAAACAATGTTCATATCATTTTATTCCCACTGGGAACATTTACTTTTAATTGTTTTCGTAACAAAAAACTGTCATTAATGATATTAAATATTCATAGAAAAACTATCAGTAACTAAATTTAAAAAATATATAGCTTACTTAATGTTCATAAAGTATATTAGAAGCAGTTAACTCTACAATTCGGCCCTAATTGCCTCTTTTGTACTACCAATGAAGTCATTAGGCTTCCTCATCCATCAAAATGTTAATATTTCATTTTATTTAACATTTTTTCTGGTGGGTGAAATATAATTTAAACGCAATTTTTTTTTCTTTTAATTTCCTTCCTTTAATGAAGTTTTATCTTCATTTCGTGTCACATCAATGTATGAAAAAAAAGTTGCAAACTTACTCGACGGGAACTCTCATGGGTAAACTTAATGCAGTTTGTATTATTCCCGGAAAAACATAAATATGTTGTTAAGATAGCCATTTACAATTGTTTAACGACCAAGTAGAAAGTTTTACTTAAAAGGCAAGGAAAAGAATTCCGTTCGTTGTTGAGTTACGCTTCATTTAAATTCCCGTGAGGCTCGTTTGTTTATTGAATATTGTTATTTCAAAGATAAAAGTTTTATATTAGTAAATGGAATCGAACAAATTGATATGCTTATATACACGGTAATCTTAAATATAATGCAGCAATAAACGTTTCCATACTATGAATCGAAACTGCATACTTAAGTGATGTAAGATATAGATTTTCATTATATTTATACTGCATAATATCGTGTTAATTTCACAAATGCAGAATATTAAGGGGCCGCCAGGCCCTGATATCAATTATACCGGGGGCCGCGAAAGATTATCTTGGATTTTGTCGTTTAATTTTCTAAGCATTTTGTGAATAAATATTTCATAGTGGAAATATTCTAAAGAGAATAATAATCATGAATGTGTCGAAAAGCTCAAAAATAAAACACCTAAATAGCAGCTTGTGAGACCAGAAATAGATCTCACACTATTTATTGTGAGACAGTCTAATGTACATTATTTATTGTGTCTGAAACATCAGACAATACCTCCAGGCTGAATGACGCCAGTGTTTACGACACGCTGCCCCAAAGGGCAACTAAAATCATAAATTTAGGGGTGTCAAGACAAGAAGGGGTCAAAGAACTCTTAAGAAAATGTGTAACGACATTGGATGGAAAGGCTGACCAATGGAGAAGATGCTTGTGGCGTAGATGTGAAGACTGCCAATCAGAGCAAAGGAGGAGTGTCGGATCTGAGGCAAAAGAGCCACAACAAAAGGAGATATAGCGAGAAACAGACTTACAGCACGACACTTAAGAAAGAACGACTAGATATGTAGACTAAGAGAATGACATAAGTACGATATATATAGAGAACGATTACGACAGAGAGAGTGCAGCATAATTTCTACCAGAGGTGATATCGAAATTCGCGATGACTTCTGCACGACAATTGCAGAATGTAAACGACAAAGTCCTGAGTACAGTCAGTCCAGAAGTGTTCGATATTAAGTCCAAGACAGCCTTGAAGGCATGTGTTCCTCAAATAATACCAGGTCTTAAATATATTTTAGGTATTTTTAATAATGGTCTCACATTGTCTCTCTCCGCCGAAATAATATGACTAATTGTGTAATGAATTTAATAAGTATGCCATGTTGTTAATAAATGTTTTATTGTTAAAGTTAAAATGGTGCAATCAATTTAGTATTATATTAATTAATATTATTTTACAGAACTCGCGCGAAAGATAAATAATTGGAGGGTTATCAGTTGCAAACAACGCAATGGATAAAATAATAATGAGTTCCACTATGTACGATTTTACGGCCATGTTAATATATGTTATGTATGTTAATAATAATAATCTAAAATACTCAACTCTAAATAACTTTGTTTTTGTGCACCATACAGGTATTTAGCAAATGTTAATGACCAAGCCGCGTTTAAATGTTAATATGAGTACTGAGCTGATTTCAATGGTGAATTACAATGGATGAATATTTTCTCTCTCAATACTTTTTTTTTTCAAACCAACATCAGTAAAATCAATTTAATAATACAATAATATTTTTTACACGGAATAATATTATACATTTTTAGTAATAAGCATGGGATATGTCAATGAATATAAGCATAAATTAATTTAATGATGTTGGCCAGAGGAAATTACAATATACTACACGATTTCATTAGACCAGTACTTGATAACTTATTTAAATGTATTATTATTAATTTTATATTTGTCAACATGCCACACCGTACATACAAAAATGTACTAATACACTTTATGATTATACCATGATGAATTATTAATGCTTATGTTTGTTTAATGTGTGAATTTAAAATAAGAATTAGAAAGGCATTTACGAGTCCATTTGTTGGGACCATGCCCTTGTCTTATAAAGGATTTACCGGGCCGCGATCTCATAAAGGTTGAAAAACACTGCGCTACATGATGAGATAGATTTCGTGGGAGGATGAATTACCAATTCTTTAGATTTATACGGAGGGGGGTTATCTCGCTTTCTATCAGAGATCGAGAAAAATTCAGTTGAGAAGTTGTAGTGTTGCAAAATTAGTACAAAATGTCTTCTTTCCTAGCAAAAAATGGAAAATAACTCTCTAAATGGCGAACTTAAAATAGACAGAAAAATGTATCTGCATGCAAAAGTGTAATATTGGAGACATCAGGAAACACGCGGAAACATCTTATTACACGTGTGCAAGTACCCAGTCCCACATTATGCTGAGTCCTTGCTCATTGAGGAGAGTCGTGCGGTCTGGGACGTGGACGTGTGGTGCAAGAATCCTTCCCGGTTGTGCAACTGCTTACTCTAATCCAAAATGTGAGTCGCACGGTCTGGGATCTTCACTCTTCACGTGTGTAAGCATGAATCGTTGATATATTTGATATATAATGAAATAAATTATATTTTGCCGCATTGTCTACGTGTTTAATTTTGGTAGGAAGAGAGATAGATTGTATACATTTCCTTTCAGGGTTCCTTCCATTATTCTTCCGGAAACAAATATGTTTTGTACAAATGTTGCAACCCTCTACAACTTTGTAATTGACTTTCTTCTGTCACTAACAGAAGGCGAGGTAACCTCTAGCATCCCGCTAAAAAAGGGGTTTATCCCCCCCCCCCAAAGAAAAAAGAAAGCTGTCTCGTCCTGCAGCAACATTTAGGTTCACCATGCGCCCACATAAAAACATATGATAAAATTAATATTTCTCGAGCTTGATACATGATTTTCCTTGACATCATGTATACTACTCAATTATTATCATGAAGGATTGGTACAAAAATACAGATACACAGACATCATTCAAACTACTGTATACTACTCCATTATTATCAGTATATTATTATCATCAAGGATTGGTACAAAAATACTGATACACAGACATCATTCAGGCCAACGGCCCTACCTTGCTGATAACACCGGTTCTCGTTAGATCACCGATGTCAAGCTGCATCGGGCGGGGTTAGTACTTGGGTGGGTGACCACCTGGGAACACCGCGTGCTGTTGGCACATTTCGGGCGCGGTAACCCGGTGGTTTGCGCGCTGGATTTGCACGCTGCCACAACTGCCGCCGTGTTCATGCGGAGTACGATCACGTTAAACATGTGGGTCCGTAAGTTCTTCCGATAGGTTGGTGGTAGGGGAAGGAGAGTACGGTCCCTGTGGATGCCTCCCCCACTGGGTTCCGGTCTAAATTGTGTGGCACTTCCCGGCCGTCCAAACAATTACCTTACACCTTTCTGGTATTTCTGACGGTCTGGGTCTCAACAACAACAACAGACATCATTCAAACAACGGTTTATTCGCAAAAACACTATAAAACATTCACATCCTCAGCACGGAAAAATCGGTGAGTTCAGTTACAGAAAGAAAACTTTCTTTGTTCCGCAATTTTACTAGCCTTTGTGGAAGATCTACAAGGTACAATGCAGCTGATTCTAAAGCGCTAGATTTTGATCTCACACTATGTAAAGATACAGTAACAAAGTTTATTCACAAGACCGGCCCAAAAGTGTTGTTCCTAAATTTAGAAATCAGCTTACTCGGATGCTGGTATCCCATACATATCCTCTGGATCCTGGGGTGTGGCTTAGAGTACAAGAATGCGTACGAATTTCTTGATAACGCACGTTTTATTTAAAGCAGCAACAAGCAGAAACCGGAATAATATACAATTGGTCAGATGGAATAAAACACCAATTAAATTCAACTGATTCACACATAACACCCAGACCACTCGACTGACCCCTAGGGTTTACAGTCGCTATTTGAGTGGCCAGAATATCTTTATATTAACATATAAAGATATTCCGGTCACTCAAATAGCGGCTGTAAACCCTAGGGTAGCGGCTGTAAACCCTAGTAGGGGCGGCTAATAGCGGCTGTAAACCCTAGTAGGGGCGGCTAATGGCGGCTGTAAACCCTAGTAGCCTGGGTGTTCGACATATAAAGATATCGCATTACCTGTCAGAACACTGACATATTCACAATTCATTTATGTATCACGTAACAACGTAATGCCCGTCCTCCTTACACCATCTGCAGTAAGTTTCCTAAAAACCTACGTGACTCACAAATAAATAAATAAATAAATAAATAAAAATATCTAATCATTTCGGCTATCGAATTTTTTAAAACTCCACAAGTTGGCGACATTTCGCCAAACTTATTGTCAAGGTCAAACGACAAGAACCTCACCGTGATAATACTTGATGACTGTAAATGATTCCTCTTTCAACAAGAGGGAAAATATATAAAGTTTTTGTAACATTACGTTTTATAGCGTTCTTTATGCAATAGCCAGAGTCAGCTGCCTGGTTTGAATGACTTTGTCGAAAACTCTAGAGCAGGGATTCTCAAACTGTCCTTCCCGGAACAGTGGCTTTCCGTGAAAATTTATAAAGCACAGGTCTACTATTTAATCAAATAATTTGCATCAAAAAGGTTGGGGAATATGTACTTTAGTGGTTCGCAAAATTTTTGATATAACAAGACTTCATGCTGAAATTGCATAGATCTGCTGTCCCGTGCTGTCCCGTAAAAAGATCCCCGGATAGTAGTATCTGCCACTGGAACGGGAGTCATAGTTTTTCTAATTCCCCCTATAGGCGTGTTTTGTTACTATTAAAATTACAGGAAATAGCATAACATAATAATATATATTTTAACTTTTTTATAATACATATATTTATATATTTTTAAATTTTTATAATATATATTTTTAACTCAATGACCAGTACTAGAGTTAAAAACTTTTAGAGTCTCAAAAATCCTAGATATCGTCAAATCCGAGCAGGATCTAGAAATAAACTCATAAGTTTTTAGTAGTAATACGAGATTTCTTACGACAGAAAAAAAAAGCGAGGCTCGTGATTCGTCTTTTTCACGGCTCCGAGCACTCATCGCCTCCAACTCCGATACAGAAAATATTTCTGCCATGGTCCACCGATGGTGATGGATGATCAGTTAAGAACTTTCTTGTTTTTTCTTACTTTCATGAAACGCCGTCGCTTCGTTGTAGAAATCAACACAAAGAATTTTGCTTCTTCTTAAGCGATGACACGCGGAAAAACGTTCGAAATTCCAAAACCAAAATAACCGGCTTCACTCCTATAAATGGATTACATAATGCAAATACTCTTCTTGTTTTATAATTTCTTTTATTTAGATGTATTTTTTTATAACATTTATCTTTAAAATACGCTCTGTCTTTCTACCTAATTTGCAAATCAGCCCTTATAAAATGTCTTAATTCTTATTTTTCAACTTGTTTTCTGAAATTTTTTTCAGAGTAACACTTTCATACGTACATCAAATCCCTGTTTTAAATAAATAATGGAGCGGAGCACTATATATATATATATATATATATATATATATATATATGTATGTATATATATATATATATATATTATTGCTTCTATGGTGATGTTAATATTTCACAATTACTTGAATTAAAATTTTATATAACAAGAACAGAAATTCTTATATATATTTTTATACGAATTAAATGGAACATTTTAATAGATTCTTTTAAGAACAATATGAAGTTATTCTTAATAACTATTGAAATTTTTACATATTCCAATTTATACTGTTGAAATGTTGACATATTTTAAAACACATACCACCCCGGGTATATCTGCAAGTATGACATATGTTCATTTACACTAAGACATTCCATTGTACTTTTAAAAATCTTTAAAGCCAGTTTTCTTTCCGAAAAATTTGATATATAGAAGGAAAGCATTTTCGTTCCTGTAAGATTTCTCGAAACTTGGTTAATCAATAAAGTATAAAATGTTCTCATAATCGAAAATCAGATAAAATGTGATTTTTTTTTTCCTTCCCCGAAAATGGGCCTGAATACTCTGAATTTCATTGAGTCGTGTAGCCAATGGGCGGTTTGGTTCTCTATGCCTGCGACCCCAGCGCTAGTTTATCTAAACCATTTCAACTTTTGTATATCTAAAGTTCAGAAATTTAACTAAATTTGATCAAAGTGGAGGCTGTTATTTCTGCGTTTGTGTCGGAACCAGTCTTATACAAACTCAATTTAGGACGCGGAGAATTTTATCAATTTCCGAAGCATTCCTCAGTGGAAAAAAAGTGATGATTACGTTCTGATTTATTGTCAACATTTGGAGACTCTTTAGAAGGATTTTAACAATTTATCTGACAATATCCCTTAGAATGTAGATTCCCGGTTGGGTTTCACACCTATTCGCAAGTGCTGAAGAATCAGAATTGCAAGAAGAAACTTGAATTATCGACAAAGAATTAAAATTGAATTATCGACAATTATCGACAAACGAAGAATTAGAATAGAATTATCGGCAAACGAAGAATTGAAATTGAATTATTGACAAACAATAAATTAAAATGAAATTATCGACAAAAGAAGAATTAGAATTGAATTATAGACAAATGAAGAAGTAAAATTGAATTATCGACTAACGAAGAATAAAAATTGAAATTTAAAATCGGATCAAGATTTTTGATTACAGAAGCAGAGACCCTCACTTTATCCTGGATTAAAGGCTCTCGTTATTATTTTTTCTTCCTTTCTTAATTTCATTCCTGTCACCCTATTTGGTTAAACGTGGATTTAGTGAGGTCACAAGCATTTTGGGTAGAAAGAAAAATACCAATAGTTGACTGCTGAGATTTAAGTATGCTGTTGACAAACATAGAGGCTAATATAGAGAAAACACTGAAATCATCCTTCTTATAAGGGATAATTTTTGTTTTGCTAATCTGATAAATATTATTGCTAATAATAGTGAGCAATCTAATTAATGTGTTTGTGTCCTATATCATTATTTCTATTTCATTTTAATTAATAGCTTTAGAATTTCTATTCTAAGTTCTATTTTCTAATTGACTTTTTGAAATTCAGAAATTACACACACAACTACATAAATATTTTGATTAAATTCAATAATTATAGACACAGCCATTTTTACAAATTTATTTACTGTTGAGATAGAGATAGAGTTTTCCAGAGAAGAGTGCTGAAAAAATTTATCGTTGAAAAGGGGACAGTGAGCTAATATGAGCTATAAATATTTGGAAAACTCTAAACAATATCTGATATTGTCAAACCTTTATCCTTTCCGAGAACATTACTGCAGTTCTTCGATAAATACCCATAATTTGTGTTTGTAAATGTATAACGTTTTTAGTAAAATTTTGAAAAACTATTCTTTAATTAAAAAAAATGTTGTAATTATCTAAATAATTGTTTAATATTGGTAATAAGAAAACGATCATGTCCACGAAATTATATTTTACCCCCCCCCCCCCCAGTATTTAGGATCTAAATGCAAAGTCAAACTTTGTTTATAATACATAGGATAGATGGCAGCACTATCTAAAGTCCACTGCAGTCCTTTTATTATAAGAGAGATTTGTTAGAAATCCTTGAAACCTATCAATGCCAATGTTTACTAATGGAATTTGAATTATTAGATATACATATTCAGTCAATTTACAATTTAAATAGTTTTAAAACCCATAATAAATTTCGTAATAAATTTCATTGTTACTTTCTTATTGATCGTCAATTTGTTCTGGCAATTATACATGAAAGGATTCACCCAGAAGTTTGTAAGTTTCTAATGTTCGTTTAAATGATGTATCATAGATGGCAGCACTACCGTACAAAAGAAGAGTATATTCAGTTTAAAGATTCGCTGAGTGCTCTAAATAACGATATTATTTCACACAATTTCAAAATTGTTTGGGGTAAAAATATTTTAAATTTCATACTCTTTTCATACCAGTAGCGTCGCCAGAGTAACCAAATATTTTGTTTTCCATTTTTCGACATATAATTTTCTCAAAATTCAATATGTTTGTTGGGATCCTGGGGGTAGAGAGGGGGGTATGAGCCCCAAATCCTCCTCCGTTTCGACGTCACTTTTTCATACCATTTGTAAATAGATAGTAAAAGGTATAAACGTCAATAAATAAAAATTTTACATGAGATTTTCTCTTGAAAGCTCATGTATAATATGTTATCATACCTGTTTGTTCATCATCTCCTACTTCATTATCATTTGATCTGTTGTGCAAATAAAATGAGAACTCACAGGTTTTCCATTTAAATTCATGGTAAACGCTTTCAAATAGAGATTGAGGAAATGAAACACTTCAATGAAGTCTTCTGAAACTGAACTTTAATGAACTCTTCACAAACTGAATTTGAGTGAACTCTTCTGGTAACTGAGCTTCAATAATGCCTTTTGAAACTGCAATTGAATAAATTCAACTGAAACTGAACTTCAATAAACTCTTCTAAAACTGAACTTCAATGATCTCCTCTTAAACTGAACTTCAGTAATGTTTTCTGAAACTGAACTTCAATAAACTCCTCGGAAACTGAACTTCAATGAACTCTTCTGAATCTCTTCAAAGAGCTTTATCCACATCTCTGATGTTTTACCTTCCAACAATATTGTTTCTCATCCAGATTGTTCTGATAATATTTGCTTGATTTATAAAAGCTATAGACAGTTTTAAAATTGATGCAAACGTTAGTTTTGCCATTTACGTTTTAGAACATATTGAATTAATTACAGGCCTGACTGTTATCAGACTGTTACTGTTACTACTGTTACAGATGTTACGCAAAAAATGCAGTAGGCTGAAATTGCTGTCTACTATACTTTTTAGGCTGAAATTACTGTTTACTATACTTTTTAGACTGAAATTATTGCCATTGCATATGGTACTGCTGCAGGGATTGGATTGGGCTGTCGAAAATAACCTTAATGTCAATATTTATTCTGACAATCTTTCCCCCATTTCTTCTCTTCAATATTTCTCAAACAAATGCAATTATATTAAAACATTAAAAGTAAAATTAGATAATTCTAAACATGTAGTATATATTTCTTGAGTCAAAGCTTATGCGGTTAATTTGAAAAATGAAACTGTTGACCATTAAATCAAAATTGCTGCATCTACAGGAGTATTTGTTAAAATTCCTTACCCGTACTCATGCCTAAATGATTTTGTAAAAATGCGTTAGTGGTTCTTTTGAAAAATTATCTAAATGAATATGTCCTTCCTCGTACTCCCGATCCTTTTTGAGTCCAATCTTTTCATCCAATCGTTGATACCAGACTGCAAATTTTTTATAAATTCTAAATGTACTTCTTAACTGGTTATGAACCTTTTCAACACTTTACAATATAGTTGAAAAGTGTTTATGACTTTGTTTATTCTGTCTGATCTGTCTGTCTGTCTGTCCGTTCGCACGCTAACTGCCATAAAAAGGACTTTATCAAAATGAAATTTTAGTATGTTGTTGAGATAGTCTGTGGGACATATGAGAATGTAAATAAATAATATCACCCAATTAGTTTTGGATTGAACCCGGGTTGAAAGAATGAAATACATTGAATCCAATTGGACCTAATTTTTTGAACATTTTTTAAGCGAAGTTAAAATTCACAAATGGCTTCGAAAATTTTAGGAAATATTTAAATTATCCCGCAAAATGTATAAAAAAATTTCAGAAAATTACGTTTGGTAATTTTTTAAATAAAATTTTAAGTAAAACTTACACCTATATTATATAAGGAGATCACTTGACCAACATCAAAATAAAATTTGACAACCGTCTTTTTTCACAGTTTAAAAACGTGATATTTAAAGTTCTTTTACATTTATATTTAGTGTTGCATCCGTCCTAAAACCGCTTTATTTTTGCGGATTTTCTGTGCATCTATATTCTGTGCCAACCAATTGCAAAGTTTTTTAGTTTAAATGATCATCAAACTTTGATTCAAGTGATTGTAAGATGAGTTTTATAAGAATTGCTGATTTTTTTTCACTCAAAATTATTTAGTTCTGGAGTCTGGAATAAAAGTGATATGGATGAAATATTCACTGCTTTTACATAAAGAGCCATAGATGATTTATATTTCGATAACGTCGTTTGAATAAAATTCATTATTTTTGGATGAAGTTTTAAGTTTTCAAATATAATAAATTATTGTAGTACTGTGATAATTTAAAATATATCAGCGCTGAATGTATCGCATTTTAGAGATGTTTTATTAAAATTGCATTTAAGTTGGAAAGTGTTTCATAATCAATGCTTCATGCATGAATGATCTTTCTTGTTTAAAATATTTATATTACTTCAAAATGAAAACAAATTCTAATTACATCTGCAATTACCTTGGAGATGTTGACCATTATATATTTTTTTTATCCCCATGCTGAAAATTAGAAATTTTCATGTATCTAAATCATCTCCTGGTAATCAATCATTATGGTTTAAAGTATTTGTAAACATAAAAAATACATCGACAGCATTAAAAACTATTATTATTTCATAAAGGATTTTAGATCGTATTAACTGACCTACATCTGAAAAATGTAATCTTTTTGGACACTTTCACAGACAACTTTCACTCGAAATATAATGTAAACTACAAAAGAATGATATAAATAGCAACCGATAATAATTTGTACTAGAAAATTTAGAATTAAAATCTATATTTATTATTAAATAAAAGAGGTTATAGTTTTGAGTAATCGTCTTGTCCAGTTGAAGAAGATTGAAAATTTTCCGTTTTTCAAATTTCTAATGCTTATATTTCAAAAACTAAAACGAATAACTTTAAACAATAAGCAAGAATTTGCAGCTCTTTAAAAGCCATATCGATGTGTATAATTTTGGATCAAACTCAATTTTTACTAAAAGAACCTTTAAATGTATCTGTTCGAACGAGAATTTTTTATTTTTCACATTTTCAATCGAATTATCTTTGAAACTATGACAGATAAATTAAAATAGTAAGCAACAAAAATATGTAAGAGGAAATTTAGTTTCTGAATTAGTATTTAATTTTAGAGAAAGCTCTTATAGTTTTCGAGTAATCGTCTTGTCAAATTGAAGAAGCATGAAATTTTTTCGTTTTTCAAGTTTGTAATACTTATATCTTAAAATATCTTAAGTGATAGCTGTAAGAATTAATCAAAAATTTGTAGATATTTGAATGAAAGTTTATATAATCAGATTTTGGATCTAGTTCTTTTCTTTTTTTTTCCATATTACGAAAGACGAGTCGTATTTTACAAAATTAGTTCTATTTTTCACTATATGTGACGGGAGACACAGCAGATTTATTTTTCTTTTTGTACTTTGTAGTGAATTTTTTACCATGAAGTGGTGTGTTACGATCATCTATATTCTTAAACGTACTCACAATGATTAATCATTTATTTTTTCCAGTTATGTCATTTTACTTGGACCTTGCACAAAACCTTGCTACTCCAATCGGGAATCGAACCCTGGATCAAACTGGCCTGCCGACGTTCTACCGTTGACCTACTGGGCTGAAATTGCAAGCTCTTATTGTCGAAGTGGAATATGCAATCTCTATCCTCTAATGTCATATTGGCATGCAATTGGCACTTTGACTGACCTCAGGTTGGCCTCCTGATGTTATGATGTTACTTTTATCCTCCCGGTTAGTTTCCTGCGTAGGGTTAATTTGTTCGGACACCATTGCAATGGACCTTGCTGTCCTAACCCGGAATCGAACCCTAGCTCTTCGAAATGTCCAACCGACGCTCTATCATTAAACTACTGGGGAGTAATTCCAAGCTGTTATTGTCGAAGTCATACCCTCCAACCATTATCGACAGATACTCACTTAGTGATGCGTACCCACCCCCGCTTAAATTTGATTATAGGGAAAGTAACATGTTCCTAATAATAGAGGATAATCATCTCTACCACGTATATTTCTTCATTTCGAGAAAACAGTCAGCACTTTCTTAATAACATGTATTTGCATACAACAAAATCCATCACTTGTCTCGAATTTCTGTACCTAGAATGGCAGCGGTTTAAGTTTCGTCAAATATCCACCAGGTAATTATTCTGAAGAATGCTTGATGAATTGTTTGTTTTGTCAGAAAAGATTTCAGCATTGCAGCGTATAACGCCCATTTGATGTTTCATTGTTGAAACCAAGGACACCAACATAGAAAAGTGTGCGGTTTCATATGAAATAGCAGCATCCAAGTTACAACAATAAACGTATTTTCCATCGCATTATGGCAGGACACGAAAAGCATGCTGAATACAAAAAAATAAAGGTTAACAACCCTCATGTTTATCCTTGCTTTTTGTGACGGTTATATTTCTGGTGGGACATTTTGTGAAAGTAGGGGGAATTTTCTCTTTGCTTTGAAAAATGTGTGATTCTGAATTTAAACATCTGGTGTGGGCAACACAGGACTTTTCCTGCAGACTGAAACTTATTTTTTTCTTTCTTTCTCTCCTAATTCACTAAATTGAGTTTAATTATACAAAATAATACGGATAATTATTTAAAATTGCACTGAATTTTCAGTTTTAATCCAACTTTCGGTTTCATTTGACGACTGGGCGTATATTCAAAGACAAATTTGAAAAAAATAAGAACAAACAAAATATCTTGAAAACGGTTAGTGCTATAGTTACGGGGCTGATCTTATTCTTTTTTCGTCAAACATTACGCCTAAAACAAATATTTAATGCATACATTTAAGCATACGTAAGATTTTAATTTAGATTTTGACGCCGATTGATTTTAGATTTTTGAGGAATATTTCGCAAGAAAAAAAAAACAGGCTTGATTTTGATATACAAAATTTTATCACAAAGAGTAGACTTCAGAGCAAAAAGTCATTAAAAATATGCGTTAACTATTTTCAAAATGCACGCATTGGAAAATTATATTCTTATGTATTGCAGCATAGGATTCCAAACCATCTGGTTCACAGATTAAGAAATTTCAAAATTATGGGAAAACAAGAACACAAATTAATATTTTCTTATATCCATATCTGGTTAAAAACCAACAGGATTTTTGCTCTTGCACATTAAAAAAAGGCACACTAAGATTTCAAATTCTATATAGCTGGAATGCATATTTCCAGAGATATTGCGAATCTTGGTTCAATAATGCGTCGATTTTGACGTATGTATTTAAATAAAATGTATGTTTTAATAAGAACTGAAATATAGATTTAATACTATTTTATTATTCTCAAGAACGGTTCACGCTAGCGTTCCAAAATTCATGTCAATCGTTTTCTAATAAAAAATGACATAACAAATTATTATCTACGTAATTTTATTGAATGTTTTTATTTTTTGATGATTTTTTTTAATCTCATTTCAAAATTTAAGAGAGTTCCGAGCATTCGATTGCGTGTAAAAGCAATAGGCTTCAAGTATTCGCTGATTGTGATTTTTGTACCAAATTTTGTTCGGATCGCTTAATTCGTTCATAAGATATCGTCTCCACAGAATTACTGACACACACACACATACTTTCACACACATACACACACAGACAACACCTTAAAAACGTCTGATTCGTGTTCAGGTATGCTTGAAACTTTCTCTCCAGTCAAAAACTCGAATTCGAATTTTCGATCCCGTTACAATACTTTCCTTATACATTATGCTATATACTATATAAGGAAATAAGGAAAGTAATAAGGACAATCTCTCTTCGTTCTCGAGAAATTTCCCCTGATATGAACTTTTCTAGGCACCCTCTAGATTAACACATATCTTTACTAGCTCATTTTTAGCGGATGTGCATAGGACATATGATAGGACATTTACATAGGGCATTTTGTACATAGGACATTTTAGTACAAAGGACATTTTAGTGCGAAAATAACATTTTGGTTAAATATAGGTTAAGTTTTCCAGTTCATGGCATTAAAGTCTGACATTTCCCTTAACATATGCATCAGAAACCACTATTCCCTAGGCCATTAATATAGAAACTATAATATCATATTTAATATTAACTATTCTATTTTAATATTAATATGTGAATTTAGAACAATCATGACACTTCTGTGATTGAAATTGGGTACTCACAAATATTTTGTTACAAATGGATTGCTATGTGTCGCACGACATGTTGACATTTCGAATACAGATGTCGATCAAGCTAAATAGCACTTTAAATACATCCACGAGAACCAATTGGAACTCATACATAGTTAATCAGTGTGCATCCCCTCCATCACCAACAGCAAATGAGAGAAGGTGGCATGAAACCACAGGGGGAAGAAAAAAGTAGTTCCAGAGATTTCGAGAAGCGTCGGCAGATTCAATGTTCGACAGCATCCTAAAAACACGTAAGATTAGGAGTATCAAAAATCTTCTGCGATCGCACAAAGAAAACATGGATCATCAATGTGATGAGTATGTGCATAGTAAATACAAGTGGCGTATCAAATATAAACAGGCATCCAGCAAAGTGCGTTATCGACTAAATGTCAAAGTGCAAAAAAAATGAGGTAATTATGCAAATTTCATCTGTTAATAATAATCACGGAGGGCACATAATATATATCGATTATTTAGCAGTACTTCAGCAAGAACTCAAATCTTAGTAAAGAACTATTACGTTTCAAAAACTGCATATATTTTCGGTATATAGTAATAATTTGTTATAAATATATGTGTCACTTAAATAGTTGTTATTGTTGAGACCCAGACCGGTCCGACCTACCAGAAATGTGTAAGGTAACCGTTTGGACGGCCGGGAAGTGCACCCAATTTAGACCGTAACCCAGTGGGGGAGGCATCTACAGGGACCGTACCCTCCTTCCCCTACCACCAACCTCTCGGAAGGACTTACGGACCCACATGTTTAACGTGATCGCACTCCGCATGAACACGGCGGCAGTTGTGGCAACTTGCAAATCCAGCGCGCAAACCACCAGGCTACCGCACCCGAAAGGTGCCAACAGCACACGGTGTTCCCAGGTGGTCACCCACCCAAGTACTAACCGCGCCCGATGCTGCTTGACTTCGGTGATCTAACGAGAACCGGTGTTATCAGCACGGTACGGCCGTTGACCCGCTATAGATATATGTGTCACTTAAATGATTTTATGAGTAAACTTTATGAATTAATCAAGATATTTATATATATAAAATAAAAGAATTGGACAGAGTTATTATTTTATGTCTTGGGTGTTATTCCCCTGTCCCCGTCAGCCGGAGTTTCCATACTCCACCCTAAGTGAAGGCATCAAAGGTAAGTCCTTGTATAGTAAACTTTGGGTAAGGACAATTTACCTTATAACATGATGCCGACTCGTTCATTGGTGGCGTATGTGAGCGAGTACAGACAGAATTATGATATAAAAAAAGATAATAATGATAATAATAATAATAATTTTAACAAGTAAAAGACAGAATGGAATTTAATAATAAATTAAGGATAAGAAATCAGTAAGTAAGATAGATACGTGCATGAAAGCAATACGGAACAAAATCAAAGTTGTAATGCAATATTTTGCCATGTTATTATTAACTATGGTTTCATACTAAACAAATTGTCTTTCCCATTTATCGAAATTTAAAATATATCGTAGAAGGAATATTAAGAATTATTTTCATTTAGTCCTTAAGAAAATGTTCTGACATGTATCCTAAAGACAAGAAGCAAAGCGCTGAAGTTTCCCGCATGCAATATTTTAACCTCTTATATAATTGCCTGGAAAACGATTTTCTTCCTAAAGACACACCCTAGATGTTAATTTATGCGATAGTTAAATAATTTTCACACGTATGTGAGGGTAATTTTTTGCATAATGGATTTTGTGTTTACTCATAAGTGCTTCAAATATAAATATATGTGACAATAGCTGCATGCATTGGGAATCAATTTGTTCTGGGAGTTAATATGATACAACATCAACTTTATCAGCATCACCTTTAAAGATCTGTTTGGGGACCTTACTTGGCAATATTAATAGAGTAAAACCTATTCTTTCTTAACTTTTTATACTTTACATTTTATAACAATTTTTCAATACGAGGTAAAGCCTCCTTCGGATATATAGCCAAACAGATTTAAAGAAGTAGCATCATGCTTCAGCGCCCAGAGAACATTGCTCCAGAGTGGGGACAGACCACTAAACTCAAGGATAAGACGTACAACATTGACGTGTTTGATGCCCAACTTTTTTTTTGAGACATTGAGCATACAGAGGGAGAAAGAGCCTTCTACCATCCCCTATGGAAGTGCATAGCAGAATGTAACCATATTTTGAATAAACATGCTTATAGGATTTAACAAAGAAATTATGGCCTTCCTTACACCTGAAAGATAACAATGTGAATTCAAGATGTTTATCAATACATAGACTAAGCGGTTATAACAGCTGAAGATATCATTTGAATATTTTGCTGTATATTATAATAGCCCAGTAGAAGGTCCCATAACAAAGCACCCTTTAAAATCTAAGTAGCTAATTCTAGAAACATGATGAACATATATTTTGAGAAAAGTTTCATAAAGTTGGTATTACTCGATCTGCTTGCTCTAAATGGACAACGACTGTTATAAGAGTATAGTAACAAGTGCAACAACGGTTTAAGACATATTGTAATCTACTTTTTTCTCATTAAAAAAGTTAGTAAACCGTGCAATGATGCAAAAAAATATGAATAATCACCTCCATTTTGGGGTGCATTTCACATGAGATAAGAAGCGGAGCCTACATATTGTTGCAAAGTATTTTTCTTCTTACTTATTTACTGCATATTTCCTTTACTGAATAAATTGAACATCTGAATTGGTCATTTTATATTCTTCAATATGGAATGGAAATAAACTGATTAAATAAATTATCCAGCTCATCGCTAATTAAATTACTTAAGCTAATTTGTTTCCATTTTGTTTTTCGGTTAGTTACATTTTGATTATCATTAAAATATTGTTGTATTATGTTTCAGGTGTAGAAGACGAGTTTTTGTAAACTCCTCAAAATTTCGTGATTAACTATTAGGTGTTCTTCAACGTTTTTATGCCAAGGAAAGAACTTTGTGGGTTTCAATTACGATTCCAGAGAAATTTATATTATAATAAACAGAGTGGCACAGTCCTAAACTATATTAATATTTTTACTTCATTTTGAAAATACCATTTCAATTATTTTAAGATATTGATTACGAAAATGTTCCATAAGGAAAATGTATTTTATATATTACTTGGCTTTGTAAATAAATGAATTATTTTACTAGTTACTATATGTTCTATAATTAATGCATATTGTCACTAATTTGTAATAAAAAAATCTGGTGTGGGCAGCACATGACTTTCCTTATATAATGCAATGAATTTACTAATTTTACAGTAAAAAAAATCTGATGTGGGCAGCACATGACTTTTCTCATATAATGCAATCAATTTACTACTTTTACAGTAAAAAAGAAACTGATGTGGGCAGCACATGACTTTCCTTATATAATGCAATGAATTTACTACTTGTACAGTAAAAAAAATTGATTATTTTTACAGTAGTTATTTATATTCTTTCCAAGATATTGAAATTTCGTCAATGAGTCGTCATTGATTTAGCCTCATTTTTATCCATTTGGTGAGTTTTTCGTTAATTTAGCAACATTTAAAAAAGTCGCCAAATTGGCGACATTCCACCAAATTTGTCGCCAAAATATCGCCAAGCGTTATGGATGAAGAAATAAGTTATTCTTACAGCAGATAATTGAATATTGGCGTTCAAATACAAAAGTATTACTCAAAGTATCTTTTTTTATGAATTGAACGAACTAGATCCACGAGAATGATGTCACCCAATTTATCGCATGGAAGTACATATGAAAAGTGAACATGTTTCTCAATAGAAAATAATTTTTTTTTATTTTATATGACTTTTTGATATTTTTTTTAAAAAATGTTCAATATCTCAAGAACGGTTCATGTTAGTGTTCTAAAATTTATGGCAATCGTTTTCTAATGAAAAATTATATAAGAAATGTCTATTTGCGTAACTTTATTAGCGGTTTTGATTTTTTGACGATTTTTTCAAAATTTCACTCGAAAATTTAGGGGGGTTCTAAACATTCGATTGAATATAAAAACAATAGGCTTCCAGGGTTTACAGATTGTGATTTTCGTACCAAATTTCGTTCGAGTCGGACGATTCGTTCATCAGTTATCGCCTCCACAGACTCACTGACACACACACACACACATACACACACATCACTTCAAAAATGTTTGATTCGTGATCAGGGATGTTTGAAACGTGCTCTTCCGGCGAAAACTCGAATTCGAATTTTCTACCCCGTCACAATACTTTCCTTATACATTATGTATATAAGAAAAGTAATAATTTAATTTATAGCCAGATAAATAGTTTTATTTTCACAATACAGGAACTTCATATATTTCAATATCTCGTTTTGCCAATCGTTAGGATATCTTTAAAGTTGCACATAATATGGAAGCTCTATATGGAAATTACATTGCTGATATTATCAAGTGCAACATTCGTGAAACTTCGTAGAACATTTGAAGGACATATTTAGAAAGAATGGTATGTAGTAAACAAGAGTCATGCGTATAGGAGTAAATAAACTTCTTTATTCATTGTGCCCAAATGCAGAAAAAACATTATTTGCAATTCATTAATTCATCCACGCTGCTTGCTGTTTGGATAACAAGTGAAACGCCGGAATTGCCAGGTTGATAACCTTTTCCCATTATTCCTGAATCATCTGGCCATTTGACTAATAAGAAAGAAAGAAGCATGAAATATTTGTCTTCCATAGTAGCCTGAAAATATAATCCTTCCTATGATACAACTATCATGAAAGGAATCTTTGTCAAGCCAATATTATCGTCAGTAGCATATGTTTATTCAATAACACTAACAGAATTCCGCTTTTGGAAGTTTCTTAAAGCTGAATACTTATGTTAGAAGATAAGGAAAAGTATATTAGAATCTACAAAAATTAATGTATAAACAGTTTAATGAAAATATTAAGGTAATCATAAACATTAAAACTTTAAAACAAAGTTTATATACAGCCATATTTGACGTTTAAATACAAAACATTTTCGTTTTAATGCTTTCGGACTTATGTACGTCCTTCATCAGAGTAATATAGTAATCTATAGAATAATGGAGGACATTTTAAAGCAGAGTTTGTTCACAGATATATAGGATGTTTAAGTACAAAACATTTTCCCTTTAGCGCTTGTGCGAACGCATGTACACCCTTCAGAACAGTGTATACATACGTTCCTTCATAGAAGTCTGATGAAGGACGTACTACGTCCTAAAACTCTAAAACGAAAATATCTTGTATTTATACATTCTATATATCTTAGAATAAATTTTGATTTAATAGATGTCTTACTCTGATGAAGGAAGTATAAACTTCAGAAAGCTCTAAGGCGAAACTATTTTGTATTTAAACGTCCTATATAGCTGTGAATAAATTTTGTATTAAAGTTTTAATGTTTGTGATCTCTATCCACGGACGTATAGTTATGTTATACATGCATATTTATTTATTTAGTTGTTAATCAGTGTTCTTAATAATGTTAATCATTTAGTATTACCTTGGTAAACACGTTCGTTTCTGATTGGCTGATTGAACTGTTCCTCGTTCTGCTTTCTGATTGGATGAACTGTTCCTCATTCCGCTTTCTGATTGGCTCTCTCAAGTGAGCTTTTATTCCTGGTCTTGGGTATATTCTCTATGTTTCTTCTATTATTCGCGTTCATTCCTCTTCTGGATTTGATTGATTCTCCTGCACTGATGACGGGAGGGTGGGGGTGGAGGGGGATTTAGCGTATCCCCGAAACAACTGTATACTGCATTATTGTGTTATTTGTGCTTATATACATATGTTTCTGAAGTTTTTTATTCTTTACATACAGTGTATTTTACCTATTGCCGTTCAAAGTAGCTTGACTAAATGTAGAGATTTACTTTTTAAGTAAATTGAGTAATTTTTATGAATATTTGCTAGTAATACAATTATAATAAATATCAAATCTCTATATTATTAACTGAGTTATACTTTCATTGGAACTCACTAATCAAATCATGCTATACCATTATGTTTCGCAGGTATGTTATATAGTCAGTTACATAGAAATTAAAAATAACCTTTCAATTTAATATTTATCCCAACTTCAAAATTTTAGAACCCAAAATTTAGAAAATATTATTCCTTAGATTCGAATATTGGTGATGTGGATATGATGCAGCATTGATGCATTGAAGAGTTATGCTGATACAGCATTGATACACACTGAACAATATATATTGATAAGTTTGCCTATCGCTGCTTTGAAGTGCTAAAATTCATTATAAATCAAATTAAGTAAACATTATATATTATATATTTTTATGTAGTCCATTAAAATAATATATATATATATATATATATATATATATATACATATATATATATATATATATATATATATATACATATATATATATATATATATATATATATATATATATATATATATGTATATATATATATATATATATATATATATATATATGTATATATATATATATATATATATATATATGTACAATATATATATATATATCTGTTAAAAATCATGAATTACTTTATTTGTATATTTGTACTTTAAATGTTCAAAACGCACGATTCAGAAAATTTTATTTTCAAGATTAGAATATCGATGATATCGATGAATTGCAGTATCAATACAATGTGGAACTATGCGTACTACAGGTAAGTTTCCCTCTACCTAGATTGAAGCATCAAAATTCAGTATTCAAAATGGCATAAAACCAGTGCTTAGTGAGTCATCCATGTTTTGTTTCTTCTCAAGGCTGATGAGAAATTAATTGAGTTTTTTATGCGAATATTCAAGGATTTCTATTCAAAATATGCCTCTTTCATTACCATACTGCAGTGAAATATATCTCACTAAGTGCGGGTGGTAATTTATTATGGTGGAAAAGCAACAAACAAGTTCCGAAATAGATAAACTACTGATGAATGTATATCGCCAAAGGATATGTTAATTTTCAGGTTTTCAAGTACATGTTTCAATGAATGGGTATAATTTTATGTATATAACGGATTCTGAAGTATATAACGTATTAAAGGACATAGAGAAAACATTTTATAGCATTTTATTAGAAGTACATTATAAAAAACTTTTAATTAAAGTTTAAAAAGAATCGAAAAATTATCGTTTCCAATTAGGAAACACATATTTGCTTGGAAGAGCTCAGATGATAAAGCCAAGAATCAAGCCAAGGAAAACTCGTTAAAGAAGATTTACTAAAATCAGAAATCGTATGAAACTAATCAGCTAAGTAAGACTAATAGTCTGGCTAGGCGAAGAGTTACACAACCCAAACTGCTTAAGGTAGAAACTTGAAACTTTGAATACACGTGGGGCTTGACCAGAAAGTTCTAAAATCTTGGAATTTTGTTCGAAAAAATTATAACTCTTGGAAATTTTTAATTCAAAAATTTTCCAACTCTAAGTCGAGGACGACTAGATGCCCAAAATACTTTATACATCATGCACAGAAAAAACAATACGCCAAATTTTATTAATTAACTCTATTTGTGTATAACCAACCGTTCTTGAGGTATTTGAATTTATATTTATGGCAGACGATTTTTTTTAATTTTATAATTTATTCTTTATGCAATTTTAAATTCCATCTGCAATATAGTAACAAGGTTAGACTTCAAATACAGAAATAGTATGCTGACTATTTTTCTGATCAAACGGTCCCAAATACTTTCATGAATCAAGTAATTTTAGATTAAACTGTAAGAAATCGTTGTTAAAACAACAGTGATCGAGATGAAATATTGTTTTGCATCTTATAGATCTATAAAATGTAAGCCATTTTTATACATTAATTTAAAACGAATTAATATAGCAACAAGGTTAGGCTTCAAATACAGAAATAGTATGCTGAATATTTTTCTGATCAAACGGTCTCACATACTTTCATAAATCATGTATTTTTAGATTAAACTGTAAGAAATCGTTGTAAATAAAACAACATACAGTGATCGAGATGAAATATTGTTTTGCATCTTATAGATCTATAAAATGTAAGCTATTTTTATACATTAATTTAAAACGTGTTTTGATATTCTGAATTTTGCTCTGTACTACCAATTTCTACCAGCACGAAGCGTGGATGAAAATGGGTAGTACAGATATATTACTTATACTTTAGAGCTACAAGGTTCACCTGTGGACAAACAATTCACATTCTGGCCTTTAAATCTAGAGAAACCCCTGGTTTCAATTATAGGTACAGGTAGAAAAATATATGTGGCTAACTGTTTTCAAATAATTTACGAAGCTTATCCTGTCTGAAAGAATGTATTTAATATACTAATGTATTTAATAATTTAATAATGTATTTAATATATTCAGAATTCTGGCTCATAATTCCAACACTGAATAAATTAACCTCTTAAAATAAATTTAAAAACTACTACCCCTTATGAAGAAACTACTACCCCTTAACTTTATGTTTGTCCTTTGTTCAAAATGTAAATTCATTACCCTATCAAAAATGCGTTTGACGTTTACTTCACAGTTCAAAAATTATATTCTATAACATCAGCTAAATTTTAAATTAAGAAAGTTTTGTTCAACTGACAAGTAGTACATCCAATTTCAAGCCCCTACATTATCTAGGCATGTACTAAAATAATTAAGGGGCAATTTTAAATGAATTTTGATCTCACAAATACATTCTTTGACATATCACAGAAAAATGATAGTATGCAATATTCTGTGGATATAAATTGTGTTAAAACAGTATGCATTAAATATAATCAGACAACAATTCATCGATCTGATCCATTAAATCATTGATCATAATTCATCGACGTAACTGAGCTATTTTCAGCTAAATAATGTACATTTTGAAAAATTTCTTTCAAATCAAAAGAAAAATATCTAAACGAAAGATCAACAATAGTTTTCAGTTTCATCTGATAGAAGTTGATGTAAAGAATTACTTGCGAAAGAAAGCTCAAAAATATACTTCTGTTTCATTATGATAGAAGTTGGTGTAAAATATAGCTTGTGAACGGAAGTTCGAAAATATAATTCTGTTTCATTGTGATAGAAGTTGTAAAAAATAGTTTGCGAACGTAAACTCAAAAATATACTTCTGTTTCATTATAATAGAAGTTGATACAAAGAATAGCTTACGAATGAAAGCTCAAAAATATTTCAAAATATTTCAGCTACACATTCGTTTCATATTTTCATCCGTAATTATGACTAAGCGATAATTCCAGTCGATATCACTTGACTGACAGCATGAAATGCTCAAAATAAAGTTTGCCATCAAAGTTGGCAGCATTTTTTGCTGACTACATTGATGTCCTCCCAGATCAAAATAATTTATACTCACAGTGTGTATTATTATTCACATGCATTAACCCATGATGTCGTAGGGGGAAAACATCTTCCTATTTCCTGATTTAGCAGGTGGGTAAAATGTATTTAGGGAACTGATATAGAAGGTCATAACTTAATAATTTTTCATATCGCGTGCAAAATTTAGACATACAAGGGATATTCGCAATAGATGCATTCGTGAATGAATGCAGTTTGTCTGGTACTCCAACTCATATTGACACTTTTACATTGCACGTGCAATTTATTAAAAAATAATACCATTTCTACGATTTTACAATACTTCCTCCTTTTAAAAGGTAGAGGCGTAAACTTAGGACAATTTTCATAAACTTTAGTCCATTCATCTCAGTTCTATCTAGCTTTTTATGAAGGGAATATTTGATGGTTTGAATGTAGACAGCACATGACGTTCCCTACAGACTCAAATTTATTTTCTCTTTATTTCTTTAATAATCCATTAAATTGAGTTTAATTGTACAAAATAACAAGCATAATTATTTGAAATTATTCTGAATTTGCACTTTCAATTAAATTCAATTAAATTTTCGTTTTCATTCAGTAACTGGACGTATTTTCAAGGTGCCATAGTAAAAATGCGAAAGGAATCAAAGATCTCGAGAACGGCTAGTCCTAGAATAATAGGTCTTATTCGTTTGTCAAAAATTACGCATAAAACAAGCATTTATTGATGACACATTTGAGCATATGTAGTATATATATTAACGAATTTTGCGGGCCATTTCGCAGAAAAAGGCAGGTACTTTTTTCCGAATCGTACCAAAATTTAAACACAGGGTAACCCATAAGTGACTTTTAACCCATAAGTGATCTATTAATTTTGTGAAATTTAGCCAATTAGTTTTCTAGCTAGAATGGATACAAAGGACTTTTGAGGTCCATTTCACAAAAAAAGGCAGGTTCTTTTATCCCGAATCGTACCAAAATCTAATCAGCACCAGAGTTACTCTCATCAGCACCAGTTAACTTACCTATAAAATTTTACAAAATTTAGTTCATTAGTCTTTGAGTTAGAGAGGATACATACAATGCACGCGCGCGCACACACACACACACACACACACACACACACACACACACACACACTGACGTCACTCTAAAATAGTTTTTTTCGTGTTCTAGAGATCCTAAAACGTGTATATCCAATTGAAACAAGAGTTGCGATTTTGGACACGATTTAAATACTTTCCCTGTATATTACCATGTATTGCAGGGAAAGCAATAAGCACTATATCTTGTAAAGGTGGCGAAATGAACACGCATACATCTTTTGATAAAACAACAAGATTATTCTTAAAACTGTAGAAAATCATAAAATAAACACCAACTAACGTAATTTACAAATAATAAATCAGAACGTACATGGCCAACTTTTTCTCTAACTTTCTACTGTCGGTTGCAGCCACACACGCCACATTCCAACTCGTGCTTCGCACTACTCATTTTTAAGAACCTGGTTTCTAGCTCCCCCTGCCGTCTGCAATCTGTACGGCTGCTATTTACATTTAGACTCTTCTTTCCCTGGGAAGACACTGCTTGAAAATTAAGAAGTCGAGAATAGAAATTGTTAATCCTTACAATTTTACATAAGAGAAGAAAATGCTTGTATGTATGTCTCGTCTGCACTGGAAAATCGTGTTTTCAGACAGCGGCGGAATTCATGACAGTGGTACTTCAAATTCCTGCATGACACGGTACGACAAGAATATTTTTAATTCGAATTAACCAAACAGTTATTGTTTAAAGCAGAAATTCGACCGAATTTTCGTCAGTTTTAATCCATTTTTTGAGCAGATAGGCCCTTTTACTTGGATTCGAATTTTTCGAGTGGCAAGAGCAAATCATATCTCAAACTTTCCGTCTGGACTTTGAATAACAACCCGCGTGACCTCAACTAGGATGGAAAAGTCAAAATTCAAATTTTATGAGATTAAAAGCTTTAGTTCTACTTTTTTTATAATTCGCTACTATATTATCATTATACGTATTGTTATAAAATTGCAAAATGCACAATGTTTCTATTTCACTCTTGTTACCCCTCATCCCCATTGATTCGATTACCATGAAATTTTCACAACACGGACACTTATCAGCAATAACCGCGTTCTCGAATATCGTCTGCTATGGCAAAGAATGAAAGGATTCCATTTGTTGAAATGCCGGTCAAGAAATAACGTATCGAAAAAGTTCAATTTTTTGTTTAAAAGCTTTTTAACCCAAATTTTAACCGCTAATAACAACCGATTTTTAATTCTTAAACTAATTTAAATTTAAAAATTCCTGGTAGTGATGTGTTGTCCGGGGATATGAAACAAATTTGCAGAAACAAATTTCGTCGCTGTCCGACTCTTCGATTTTCCGCAACACATGACACACATACACACACAGACAAACATATTTCATTATGAGAGATATATCTGAACAGTTTAACCTTTATTTCTTATATGTAAAATAAATAAATTTATGTTAGTTATTCGAAGTTGCACTAAAATATCGTGCGATAACTCACCATATTTTCGACCACCATATCCGCCATATTTTTGTACATAATTTTTCCATTTAAACCATAAATAATTAGTTTGCCTGAATGACATAAATTTAAGATTTATTTTTTTTTTAGAAATATAACAGAAATTTCACAGAATATTAGTTATTTGAGTTTATAAACGTAATTAATATCGTTTGAAAAAGTATCAATTTAAAAAAAATAGAAAGTATTATATTAAACCTGCATATTTAGAAAATGAATTAAATTTTATGTTCGCCTAATTTACAATATCTGAATATCTCCCCTATCAATATTATTTAATATAAAAAAATAAATAGATAAGAACATATGAGTTACACGCGAATTACAATTTTCTTCCATTGCATTTTAGTTTAAATTGGAAATTCTGTAGCTAGGAAACAATTACTTTTCAAAAATTCAAAAAAATATTTTTCAATAGTATTTTTCCTTCCAAAGGTAAAACAATTAAATGCAGTAAGAACGACAATTCCACTTTTATATCACAAATAATTACTCTTCTATAATACCAGAAAATAAATGGGCGTGTGCATTCTAAATATTTCAGACCCATTTTAATTTTACTATGCATGGGGATAACTTTTAAACATCTCACCAACAGACCAAAGCAACTGAAAATCACAATAAAACCACATTTGAATGGCAACAAAGTTGAAAACTAAATTTCATTCTTCTCCACTTGTATTTTTTACTTCTTGAAATTTTAGCAAGCCATTATTCCGTTAGAATAAATTATTTCCTCATAGACAAAACCTGCCAGTGAAAGTGATTCCCTATGTCCTCTAAATGCTATTATTTGATCGCGATCTATGTCGAAACCAAGCGTCCATGACAGCGTTGACCTTAACACTTCAGAATCGAAATGTCGACAGCAGGGGTTTTTCCGCGATTGTAGAAAACCAAAGAAATCACGTTTAAGAATCATTCCGCCCACAGGCGTGGGAAGATCAAACTCGAATTGCGTTGTTCGAATGAAAAAGTCAAACGCGACATGCGAGGTTTCTTGGCTGGTGAACGTCATCTTAGTTCAGAGGTTGTCAATTTTGTGATAATGATTCTGCGTTAACAGAGGACGCAAGAGACCACTTAGGGCTTCATGTCTGTGGGGGGCCTCAAAATTTTGTACATTATTTTTATTGGATTTCTCTTGGATTTTTTAAACGTCCATTCATGAATTGTAGCTAATTTAATGTTTTCTTGTACTTCATATAATTCTTCATTTTATAATTACTCATTTACATATAAGTTTACTGTTGTCTTTAAAGCACTTTGGCTTTTATTGGATTGTAGTTCATGGTATTGATATCATGCTACTAGGATTCCCGTGGTGCGCCTTCTATGTGATTTGGGCGTTTTAATATAGACTCTATAGCATTTTATGCTTGTTTTAGTATCATTTAGCTTCGGTAGGTTAAGATTTCAGAAGAGCTTAATAGACATCGGTCTAAAGGCATTTGCATAATCAATCTTCCATTTTCCTGACTGAGCTGGAACTATGGGCGTTTAGGTATTAGATATAAAATCTATGTCACTAACAAATGACAAATCTCAAACAGATCCAAAAGTCATTTTAATATCCTATAGACGTAATTTTAAATATAACCATAGTGCTTTCGAACATCTTCCATGTTCATCCTCAGTGGCAATACAATTAAAAATAGATGCCAACGTGCTTAAATACAATTCAATACAGTTAAGTAAAATTTGTATATCAATATTAAAATGACTTTTGGATCTGTTTGAGATTTGTCATTTTTTAGTGATTAGTATTTTAAAATTGTGACATGTCTCCACTCCTGGTATAAAATCTATGGTTATATAACCAGAGCAAATAAACCAGAGAAAAACATGCTGACTTTAATTTAGACCATTTAATCCGATTCAGCTGTCTTGGGAAAATATCGTGTTTTTTCAATAAAACTTTTCTCTCAGCAAAACTTTTATTGAATCTGTAATTTTATGTAACCGCATAATAATTATTGTTATTTCGTGATATTGGCTAAATATTGACTTCCAATATGGATCAAAATCTCAGTGCATAAAAGAAATATTGCCCATATAAGACCAATATTATGCAAAATTATGTTTAAAAAATAGTTACATTCAGCCAATATTGATACTATTAGTAAATATTCTCAATATTGGTTTGTTTTGATTTTGATATAATATACCACTTTTAATTGATACCCACTTTTGATATAATACACCACTGCATTTTACATCAATAGTAATATAAAATTTGGTATATAATAGACCCGCTAGAATACGAAGTAGTACATACAAAGAACGCTGCTATTATCCTTAACAATAATCATGTGTTGAACCTTCGAAATTTTTGTGAGTAGCATAAACTATATATTTTATTTTTTCATTTGATATAAAACTGTCTTATAAAATAAAAAGGTTTTCGTTGCTCAGATTTCAGTGTTTTAAGAAATATAAAAAATAATTACAAATAGATGGTGACTTTCTCTACTTTCAATTCATTCATTTATTTTTAAAACATCTCTTGCAATGGCAAGCGATGCGAAAAACGAAAAACATATTTTCTTTCAAAAAGTTTCAAATTCTAAACATTGTAGTGGTTTTGAAAAAAAAACATTTTCGATAGTCAAAACTAATTAAAAATAATTGTCCATTCTTAATTATCCATTAATAACAGAATCGTGTGTTTTTGACACTTTACTCATGGTATGAAATATGCTAAAAATTCAAAACTATATGTTAAAAATTGACATATTTTGAAATTTGAATACATTCTCATATATATATATATATATATATATATATATATATATATATATATATATATATATATATATATATATATGTATATATATATATATATATACATATATATATATATATATATATACACATATATATATATATATATATATATATACATATATATATATATATATATATATATATATATATATATATATATATATATATGTATATATATAAATATATATATACATATGCATATATATATATATATATATATATATAATATTAAAACACCGTGAAATACTACATTACAAAATCATCTGAAATCACACTTAAAAGGCGCAAAGCTGCACTAAAAAGAGGATTAAAATATTGTCAAAAAGAAAAGAGGTATGGATGGAAACAATATACCAAAAGATGGCCGGGGGGAGTTGTGACCCCCTCACCCCGGTTAAGCATGCTTTACGTCGCGACAACACTCCCGGAGAGCCGGTACATTGCAAAAAGGAATACGAATGTATCAAATTGTAAGATGTAAATATACATCATACAGAAACAAGTATAGGATATAATTGTCGAGATCCAGCCCTATCGAAATTCATCTACATTAAATGTTTGAAATATGTTAAAAAGTGTGTGAATAATGTTTGAAACATGTTCACAAGTATAAATTAACAAAATTACAAAGCTTCCACTTAAAGAATTTAAATATTGACACATAATAGAACGATAATAATAACAAAGTCTATTTCTAAAACCATATACCTGAATGACAAACAATAGCATATTACATGCAGATGTACATCCCATATTGTATCATATAAGACCATGCAAATTTGCTATAACGTATTATACATTATACCCTATTCAAGAGGTCCCATATCAGTTATCACACGCTTTACCTGTGGCAATCCAGTATGTATATTGCCAACAGTTTTATTTAAATATAAACGGTAACTTTCGGTTACAGTTATTTTATAAAACTTGTAGATAATGTCACTTAAAAAATTCTTGGGAAAACCCTGTGAGATGGTGTTTTGTAGGAAACGATAATCGCATAAATATCGATCTTCCATTTTACTGTTTATTCTTTGACTACGTATTAATTGTCCCAGTATAATATTTCTAAAAACATTTTTGTGCATACACGAGTTCCAGTTTATGATATAATTGATTTTGAAGTGGAAGTCGTTGCGTTTATCGTACAAACAGAAACCAGTAGAACCTCCTGGTTGCTTGTATATCGTTATATGTGTAGTGGTTTTGAAAAAAAAAACATTTTCGATAGTCAAAACTAATTAAAAATAATTGTCCATTCTTAATTATCCATTAATAACAGAATCGTGTGTTTTTGACACTTTACTCATGGTATGAAATATGCTAAAAATTCAAAACTATATGTTAAAAATTGACATATTTTGAAATTTGAATACATTCTCATATATATATATATATATATATATATATATATATATATATATATATATATATATATATATATATATATGTATATATATATATATATATACATATATATATATATATATATATATACACATATATATATATATATATATATATATACATATATATATATATATATATATATATATATATATATATATATATATATATATATATATATATATATATGTATATATATAAATATATATATACATATGCATATATATATATATATATATATATATATATATATGTATATATATAAATATATATATACATATGCATATATATATATATATATATATATATATATATATATATATATATATATATATATATATATATATATATATATATATATATATATATATATAAATATATATATACATATGCATATATATATATAGAGAGAGAGAGAGAGAAATTTGATACAAGTATTACTATCGGTGAATACTGGAAGCCTGTTTTTAGAAAACTATAAAATTTGTTGAAGATACTTGTGTAATAATTTTGTATTATTACGACCAACAATTTGACAACAGTCATTCTCTTCGTCTGTCTATAACACTTGGCGATACATTTTAGGAACTTGGCGAAATATCGTCCCAGATCGTCAAAAGTGCAAAAATGACGCTTAATTAGGGGAAATAACGTCAAATTTATGAATTAATTATTAACATATTTTAATAAATGGACAATATTTTTATCGCGATTACTATCAATATTGATAAATGTCAATTTAGAGTTATGTGGAATATAAGTTAATTTGATTCTTCGAAATAGGTTTACATGTTGCCGTCCGGAAAAGCGCCAATGTGCAGTTCAACGTTAAATACATTGTGACGTAAACTGTGACGTTTATGACGTCATACATTGTGATACATTGTGACGTTTTCACTGCGAAAGAAGTAAATTCATTACACTATATAGTGAAAGTCATGTTTTGTCCACATCATATTTTCAATAATGTTGATATATAGTATATTATAGACACATTTAAGATCACACAATTTATGAAGAAATAGTGACGTTGTTACTTGACGTTGTCATCGTCAATCCCGTCAAGGAATTAACGTCATTCCCGTCAAGGAATTTAGTTACGTACATTCTGCGAATAAGTAAGTTTACTTTGTACAAACAAAAATATCAGTGTTTTGAGCATAAAACAGTTTGCACTCAAAAAAGATTGTCGTAATATCTGAAGAAATTTTTTAAAACCTGAAAACAGTTAAAAACTCACGGTCTTGTTTCTATGTCGAGATAAAAATTAGATTTCAAAGCGTTATCTTTCCTCTTATTTATCTTTATGAATTATGCATAAGCTTGAAAAAATAACGGATCAGGCATGAAAGTCGTTTGATAACACCAGTCTAAAATTTCTGGTGTATTCTGCAAGCATTTCGGAGAGACATTACAAAGTCAGAACTCAATGTCTTCCAAAATGAATATCGTCATAGCAAAAAATAGTGGCTCTAGGAATGGTTTTCAGAGGGTTGCGACGGGTGCAGAAATTTCGGGTGATTGAACATTCACAAAAGCATCGATGCTTGCTCAAAATCATCGAGCCCTTGCATCGATTTTCTTGCAAGATTATCTAACAGTTGTCCCTCAGTCGGTAGAATATTTATCATCAGGTCAAGATTTCGTATGTTTGAGTTCGACAAGGTTTCATACATCTATTATTACAATCTATTTTTAAATTTTATATTTTTTTACAATCTATTTACTGTATTAGCTCTATGTTTATCTTTTTCAAAAGAAAATATCTTATATTAAATTTACATTGGTAATATTTAATCTCTAGGAGGAACTTGCTAAGTGAGGAAGACGGTAAAAAAATCTGGTTCAATTTTTACTTTCTCTACGTACATAGTATAATACATCGAAAAAGTATTGTTACGAAGTCGAAAATTGAAATTCGAGTTTTAGATGAAAGCATGAATTTTAAGCATCTCTGAACTGTAATTGAACATTTTGGAGGTGATGTATGTATATATATTTTGCAATCTATTATGTTTTACTATTATAACTCCATTTTTATGTTTTACAAAATAAAATCTCTTACATTAAATTTACATTGGTTATATTTAATCTCTTGGAACCTGCTAAGTGAGAACAACCGTAAAAATATTGGTTCAATTCTCACTTTCCCTACATACATAATATAATGCATAAAAACAATATTGTGACGGAATCAAAAATTGGAATTCGAGTTTTAAATAGAAGCATGGATTTAAAGTATCTCTGGACTCGAACATTTTGGAGGTGAGATATGTGTATATGTTAGTGTGTGAATCTATGGACACCACATCTCACGAACAAATGAAGCGTTTCGAAAATTATTTGATATAGTTATTACAATTAATGAAGCTTTTATACCCAAATTTTCGCATGAATTTTCGAAACAATCATACAGAAATTGGAACCACCAATAACGATAAATAGAATATCATTTCCAACGTAATACGTAATTTTTCAAAGAAAGCGAACCACACAATTTTTAAACGCTAGCACAAAGTCTGCTAGGGATATTCTACGTTTTTTAAAATAAATTTATCGAAAACAAACATAAAAATAAATTAGAGTAAGCATCATCCAATAAATTCGCTTTCCCATTACAACATTATACAACTAATCTGTTAACATCATTCTCATGGATCTAGTTCATTCCATTCATGAGAGACAATACTTTGTGTACTAGTTTTGTATTTTGAAGCCAAAGAATTCGCCCATAATCATTTATTTCACGGGATATTCATTATAGTTAATACATTTTGACGATGATTTTATACATGAGTATAAATAAGCCTCTCTATTTGGATTCATGGGCTGCCAAAAGGACCCAACTTCAATTTACGTCTTTTAATTCAATGCCCAAAATCATTGGGATGTATATATTGTATTCCCCATTATTTGCTCTGTGAAAGCGAAGTCATTGGAATATGTAGGAACGTCATGTACTGCCCACATCAGATTGATAAAAGTGTTTTTTCAATTTCTATTTTAATTCAATCAATATCAATGTTGATACATATGCTAAAAATAGGTTTATTTTAAACACTATAAATTCCATAACATGAATATGTTGCTTAATATTCCTTCACTGAGACTTTTCGTATAAATAATGCATTATTAAACATCAAATTTCATAAATGTGTAATAAGCTTTACCGATATTGAAAACTTCTGAAAAACAGATGATTTCCTGCTTTTGTTCGATTGGTTGAATCCATCCGTCTTATCATAAAGGAAATTGATTTTTCTTCCAAAACTAGTTAACCATTAAATAATTTTGTTTTATTCCGTTTTATTAATCCAAATGTCTTTTTTTTTATTCTCAAGAATTTGATTGATTTGCAGTAAAACTAATATTCAAGCTAGTCAAGGACAGCAAAATTAATATTCTTAAAACTGTAATTGCAACTTTTTTTCTTAATTGATTTTTTTTTATGAATTAACAATTTATGGTGCTTAGCGTCAAAAATAGACTTCATATTATAAAATTGCGCAGTTAGATTCGTAGTCTGTATAAATGTGGTAAATGTAATACTGTGTTCGTATAAATGTGGTAAATGTAATACTGTGTTCGTATAAATGTGGTAAATGTAATAATGTGCTCGTATAAATGTGGTAAATGTAATACTGTGTTCGTATAAATGTGGTAAATGTAATACTATGTTCGTATAAATGTGGTAAATGTAATACTGTGTTCGTATAAATGTGGTAAATGTAATACTGTGTTCGGATACATGTGGTAAATGTAATACTGTGCTCGTATACATGTGGTAAATGTAATACTGTGTTCGTATAAATGTGATAAGTTTCAGTGTTCTATGTCACGGAGCTTCTGGAGGGATCTACAAATACTTTTGAAGCCCCCTTACGCATTTACTTTGCCCTCGGATGAGAAATCGAAAATCTGGTCGACGTTAGAGTCTACCTGTCTACAATTCTGTTAGTGTGAAAAAAGTTTTTAGATTTCTAGGCCACCAGGAGCTTCTAAAATGTATCGAAAGACTCATCTAAAAACATTTTCTACGCCTCCGGGAAATAATTAAAATCCGACTCCATTAATTTCGATCTTGTTCGCAGTCGACAGGGGTCGCATTGCGGATTGCCATCGTCGCGTTCTGAGAAAGAAAATTTAATTTGGCGATTAAAAAAAGGATTTGGCAAAAATTTTATTTTCTGCCAATGGCAAAATAAAAGAAGTCGTGGTTACTAATCGTAATGTATATTACTATGCTATTTGTCTTTTCCAAAACAATGATCTTTGAAATTTTAAAATTTATACATCAAATTAAATTTCAGAATAAAAGTCAGAGGAAATCCAGAATAAAATTTGGCGAATAAAACCCCCGTTTGGTGAAAAAAAATTTCATATGACTAATAGGTTGGCGAAATTAATGAAATATCCAGGGCAACTAATGATGATCGTTAAGATGAGTATTTAAAGATTCAGTTTTTTTTTCTTCCGGCGGGATTTCTTAAGGGCCTAGAGAGGCTTTTTGCACAAAACCAAATTTCTCAACTCCTTAGGGCGGAAATAGAAAATTAGGATCCGTAGGGTTTTTTAACGTCATCCCGTCTTTAAGGGTATAAAAATACATCCTTCTAGGTCACTGGGTGGCATCTACAGGGTTTGAAATCACAAAAACACGTTACACTATTATTAAAAAGATATACTCAAGCCTGTATAGTCCCCATGTGTTGTGCATGTATTTACGGTACATTTGAAATTATTAACTTACACACTTATATAGTATATACTCATATAAAATGTTTACAATCATTTAATTTCATTTCGCTGCATTTTGTATTTTAAAAGCCCATAAATATATTTACGACTAACATTCAATATGGAAATATACACCCATTCTCTATTTCCTTATAACCTACCACCAGTTATTTTCAACACGATGAAATATGTACCTATTCTTGAAGACGCTTACAACATCTCCACTATCTAGACTTTTAAGGTTTTTACAAGACAACGCGTGACTGCCCTGAGTTAATTTAGCCATAGAGAACAGAGTCATTTCATTGAGAAGAGGAAATAAACGTACGTCATAACTTCCACGTTTTCCTGTTTGTTTTTATCTCCCAGCATGCCAAACGAGCGATAGCGTGTTGACCTTGGCAAAAGATGACAACCCTGAGTATCCGGGCAGGGTTTTTTAAAATCGTATATAATGATCGCTGGGAAGATGCATTTTACCTGTGTGTTTCAAGTGCATCAGATCATCCATAACTCTATAATTTACTGGTAATGTATTTTTTTTTACAATTCATTTTATTGGTAGTTCATTTTAATCCTTATATTTTTGTGGTGCGTTTCAAGTGGCAAATTTTTAAATTAATTTTTTTCCAGATACAAAGAAATGTAAAGATATACACTTTCTATTAAATATATAGTACTTGCATTTAAAGTGTTTATTAAATTTTAACTTGATGGATTCATTGCATTTCTTTATTTTTGATAAAAATTCGATTATTAAGAAAAATAATAGTGTTTTTTTTTTCATTTTTAAATTTCTTCACTATTTATTTATGCTTTCTCATACTAATGAACCGAAAAATTATTGCTTAGCCGAAAAATTTTGAATTCGAGATTTTGATAGATAAACACGTTTCAAGCCCTTCTGAATCCATTTTGAATATTTATGGAAAGATATCCACATGTCTCTGTGTGTGTTTGAACAGATAACTCAAGAACGAATGCACCTACCACTATAAAATTTTAGGCATAGACGCATGACAAACACTCGACTAACTCCTATTGTAAGACTTCGATAATATTAAGGAGCTTAAATATTCAAAGCCACATTAGAAAAGCAAGCCGTATGATTGACAAATAAGTTGGTATCACCTCTGATTTCAACCAAATAAGATTAAGCACACAACTTTGATAGAAGGTCTTTTATTACACTTCTTATAAGACGTACAAAATAGAAAAAGGCCAGAGCGATTTCGAGCGTTAATTCACTTTTCATCAGTGGCTACATGGGAAGTAAAAATGATCGTTCATATTTAGACCAGTAAACATGACAAATGTGCATTTTACTAATTGCATTTATGTAAATTTGTCATCTTTATTGGTCTATATATGAACGATCATTTTTACTTTCCATGTAACCATTGATGAAGAGCGTACTAACGCTCGAAAGCGCTCTGGCCTTTTTCTATTTTGTACGTCTTATAAGAAGTGTAATAAAAGACCTTCTATCACAGTTGTGTGCTTAATCTTATTAGTATGATTTATATGCTACACAAAATGAGCTTTTTATGCAAAATTTAAAATAACAAATTTTCTTTTGTATTATATTCTAACTCGTAACCAAATGTTTAAATACCACTTATAACTATTTTCAATGACTATGTTATTTTAACAATTATTATTATATTTTGTTTAAATTAGGTTCTGTATCTAATAGATTGCGACTAGACTGAAAAATAATTGTGAGTCAGATGTCGTATCAGACGATAATAAAACTGTGTACTGATATAACGGCATAGATATGTCAATAAGTGCAAAACACTTTGTTCAAAGAATAAAATAGAAAACTTGAGCAACGTAATTAAAACACAAATAAGATAATACTGAATTTTTTATTTGTACTGAAATACGTTGCTCAAGTTTTTCTTGATATAGATATGTCCGTTAATAACAATTTATAAACATGGAGGACATATGACTTTATGAATCATTTAAGTCAGTGTTTATCAAAATGTGATAAGCATTTAAAGGATACGCATAAGGTTCAAAGTGACGCGTGGCTAAAATTGTGAAGTTTAATAAATTGATTTTTACTGGTAAAAAAAAATTCTACAGCATACTAAATATAAAAAAATTGAAAGGTTCTGTTTTGACTAAGTTTTAAGATATTCTCTTACCTATAGAGAAATAGAGTTTGCGCTTTTCGTACAATAATAACTGATTTGTTGTCCCGAACTAGTAGTAGACAAATAAGTAGTTTGACAAATTCTAAAACTTTTCATCGCCGCTTCTCTTTACAGCCGTCAAACTCCACTGTTTAAAGCAGAAATAAATTCAAACATGCAATTTTATAGAGATACAAGAAATTTATTATTTTAAATTAAATTTGTGTAAATAACTTTATACAAGGCTCCCAGAAAAGTCCTTTAAAACCCCAATGACTTTTAAGAAAGTGTCCTAAAGTGTGCACGTTAGGTCTATCTTGCATAGTAAAAAAAGATGTATCTGTATGTGTGCAGCCAATAGAGGAAAATCTAAACCTCGCACGGCCTTTAAATTTGGTACACAGGTACTTGAAGACTCGAAAAGGTGCACCTTGGCGTTATATTTTTTTTAATTTTTAATTAGATTTTTAGTTATTTTATGGGCTCGAATTCTTTTGCGATAGCGAAAAACATCATAAAACGCATAATGAAAAATGCAGCTCGAATGTTATTTGCGGAACTTCGGTAAGTTTATAGACTAGCTCGTTAATGGGATTTGGAATTCAGAAATTTAAAATTCAGAGTTATACAGACAGTGATTTAAAATTTTAAATATGATGGCAGATGTGGAATCAGCATTGAATTCCAGTGAGGGTAAGGGTTTCACTGAGAATTTCTATATCCGGCTCTAGAGATGACATTTAAAGGTTTTTTTTCCAAAATTTGTATAACTGTAAGAAAAGGTATACAAAAGTTATTAAAATGCACAGAAATTAATACTCGTAGTTACGTCAGACATGAAGTGCACACAATATTTACCAATTTATGCAGGCTCTTTCATAAATTTATTATTTAAGATGTATCTTTCTTGCAGGTAATTACATCCTCAAACTTTCACATTTTCAAAATATATAAAATTACCATATTAATTATGTATGAAATTTGCATAGTATTTTCAGCATATTTAATAATAGAAAATTTCAATATTTTTCTTGATATGTTTATGTAAGTATTTTGTAATTCTTTATTGCAATCATTTATTCTTTACACCCATTTTGCACTTTTTTTTTAGAAGATATCCATTTCACACAAATTAACAATGGGAAGAAATATGATGATCCTTTTATTCTTGGCTGTCTCACTTGGAACAGTCTTATCATGTAAGAAAAATGATATATTTGGTTAATTTATTTATATAATTAATATTTTGAATTGTTAATCATTTATAGAAAGTTAAAGAAAGAGATTTTAAATTATTTAACTATTTATAATATATTAATATATAATGTGTTACAATATGTATAAAAGTTGAAAAATCTTCTAAATATTCATACATTACTATATCAATCCAAACTGTTTTTTAATGTAACCAGCTATTTATCATCTCATATTTATTCCATGAATATAAAATTTAAATAATGAAATCCAATACTTTGCATTAAAAATATGCCATCATTTAGATACATTAATTAGTTAAAGTACATAATATTCATACCATAAAAATATATTTTTACGCATTAAATCTGAGAATTAATACAGTTATTAATATTGACACGATTTATTTAACTTGCTTATAATTACATCAATGGAAGAAATATTAAATTTTAATAATGAAAAATGAATGTTTGACATGACGTTTTTCTTCAATATTTAGGAATGGCCAGAGTTTCATTTTATTAAATAAAATACCATATACAACAAAATTACATTTTTTTACAAAATAGGCATACTTAAAAAAATTATAAACTCCAAATTAACATTATTCTAAAATCGCTCACATATTACAAATACGTAATTCCATAAACTCGTTACAGGACTTACATGTCCTCTTCAGCAATGAAGATATGATTAATTTAGCGATAAATAATGGTCAACAAAAAAAATTCTATGTGCCAATGAATTTATTGCTTTTTGTTATTCAGTGATTTTCTGTTTGACCGGTTTATTCTGCTCTTATTTAGGCGTTCTGGTTCAGTTTCGTACTGAAGGTAGAAATAAATAGTTTTCGAAATATACATATACTTAGTTATGTTATTTGTGCTGTATCTTATCTTACGTTGTGATCCAGTTTATTACAGGATGATCCATTTTCGAAAAATGTTTCTTATATTTGAGTTATTTCCTTTTAAAAAAATTACATAAACCTACCTCATCAGTAATTGCAAAATTTAAAACGTGGGTATTTTTGTCTTTGTTTCAAAGCAACCATTTTTTATATCCTACTCAAATATGTCTAAAAATAAAAGTCGAAATGATTGCTCTAATTACTGTCATAGAGAAACTAGTAATCGTTACTTAGTATGAAAATTTATTCCTAAGATATGAAACTGGATGGTTAATTTCAAAATATTTACCGTCTTCAATTATAAATGCAGTATAATCAAACTTTTATAACATCGTTCACATAGTTATTTTAAAGTAAGTAAACATGTTCTTATATATGAACATTCACATGCAATAGAAAAATTGTGATATATTTAAAAAGTTTATATAGTTATACATAATATTTTAAATTGTAATTCAGTATTTTAAGAATGAAAATATATTTGTTTTACTTTTGTGTACTCCAAGATTATTCAAATAGGTATAAAAGCATTTAAACATTTGACATTATTCATATAAATTATAAATATTTGGATTTTTATACATTTGATAACTTTAATTAAAATATTTAAAATTTGTAAAAAGTACTAGAGTGCATCGGTATATTAATGCACTAAAGATCATGAGTGCATTAATGTACTAGAGTGCATGACTGTATTAATGTACTAGAGTGTATTAATGCACTGTGATAATGTACTATTAAAGTAAGACTATATTAAAGTATTTTAAATTTGTAAAAAGTACTAGAATGCATCAGTATATTAATATACTAGAGAGCCTGAGAGCATTAATGTACTACAGTGTATTAATTCACTGTGATAATATGTTATTAAAGTAATACTGTATCAATGCACTAGAAAGCATGAGTGCATTAATCTACTAGAGGGCATGAGTACATTAATGTACTTCAATCAAGAAATATTTTTAAAGAAAGCAATCATAAGCTTCCAAATTTGCCAAAGACAAAATTGAATTTCCCGCTATCCCGAAACTAAAAAAATTCAACTTTAAACCATCACAAAAATGACGGTTTCTAAGCAAGAATTCAGTTAAAGATTAACTTCTTCAGATAAAAAAATGGCAAGAGTAAAGAAAAACGTCTTCTGATAAAGCATTTCTGTTGAATGAAAACACTTATTTTTCACGTATCTTTTTTTTTTTTTTCGCGGCCCAGACCCGAGGGCTCGTCACTTATCTTTTAAACGTTTACCAGGAAATTTGATAATTATTTGAAGTAACGTTACGGGAAACGTTATTAAAAATATAAATAGTTGAAATTTTTCCAGCCAGCTGAAATCAGAATTTTCTGAATTTTGAATATGAAAAGTTTTACGTAAGACAATTTGCCGAAATTATTCTGACATTGGCACCGTCTTAATTATATGTATCTCAATGGTGTTATCTATATATTTTATTTTCCGGCGATATAATATATATTTCTCAAGAAACGCTTAGGGTCACCGCTTATCGTCTAAAATTATAATTCTAGAACCTTCGTGAGTTGTACGGCTCACATATTCAAAGTGGTTGTTGTTGTTGAAACCCAGACCGTCCGACCTACCAGAAAGGTGTAAGGTAACTGTTTGGACGGTCGGGAAGCGTATTAATCTGTGTGTAAAACCCTACACAACAAACAATCCTTACACAATACAATGGTCATCACACACAACTAACATCCGACAGACTGACATACTTAAAATCAAGTAATGCACAAGAAATTCAAGGAGTCTTACACCAAAGGGGGAGAACCCAGGAGCAAAAACAGGATTAAGAAATTCATAGATCACCAAAAATTAAGAGCAGAGAATACTCACAGAAGTGTCACTTAACAGAATTTGAAATCTCTCTCGCAGTTTGAATACAGTCCTTCAGTTTGTTTATTAATACTTTATTTCTGCGGACACCGGAAAACCAAGCTGCAGAGTGGGCAGGGGAAGGTTTGACGAGGTGGAATTTTTTAGAAAAGGGACAGGAAAAAACATAGTGATCAGCGTCACCAAAAGCATTACAGGGACAGTTAGAAGAGGTTTTGTGCTTAAAGAAATTGAGGTAATCAAGGAACGGGCCATGTCCGGTAATAAAATAAACAAGAAATCTGTTACAAATAAGAAGAGAAGGGTCAACCAAAGGGAGGAAAGAAAGAATACGGGCCGGGTCGTGATTACGGGGAGAGATATAGTCGTTTAAGTAAGTTTGCCACAGATTATTTAGGAATATTTTACAATGACGAGTGAGAAGAGAATAAGGGAAAGGGACCGTAAAAGGGGAACCAGAAAGGGAGGCAGCTTTGGCATGAGAGTCAGCAACTTCGTTTCCCAGTATTCCAGCATGGGCTTTAACCCATTGAATGTTAATTAATTTAGATGCCGAAAGGGCCAAGAGTTTAATATCACATAAGTATTTGGATCTATTTTTAACAGATTTTAGAGCCAGAATGGAGGACAAACTGTCCGAAAAAATATTGACCTTTGTATTGTTGTCCAACGCCCATTGAATAGCGACTTTAATGGCAGAGATTTCCGCTTGAAAGACCGTGTTTCCATGAGAGAGCTTAAAAGAGAACGATTCGACCAGGTCATCTTTTTTAAAAATGCAAACTGCAAATCCAATATTTTCGTCAGTTTTAGAGCCATCTGTGTAGATATTAAAAGGGGAGAATGAATCAGGGTCAAAGGAGGGAAGATTAACAATACGATGCGAGGGAGGGAGACTGGAAAAGGGAACGTTTGTATCAAAGCTGGAAGGGTCAGGAAGGGACGGGGATGAAAAAAGGTCAGTTTTAAGGCGCCAGAAATGAAATTTTTTGTAAAGGGTCTGTATAACAAATTGAACAGGGGGGATACCAGTAATTGAGTATAGAGAAATGCTCGAAGTTGTTCTAAAACCGGAAGAAATCTTCAAAAGGAAAATCCTTTGGAGAGAAATGAGACGTGAAGTTTGATCCCCCGTAAGACATTTACCCCATATTCCTGAGCTGAAAGTGATAATTTTTTCTATAACTGTAAGGTACCAGATTTTAAGGAAAGACCTGTTAACCCCCCAATTTTTACCCGCGATTTTCCCGAAAGTAGAAGAGAGCTTGAAGCATTTCTCTTTAAGATAAAATACATGAGGACTCCAGGTTAAGTTGTCATCTATTATAATTCCGAGATATTTAAGATGGCGGGTAATTTTAAGGGGTTTGTTTAACATTTTAAATCTTGGGTTTTGTTTTCTCTTGGAACGAGTTTTATTGAAGATAATACATTGTGATTTTTCGGGTGAAGGAGAAGGAGAAAGGTGATATTCAAAGTGGTGTACATTTTTGCAATTGGCATTAATGCATAAAATTAAACTAATAATTCTTGTGATGTTATATATACAAAGATGCCCTTAAGCACTTCAGTAAATTTTTAATGAAAATCCTATGCATGTTAAATCTATCTTGTATTGTAAAGTGACCATGCCCGATTGAATAAATGGGATTGCAATGCCCCCTAGTAAAGAATTGAGTAAACGAACTCGACAGTAAAAAGAAGAAATTGTCAACTATAAGGCTATAGAGGTCTATCCCATTAGTAGATATAGACATTTGAGACGCACATAACGCGTATAAAACAATAAATACACGTCGAAAAGTCATATAATCAGGAACTGTAAGACTGTGATACCTGAAATGCCTGTTGGAGCACACTCAGATATTCTTTCTCGGGTTCAAATGTACATTGTTACTAACGGAGGGCATTTTCAACAGGATGTGTCGTGACGGCATTCGTCACTCCTTTGTAAATTGCATAACTTCTGTATTTTTAAACTTTTATTTAATTAATCTGTGTCCTGGAACCCTCAGGTCATTATATATTTTATTATCGTATTGTATCTGATTCTGTGCAGAACTGTGGCCATTTTTATTTCGTTATAATAATTCTCGCCCACTCGGGGAATGACGCCTGTTAGTCTGGCTTGCTGGCGGAGACAGATGTCTCCTTGTTGTCACGCGGCAGATACGCGTGCCTTTGGAATCGTCCGTTGTGGGGCAGAACTGTGGATGATTTTGAATTGGAAGTAATTTTGGATTGGTGGAGAGGAGATGATGTGAGCCCATGTGATTTTCTATTGGACGGCTCCTGGATCCATCTGGAATGTATATAAGCTGTGTGAATTGTAACTCGGGGCTCTCTCCCTAAACACATCTTCGAACTCACGTCAACGCGGGACTTAGCCCTCAGGCGGAGTTACCGTGTTGTGAGGGTTGGGAGAGATGCCACCTGCCACTGCTGTTACCATCGCCACTGCTGTTACCGTCGCCACTGCCAAGATCTGATGATGTCTTGCCCTCGCCGACCGTCGTCCGCCGTGTAAACGTAGAGATGATGCCTCATCTCGCTTGGTCGAGTACCGGGACCAGAGAGAGCAAATATGAAGCTGTTCCTTCGGCTGACCTGATCCGGCACCTTGCCGGAAACTGCGGTTCAACCGTTCCTGCTGGAGCGGGGCAATGTTGCCCCGAGGGAAATTATCAGTGGATGCCTGTGCTCTATCTGCCATGAGTCCTTCCAAGAATATTTTGAGGTAAGACTTGTACCTTTAGACCTGCCGATGGGCAGTCGTCTGGACTTGTGCATCGACCGCTGCAGAACTTTTCATCCATAGGATCTTCTGCCAGCATTATACATATATATATTCTAACTACAGTTTCTTTCTTCATATTGAAGCTTTATCTAAGCCATAATAATTTAAATTGATTTTATACTGGTTATTTTCGTAAGCCTTTAACGTTCCCCGGGTGTGTGCATTCTCTCTGACCATACCATTATTTTACTTAATTGGAATATGAAATTATTTGATTTATTGAATTTATATTAAATTCCGGCAAAGAGCCGATGATTCTTGGTAAAGTGAGGTCCAGTGGTTAAATTATTAAATCAGTAATTGTACTTTATCTGCAACTCCATTTCTTGAATAATTAATAAATATTGGATTTGAATTAGAATTGTGTTTTTATTTGAGTTGTAGTTGAATTGCATTTATGTGTTTTCAGCTTCTGGTGAATCCTTGAAGGTAAAGGTATTTCTTTGGTACTTGTTGGGTTTTCCTTCACAGGTCATCAGTTGGAATTCTCCAACTGACGAGAGATGTGTTTCGAACCTGGGTTACAAATTTTGGAGAGTTAGACTCTCGGTCTGCCGTGTCTGGCCGGTATCCGTGGTGACTTTAGATGCCCACGGAACCCGCGATGACAATTGGTGCCTTTGACCTTCCCTCTCGAGCACCTGTGTTTTAAAATTTTGTTGTATGGAGTTTTTGAAATTTTTGGTGAAACTGGACTGTGGTATGGTTTGAGTTTTGGTTTTGAGAGTTGCACACATTTGTATTGAAAATTTGTATACATTATTTATGATATTATTGTAAAAAAGTATTTATACAGAAAATTAATTTAAATGTGTGAAATTTTAGTGAAAAGTGGCATGGTATAAAACGAAAATGCTTGGTGTACGATAAAAATGGTTAAGAATACAGTTTTGGAAAATTGTTTAGAATCTGAAAATTTTTATGATAAATGAAAATTACTAACTATAATAATATATAAAGCTGTTAAAATTGAAAATTTAATTGAAGAATTATTTTAAAAATTGAATTTAAATAGTATAAAGTTCTACTGTGAGAATTGGTTTCGATTTGAAATTTTGTGGAATTCTTCTGTTTTTGATCTGAATTTTGAAAGTATTAATGTGTGAGATTTAAGAATTTGCTGTAATTTTATCTTCGAGCTCTGTTGAGCAATTTTCCCAATAAGAAAAAAAAAAAAAAAAAGAGAGAAAAATTGGGTTGGCAATTTTTGAAACTCCGTGTGTTTAGTTTTGTTTTAAAATGTGAGATTGAAAATTTGGGCCGGGAATGGAGGCCGTCTTCTGAAATTTCATTCGAAAAATAAAATAAAATAAAATTTGTGATATTTGAAATATTAATTGCTTAACTTGAATCTAATCGAAAGTACACCTGCATTGAAATGACAATCCTTAATTATGACTTCCAGATTGTGACTACATGAATATGACTTGTGTTATTGAAATAACATCTGAAATAGAATAAATTTAGTTCATTTAATGTGAAAAAAGTATGTGTTGAAAAATATTGTGAAGTGAAAAATATAAAGTATTGGTTGTTGTTATGTGCAGAGTGGCACATAGCCAGTTTTGAAAAAAAAAAAAAATGGTGCAAAAGTTGCACGGAACGGAAAAATTCTATATTTGTTTATTTATTATGACTTGTTGAGGGGTGTATAATAAAGTGACATAAAGTAATAATACATATGAAGTAGCTGACAGTAAAAATGTTTTAAGAAATGTTCCAAACTTTGAAAAATTTGTGAAAATTAAGAATTAAGGAATTGATTAAATTAAGAACTTGACATTAATTAAATTGGATATATAAGAAAGTTAAATGTAAATATTTGTTTAAAAGAACTTTCGCTTTTGAATTTTGAGAATTCTTCTTGTTTCGGTTTGAAATTTTTGTTTGAGTTACGTGAGGAGATTCACTGCAAAAAGAAAAAAAAAAAAAAAAGTTTATTACGACGAGCTCATTGAGCCCTTTCCCAAATGAAAAAAATAAGAATGAAATTTGGGGTTTGCAGAGTCCGAGTCTCATGGAATGTTAGATGGTTAAAAATGGATTGAAATTTTGAACTGGAAGTGAGGGTTGTTCTTGAGATTTGATCGAAAAATTTTGTAAATTGATTAAAAATGCTTAAATTAAGTACTTGAATTTAAATAATACTAAGATACTAAATACTGAAATATTAAATAGTTAAATGATTTGATTTTACACCCTGTGTTTTATAACAACTAATTATGACATATAAGATTTGACAAATATAATGAGTTTAAAAATAAAAATAATTACGTGAGAAAATAAAAATAATTCCGTGTGAAAAAAGTTTGTTGTTGTGTAGCCAAGAGAGCACACAGGTTTTGAGTTCTGTATGACAGACAGACTCGAGTTGATGGACCAAAATAGTAAATTTGAGTTTTCATGGAAAAAAATATATATATGATAATATAAAATAAAGGTCCCTTTTGATCACGTAAATTATTGAGTAAAATAAATGAGTTGTGAATTGTTTATGATAAAAAAAAAAAAAAGAGTACATTTTATTGCGGTAAGTGAAAAATATTGTATTATGTATTGAATACTAAAATTGAAAACAAAAATGATTTACATATGAGTTATTATATTGACACATATTTGATAATGATATTTACAAATGAAATATTAAATAAGTACATTAAAATATATAAAGTGAAAAATTGTGTATTATCAAAATGAAATGTATGTACTGTGTCATTTCAATAATTCGGGGATGAGCCAGGAAATTTTTAAAAAAAAAGGGGTAAATTTATTGAAAAATGTTGACTTAGAATTTGAAAGATGAAATTTTGACTGAATAAATTGTTTGTGGAATTTATAAAATGAAAAATCTGTTTCCACAGTTTGATATTGAGAATAAATAATAATTTTATGAAAAATGATATTTTTGAAAAGTCAACTTGTGAAAATGTGTTTGTGTGGGACTGAGAGCCATGTTTGTTTATATATTTATTTTCCCTGAGTGCTTGTGAGTGATTGAAATTGATTTGTTTGCCTCAGGATGATTAAGTGAAATGAATGATTCTCCACTGGTTGTTTCTGCCTCCTTGCTAAAATTTTGCATCCAAACACTTTGCTAAATATCTATTTTCGTGTCTTGACCTTCCTAAGTTCTGTTGTGTTGTGAATGTTGACGGCTTAGCTACCCGTTTTTCACTTGCTTGTGTTTTGTTGTGTAATCGGATTCGCGACCCGGTTTACACTCTGTGTTCAGTGTTGTTGCTCGAAATTGCCTCACAAACAATTTTGAGGAGTGTTGAGTTTTGGGTTGGAATTGACTTTGTTTGGAATGTTGCTTAATATTAAGAACTGTTGTTTTCATGGGTTGATCCCCCTTTGCACTCATCTGTGTTAATTTCGGTAGCAATGAAAAGTCTTGCTCAAAAAGTAAAAAAAAATTTTTTTGTTTCGGGAAGAACCGTTGGTCAGAATATTTGCTCAATTCCATATTGTGTCCAACGTGTTTTTGTTGAAAAGTTTGAAAATTCTGTCAGAATGAGTTGCTCGCAGGTGAGGTATTGAAAAAAGAAATGTTGAAAAATTGAAAATATAATGTCGAAATATTAAATGGAAATTGTGGAGAAATAATGAAATGATTTAAATTGAAATATTATGAGAAAAGTCGAAAAGTGACTTATTTATTATCGTTGATGTTGAATTTAAAGTTTAAAATGTATTTTCGGCCTCAGATTTCCCTTGTTTCCCCTTTGGTATTGAATAAGAAAAATAATATTGTTTCTGAAATTAATTACGAAAAGAAATAGAAAGTTCTGTGCCTGGGCTCTGATTTTTTTTTTCGATTGAGTTAAAAGAGCTGTGTTTACTTCAGCCGATAATGAGCTGACGCCGAATGTGTAAACGAAGTGTTCTTTCCCCCCCCCCCGTGCTAGACATTCCTGCATGATGCAGAGCGTTAGTGAAATGTTTTGTTTTGATGACGTATAAGAAACATTTGACCTACTTTCAATAGGTTTTGGTTTGTAGAAATTTTTTGTTTGTGTGATTGAATTGAAGTGAATGCTTTTAACATCTAAAAATATATTAACTGAATTAGAATTTGAATAATAAAAGATAATTGCATTACAAAATAACTGAAATTGAGATATTTTAAAGACTTCGAATAAATTTGTGACTCCTGTTGATAACATAAAATATTTAGAAAAAAATAATAATAAAATAATTGAATGGAGTCTGGTTTTGTGGAATTTGAGTTAGAGTAGAGAAACTCTAAAATTATTTACAACTACTGAATTGATATATGGAAAGTGAATCCACAAATAATTTAATGCAAATTGAAATATTCTAAAGTTATATAATGATTTATTGTATTGGAAATGTGGAACTTGGTAGAGTAAAGAAACTCTTAAGTTAATTACGGAAATATATGAAATATTGAGAATGTGTTCCACAATTTGAATTAAAATGAAATAAGAACATTTAAAAGTTTATTTACTTTATGTGGAAATCTAGTAGAGTCAGTGAACTCTAATTTATTTTGAGAAATGTTGAATTTTTAAATTGGATTCCACAAATTAATTTACTTGATAATAATTTTGAATTTTACTTTACATATTTACTTTCTGAAATCCATACTTAAAAATATTTTGATTTGAATTTAAGAATTTTAATTTGAAAACTTAACGATTAACTATAAAAATAAACTTTGGATTTCATTTAATTAGGAGTTGCACATTTAAATTTTTTTGTTTGCACTTAATAAATTGACTTTGAGAGGTGGTGCAAAAGTGAAATAACATTGAGAAAAAGATTTTTTTTCTTTGAATAATTGAATTTCGTCCTTGACTTCAAATAACTTGATTACATCTTTGACAGGCAACTTAAACTTAAATTTTAAGAGAAATATATTGAATTTAAGAATAATTTAGTGAAATTAAATGAAAATTAGTGAATTTTGAGATGACACTTATTTATTCACAAATGTTTGAAATACTTTGATGATTTGTTATTTACAAATATTTTAAGAATTTGGTAATATTTAGATATTGATAATAATGAGAAATTAGAAATTGATTTAAGAAAACTTGAAATTTTGATCTGTGGTTTTGATGTTGATTGGGGAGTGGCGAAAAATTTGTATTGAAATTTTAAGATATTTTTACTTGGTGGCAAAGCTTAGTGAACTTCATGAGAAAAAGAAAAGATAATAATACATGAGGAATGATTACTACGAAAAATGTGAATTGAAGTTCAGAATTGATTTCGTGCCCGTGCCAGTAGAGCACTGATGAAATGGAGGCACTTGTTGTTTACGAAACAAAATATTTTATTTTCGGTGTGAACCGGTGGTGACAGAAGAAAATTTTTTGGCATTTTCTCCGTGACTCGGTTGGTTCTCGAAAAGCGAGACCAAAATTAAATTGCATATTAAGGTGCTGTACATAAATTGATTTAATATAAAAACTGTATTTTTTTTTACATGTGTAGTAGGATTGTGGAATTTGTCATCCTTGCTTTAGGCTTTTTTCGGAACTTTTGCCCTGCAAGTGTTGAGTGTGGGCCGCATTCTGATCTTGTAGGTGTGGTAGTAGTGTGGTCGTGCGCTCACTGCCTTTCTGCTAAATTTTATCTAAATTGCGGACGACAACTTGAGGCTGGTTGTCGGTTGCTTCGGGGATGTTCCAAATTCCATTGAGTGGTATTAGGAGAATGATTTTTTTTTCTTTGGAATGAGAAGTGTATATAAATGTGTTTTGTGGAGTAAGGCTTTCTCCCCTCCCCTTACTGCCACATTTGTCTCTTGTTTTATTTATGTTATATGTTCATATATATCCTTTTGCTGTTATTAGGAGAAAGAATCTCTTGATAATTATTTGCATATTTAATCGCATATATTATATTTCATATTTAATCTTTTGATGTTAAGAAAAATTTCTTGACATATTTATTTAGTGTATATTTTCATGTGTTTCTTTTTGCGAGTCACAGGACTTTGGAGAAAATGATATTGAGAAAAAAAATAAATAAATAATCACAGGATATTGAGTTCGGTTCTGTCACCCGGTCACCATTGTTGATTACTTGCCACAGTTGTCCACAGTTGATATTTGAAAAAAAGAAAGGAAATAAATTTAATTTCGAGTTTAAAAATTCTGGAATTGTGTGGACGTGTTTTTTCGACCACTGATCCCCCTTTTCTACCACATGATCTGGTTGAATAACTGAAATAAATTAATAATGTTTATATTTATGAAATGATTATTTGAAAAAGTGTCATTAATTGATAAAAGAATGATTTAAATTTGAATACTAAATAAGATTTATAATAGTAATAATGATTTTGGAAATATTGTTGAAAATTAAAATGATAATTAATTAATAATTTAAATATTAGAATTGAAAATTGTATAATATTGGAATGGTATTATGGTAAGAATACCTGTGTCATGAATGTTGCCTGCTCGCTGCCTCTTTGTAAGAGGAAAAGAAAATACTTTTGTGTCAAATGGACACCTTTTGATTGTCAATGGATGTTTGTTCGCCACTGGACCAGGTTGGTATAAAATTTATTTGTCTTGGTATGGTCACTTTAATTAAATCTGTTTTATATTTATATTGTTATTTAAAAATAGTTATTGATAAATTCTGTGTCTATTTAGACAAGCCTTGAGCCACAAACTTGCTGCTGTATATAATTGAAAAGAAAACTTTGTGTGGTCATTAAATTTTATTGCAATAGATTGAAGATGATAAAACTTAATATTATAATTGAAGAATGTTATGCTGACCACTTGTAAATAATTGCTGGAATTTAATTATTTAAAGAATGTGAAATAATTTGAAATTTAAAAGCAGATAATTGAAAATAGTTTATTAATTGAAAATTTTATTTGGAAAAATTATTTTAACTTTGTGCTGACTTGAGGGTTAATTTTGTAAATATTTAATTGAAATCTTGAATTTATTTGGAAACTTTGAATTTAATTGAAAATTAGAATTTTATTGACATTTTAATGTAATCACTTAATATTTTTGGAAATTCACATAATGTGGAACTTTTGTGAAGGGCTTGTATTCATTAGGATTTGACTCATTTGCAGTCACTTTTAGGCTACTTTTGGCTCTGGTTCTTCGACATGCGCCCATGTGGGATGGTGTTCGTGTCAAGAGCCCTTGATGTAGTTTTGGCCGACTGCATCTTCTCAAAATTTTTGCTGAAATTTTTTCTTGAAGGTACGTTCGACTTCAAGGAGCCTGATGTCTACTTGCTTCTGCTGGTGTGGATGAAAAAAATCCTCCTTTGTCGAATTTTTTTTCCCGGAGGGCGGGGGAGTTGTCGTGACGGCATTCGTCACTCCTTTGTAAATTGCATAACTTCTGTATTTTTAAACTTTTATTTAATTAATCTGTGTCCTGGAACCCTCAGGTCATTATATATTTTATTATCGTATTGTATCTGATTCTGTGCAGAACTGTGGCCATTTTTATTTCGTTATAATAATTCTCGCCCACTCGGGGAATGACGCCTGTTAGTCTGGCTTGCTGGCGGAGACAGATGTCTCCTTGTTGTCACGCGGCAGATACGCGTGCCTTTGGAATCGTCCGTTGTGGGGCAGAACTGTGGATGATTTTGAATTGGAAGTAATTTTGGATTGGTGGAGAGGAGATGATGTGAGCCCATGTGATTTTCTATTGGACGGCTCCTGGATCCATCTGGAATGTATATAAGCTGTGTGAATTGTAACTCGGGGCTCTCTCCCTAAACACATCTTCGAACTCACGTCAACGCGGGACTTAGCCCTCAGGCGGAGTTACCGTGTTGTGAGGGTTGGGAGAGATGCCACCTGCCACTGCTGTTACCATCGCCACTGCTGTTACCGTCGCCACTGCCAAGATCTGATGATGTCTTGCCCTCGCCGACCGTCGTCCGCCGTGTAAACGTAGAGATGATGCCTCATCTCGCTTGGTCGAGTACCGGGACCAGAGAGAGCAAATATGAAGCTGTTCCTTCGGCTGACCTGATCCGGCACCTTGCCGGAAACTGCGGTTCAACCGTTCCTGCTGGAGCGGGGCAATGTTGCCCCGAGGGAAATTATCAGTGGATGCCTGTGCTCTATCTGCCATGAGTCCTTCCAAGAATATTTTGAGGTAAGACTTGTACCTTTAGACCTGCCGATGGGCAGTCGTCTGGACTTGTGCATCGACCGCTGCAGAACTTTTCATCCATAGGATCTTCTGCCAGCATTATACATATATATATTCTAACTACAGTTTCTTTCTTCATATTGAAGCTTTATCTAAGCCATAATAATTTAAATTGATTTTATACTGGTTATTTTCGTAAGCCTTTAACGTTCCCCGGGTGTGTGCATTCTCTCTGACCATACCATTATTTTACTTAATTGGAATATGAAATTATTTGATTTATTGAATTTATATTAAATTCCGGCAAAGAGCCGATGATTCTTGGTAAAGTGAGGTCCAGTGGTTAAATTATTAAATCAGTAATTGTACTTTATCTGCAACTCCATTTCTTGAATAATTAATAAATATTGGATTTGAATTAGAATTGTGTTTTTATTTGAGTTGTAGTTGAATTGCATTTATGTGTTTTCAGCTTCTGGTGAATCCTTGAAGGTAAAGGTATTTCTTTGGTACTTGTTGGGTTTTCCTTCACAGGTCATCAGTTGGAATTCTCCAACTGACGAGAGATGTGTTTCGAACCTGGGTTACAAATTTTGGAGAGTTAGACTCTCGGTCTGCCGTGTCTGGCCGGTATCCGTGGTGACTTTAGATGCCCACGGAACCCGTTATGACAGATGTACATTAAATTCATGTGCACGTAATTTTTTTTATTATTTCTGCATTCCTGAAGATGACAGAAATTCGTTAATAACCCTATTGCGTCAAACAAATGCCTTCTTAAATTGTTTCACTGTCGATTCCTACTCATTACATAGTGTTTTACAACTTTGTAATTGACATTTGTCTTTGATATTATCTCGCTTTCTTGACGAATTCGTGTTCTAAACGTTTTTAATTATCCGCTAGGTGTAATCACTTTTATTCTATCAGGCATGGTAACTTCACTATAGATAGATCTAGCGTGAACTCTCATGGATTTTCTTACAAATTTATTGCGGTGCATAGGAACTTTCCTAGGAACACTGTATTTATCTTTACAACCCTTTAATTTTTCGTCAACGTAAAAATTAGACATTTTTTCTGTATCTTTACTCCTCATACCATATAACAGAGAAAGTATTGTTTTCACTAAAATTTTCGACTTTGAAATGTTTATGCTAGCGTGTGTTTTAAGAATTCCTAAACGCATTTTGACTATTTTAAATTGATATCCGTTTGTCATTTGTCGTCTGTTTGTGGTCGATTTCTTGGTACACGGTAACTTTCCCAAATACCAATGGATATTTTCGAAACTTTTGTTCCAGCTTTGTCAACTGAAAATGTAAAACTAAATATAATGCTTTGAAATTCGAGAGAAAACTTTGAAATTTATTCGAAATTTTATGTTTTCTTGAAATGGCAGCGTAGGACAAAATATGGCATAATAATGCACAAAATAGGTTATTTGTGGCTCAATGACCACAAAACTTTAGAGATTCAGTCATTGTCGTGAAAAATAGCCGTGATACATTTTTTTAGTGCTAGTGGCATCATTAACATTGTCTAGCATTGCATCAATCAAATACATTGCATCAATCAAATTACAATGTTAAACTTGGTATCAATCAAATTACATTGTTAAACTTGGTATCAATCAAAACATTCTATCAAATCCTTTAAAATGAACAGTAAGATGGTTAAAATGAAGGGTAATTGTGATCATTTGGGTCAACGATACAGATTTTTCAAGTTTATTCTTGCAAAATTTGCAAAAAAATAATCACAATTTACCAATTATGGTAGGAGAAAGTTGAGTTGAGCAATACTCTAATTATAAATTGCGTCATTGTAGGACAAAAAATCATTACATATCAACCAAGCTTTGGTACTACTATCAGTTGAATAAAACATTTTAAACGTTTTTTATGGATTGTATATACTTTCATCTGTACAAATTTCCAAAATCTATAGAAGAACAAATCTCTCAAATTTAATTCTTTTACAATTTCTTTTACTTGATCACAAAATTTCAGAGATTCAGTCATTGTCGGGAAAAATAGCCGCGATGCATTTTTTTAGTGTTTGTGGCATCATTAACTTTGTCTAACATTGTATCAATCAAATACATTGCATCAATCAAATTACATTGTTAAACTTAGTATCAATCAAAACATATTTTTAAATTTGTTAAAATGAAAGGTAACATGGTTAAAATGAAGGGTAATTGTGATCATTTGGGTCAACGATACAGATTTTTCAAATTTATTCTTGCAAAATTTGCAAAAAAATAATCACAATCTACTTAAAATTGAGGCATGAGAAAATCGAGTTGAACAAATCAGTTAATTATAAATTGCGTCATTACAGGATAAAAAAATCATTACATATCAACCAAACTTTGGTACTACTATCAGTTGAATAAAATATTTTAAACGTTTTTATGGGTGGTATATACTTTCATTTGTACAAATTTCCAAAAACTTAATATCCGTAGAAGAACAAATTTCCCGAATTTAATTCTTTTAGTAAAACAAGTCTTCCAAATTCAGCAGCATAGTTCAAATATCCAATGTTGTTGCCCATGTTTAAAAATCAGAAAGCACTGAAAATTTAATGTTTACATCCAATTTGATTAGAAAAATATTACTAAATATATCCCTGTGTATTTATGTCTTAAAACTATTAGAATATTTATTTTTCATTAGATAGTAGCTGAATCAAAAAGTGCGTAAACATATTTGGCCTCAAAGAGTTCCTGCTTATCAATTATTATTTTTTTAGTATATTTTCAAAAGGAAGTTGAGATAACGATTAGAGATAAACCCTTCCTTTTGTCTGCTACGGATATCCTACGATATTTTCATAAACAATACGTACAACTTGGAAAGGCAAGTACGCTTCCTTATAAATTTGATGTTAAAATTTACTTTATGAGTTACAAGAATATCAGCTTCCATAAAGTAAAACATCAGTAAGTCCATAAAATAAATACGGCGCCATAGCATGTTAAACAAAATAAAATTTATAAAAAAAAGTTGCAGCTTAATGTTAACTTTCCCTACAATACATGGTAATGTATAGGGAAAATATTGGAATCGTACAAAAAACGAAGATGCAAATTGGATGTAATAGCAGAAAATGGATCCATGCTATTTTGCGCAATTAAACATAATTTAATGCATCATGAAATAGAAAATAAGGAAATGGTTTTGAGTCTATAGCGAGTCATATGCTGCATATTTTATTTGTCATATTTTAAGTCATATGCTGCCCACATCAGATTTTTACTTTTTCTATTTCCATGGGAATCATGCCAAAAATCGCAAATAAAATTTTCGACAGTTCTACCCTTTTCGAACATCTTAAAACCCGAATAATAGTTTTAGCGTGACATCTGTGTGTGTGTCTGTATGTGTGTATGGCTGCTTGTTTTTGTGCCTGTCTGCCTGTCTGTCTGTCTGTGCAATGTATGTATCCACTCAGCAGAAAAACTATCTGACCAAATTTCAAAATTTTGGTAAATAAGTCACTTGTGGGTTACCTTGGGGTTAATTAGATTTTGAAACGATTCAAACCCTCAACAAGGTACGTATCTACTTTAGTTGCAAACTATTTGACCAAATTTCACAAAATTCGGAAGATAAGTCACGCGTGGGATACACTGGTACTAATTAGATTTTGCACGGTTCGGAAAGAAATAGTCTGCATTTCTTGCAAAATAGTCCGCAAAGATTGTCAAAATCTAACATAAAAGACTACGTAAGCTCAAATGTATCAATTAAGTACTTATTTTATACGAAATTTTTGACGACAAAAATAATAAGACAAACTATGATGGACCTATTATGATGGACCTATTCTATGATGGACCATTATCCAGATATCTAAGCTTTTTTAAAAGCTTGAAGAGCTCGTGTTTCTTAACCTCATGCTTTTAATAAGCATGATTCAGATTTTGGAATGATTTGGAGAAATATAGCAGACCTTTTTTTTTGCGAAATGTCCCGCAAATCCATAATAATCTGAAATAAATGAGAAGAATTTCCTAAATACATTAATTATATACATGGCTTTGACGTAATATTTGACAACAAAGTGAATAGTTTCCATGAAACGTATCCATGTTTTTATGAGCAATTAAACTCAATTTAACGCATCAAGAAATAAAAATAAGAAAATGAATTTGCATCTGCATGGAAAGTCATGTACTGCCTACATCAGATTTTTAAGAGTAGTAATATATATATATTTGCAGGTTCCTAGTTCTGTACTATCTAAGCAATCCAGTGCTTTAAAAACCATCTAGTATCGGATAGCTGGATTTGTCAGATTACTGAACATTAGAGAAAGTAGGGGAATAAAGTATTTACTAATTAAAGTTGCCGTAATATATATGCATTTAGACTTACTATAGTGTGACATATATAAAATAAATCTATATTTATATATTATAATCTAGAATACTACACAAAACAGCAGCTATTATTCTCAAAATATAGACTCAATTCACAGTTCAACCTAGCTCCGACTGAGAAATGTTTCCTTTATAGACTCTTCATAGAAACTTGTGGAAATATTTCATGTCACGTAGAATAATTGTTATTTAGCAGTCCTTCTTGAATCTTTGGAATGTCACCAAATGTTGCCAAATTGACGATAAATTGCCAAATCTGTCAACCCTTTTTCGACTTTCGGCATATGGAAACCTTAGGCTCACGACACGGGAAAGGATGCTTGTACGAGTATTTTCCCAGTCTGGTCTTCGAAAGAGACGAAAGACTCCAGAAGAAAGGAAATATTACACGTTCGCAACAATATTCTACTTTTGTAGGCTACTATTTGTTGTTAAATAATTATTGTTTAGATAAATAAATTTAATAGATGTTAGTGGCTTTGTCAATGTCGTCGATATCGGACGTGCTACTGTTTGTCGAACGTTTTGTTTAGAAATGGAAACAGACATCACGTGAGAGGAAACAAACATCACGTGATATGAAAAATGCCACCCGTGCATAGTGTTGGATTATTGAACGCGCTAAAGCATTGAAGTGCCGTATTATAGAAATTATACTGTAGATATAAAAATAAACAAATGATTATATTTATTTTTTAATTAATACTTCTATTTCTCCAGTTCCTCCAAGCCAAATCAACTATGACAATATCCCACAGTGTTTGCAGCCCGCCGTAAGCGGTATGTGTATGGCTTACTTCCCCTCCTACTACTACAACGCAGCAAAAGAGACGTGTCTCGACTTCATATACGGTGGATGCCAAGGCAACGCTAACCGATTCTTCACTTTCGATGAGTGCATGGCCAAGTGTGCCGGATTTAAATCAGGTAAATGAAAATGACATTGAAAATTCTTTGCAAATTTGTGGAATTGTCAAATACGTTATGGTAATTTCATTTTAATTAACTTTACTGCTGAGATCCGCGGGCATTCCGTAATTTAAAGAACAGATTTATCCATTCTGCATGTCCCTATAATAGTTACAATAAAATCGGGGCAGGGCCATCCATAAGAGGAGACGGGTACTACTCAAGGGGGGTGGGGTAAAATATGTGTTTTTTGAGAAAAGGGAAGATGTGACAAATTCAGAAATACTACAAACAATATGTGTTTTTAGGGAGAAGGGAAGATGTGACAAATTCAGAAAAAGGATAAAACCAAATATGGAGGGGTCGTGATATTTTTTGTAGTGGTGACAACAATTTATGCCCACAAATGACAGGGGTTTTGCTTTCAGAAAGTATTAGTTCAACATATTTATTTACAACATTTTTTACAACATTTTCAAATGTTAGATCAACGCATTTATATGATATAATTGCATATTGTTTCGTCCATATAGTATATTAATTCATCAGTTGTGAAGTATCACAGAATGCATCCAAATTTATTCAGATAGAAAGTAAGGGAGGGGGGATCAAAATAACATTGCTTGTAAGCCCCAAAATTGTAGCTGTGCTACTGGGTGGAACTAACGACTATGCTTAGGTGGAACTGAGCACACCTTAAACACATCTCAGAAATTAGTTTTTGGCATCTATTACGAAACAGTCAAGGTTAAGAAGTGCATAAAATTTTTTGTTCAGAAAGCTCAAGGTAAGACTTTGAATTTTCTCACTTGTTCACCTTGTAGAAAAGGCATTACATGCCATTTTTAACAGCGTCAAGTGACAAACAAGAAAGTTCAAGTACCTGTTAGAAGTAGAAGTTATGAGTTTTCGAATCTGGTGGTTTTATGATTTTCATTTTTGGTTATATATCATTCAGCACTGAAGAATTTCAGTACTGAATTCATACATTCAGAACTGAAGAAATACTCAGAGCGTGAAGAATTTTAATTGACTTTCGGATCATTTTATGGACGTATTTTTACATGCTTCTTAAATATATGTTTACCATTTTAAGAATATTTATTCTTTAAATGTAGGGGATGTGACTTCTCTTCGCAACTCTAACACTAAAACAGATCATTGCTTCTTATGCACTAAAGTTACTTATATATTAGTGAAGCATTATTTGCTACTCGATGCTTCTGATTAAAATTTTCATTCAGATCTAAATTTATTTCATAATATAATATATATGTTTTTTTGTTTTCGTATTTTACATTTGTAATCAATTGCGTTTTTGCTTTACCAAATTCCACTTAATTACATTTATATTTTTACTTAAATTATCACTTAATACTATGTGTGAAAAATTATTTTTTAAACATAACATTTGTTTATGATTTTATTATTAAACTCCATAATCACTACATAAACACTATTCACGTGTTTTAGCTCAAGTGGTAACAAATCTTAAAATTTGGCGCCTCAAAAGTTCTCATGGAGAATGAATTACAGCTATAACTGTAGACAATGCGGATTAACAAATACCACGATATAACAACTGTATCATTCAAAATTCAGTAAAACAATCATTGTCACATATATTGAAATATTACGGATTTATTAATAAAAATTCTTTTTTCGAAACTTTTCTAGAAACTGCACTAATCTATTAGTAAATGCCACATACGTTTATTAACTGTTTTGACATACTATGTTTAGCAATTCCTGATTAATTTCTGACCCTTAAATATTTCGGTGATATTGTAGATAATATATATTAATTACATGTGGATTTAAATTCAGTTATTACAGAATAAATTTTTGAAGGTTTTCTATATTTTTTTAAAAAGATTAAATTTTTATGATATCTGTCTTTTATGCATGTTTACTAATTAAGGATTCATAGTTGTTCTTTAAACATTTTGATGTCATCAAACTTAAGGTTTGCAAGTGATATGTGATTCTAAAACCTCATTTTTTATTGTCAAATTTACGCTAAAAAAAAAAAAAATCAATATAAGCTATTTTAAAATTTTCAGTATTTCCATTTTCTAGTTCCGAAATGTGGATACTTAAGCGAAATTTTAGCAATTATATATAGTCATATTTTACTTTGATCAGTATCGTTTATAAATTTAAAAGTTATTATTTATTTATATGTAACTTTCTATTTTTCTATGCTCCTATTCTATATATATATATATATATATATATATATATATATACCTCAAGTGGTAACAAGGTAACGAATGAAAATCCAATGATAGAATAGAGAGAAGTTGTAACTCAAAATACCCTAACTTAAATTATGCCTACAAATTAAAAAGAAGTATTAAAAAGAAATCATCGATCATGAGGAAAATAAAATATATATTTCTAGTCAAGCTAAAGATAATCAACAAATAATATATATATATATATAATTCTACCTTTCAATAGCATATGGATCAACTTGCTATATGGATTTTAGGGGTATTGTTAATCCCTAATAATATCATTTAATATCACTGATTTACAATTTATCATAATTTTACAGTTTACTATTTACCATGCGCACACAATTAACATTTTATCCCTTAATTTTAATTAGTAATTCCATATTTTACCTATTTTACCGTTATCATTAAATAGTACGTATATTTCTTCTACGGCAATATATATAAAATACAACATAATTCTGTCAAAGATGCAAAATATATTTAAATAAATAATTCTCAACATATACAAGCCCAATGCATAACAATATTAATGCGAAAAAATCTAAAAGTAGGTCTGGTTAGACATAAAAAATAAGCATGATTTTGTGTTGCGTACAATTTATGAATTCGCAAAAACAAATTCCACTGTTATTGTACTTGGTTGCAGCCTCCTTTGTGAAGAGTTTAAAAAGTTAGGATAACAAACTCGGTAACAAAGCGAGATAAACAGAAAAACAAAATACAAAATCGGCTGCCCGATTTAGGAATTATAAAATAAACAACTTATGCATAGGAATCTAATATCAAACACGATAAAGGTACCCTTTGTCATCAGCACTGCACATTTTAATTCTAGGAAGAATATCCAGGCGTACCGCTGACGGGTATTGCATGTGTTACCGCATAACAGCATCTAGCAACTAATGAAATATGAGGGGAGTTTATTGCCTTCCATGTACTCGTTTTACGTGTTTCTGATGATTTAAGGAAAAGTGGCCCCTCGCATTTCGCCTCCCACATTCCGCCTCGGCACATTTTGCCCCGTATAGATAATAAGTAGATTACAAAAATGTAAATACAGCCAACTCTCGATAACTCCAATCCTTATTTAAGTTCCAGCTCCTTTAGTGGAGATGCAATGTTAGACTGCTTCGATTACTGGATCTGAACCTCCGATAACCCAAACTTTTCCGAACTTATTTTCAAAATTACTTTTTACCGCCTGCTAACGTTGTTCAAGCATTTTTGAATATTGAGTTGAAGCTATTGACTTCCCTATTGAAGCTATGGTGGTTATAAACTACTTTGAAATTACATATATTGGAAGAAAACAACGGAGATGCCAACAATTACCCATTTTTGCCATCGAATTGTGGAATGTTTACACACGAATACACAACGTATCAACAACGGCGTGGAGGGGTGGCAGAGGGGATTTCAGAAAACTTGTGCTACTTTATTCCCAAATATTTACCGATTAATGATAATTATGATTAATAATGATTCTGTAAAGAAACAAGAGCTGCACAATTTTAAAATTACACAACTAGTTGCCGGTAGTTCAGGCAATCAAAGAAACAAGAAGTATGCTGCAACTTCTGCTAGAATTAAAAGAATAATCAAAGATTTTCAAAATCGTAATGTGATTGATTACCTTAATTATATACTAGGGATCGAAATGTGTTGGGGCGAAATGCGGTAAGCGAATTGTAGGAGGCGAAAAGCGAGGGGCCACTTTTGCGGATCTCCTCCCTGATACCGATTCCTATTAATTAGATAATGCCCTACAACTTTGTAATTGATATTTATCCTCTGTCTCGTTTTGTTTCCCAATTCTAATTGCCAATTTCTTAAATTATCCGCTAAGGACGGTGCAATTTCTTTTATTCGGTGAGGCGTTGTCATGTTACTATGGATTGACTTAACTTGTACACTTAAGGAGCTTTCATTTCGACATTTATTTGGGTGTTTTTGGACTTTCCTGGAAACCCTGCTTGTCAAACTCTAAATCATGTTGTTAAAGTTCTGAATGATTAATTGCCATACACGAACAGAAATTTAAACTTCAGACTTTTTCCTCAAAAAGAGCACTTTGGTAAGTATTAAATTTATATTTTTAATGACTTACAAACTGAGAACTGAAATCATGAGTCGTTTATTAAGGATAAAAAGCAAACTATATTTAACTTTGTGGGTATCGACTTTGAACTCGGGAACGCGAGCGTTGTAACCGGATTCAATAAGTTTAGACCAAAATCTAGATTCTGGTGACGAAATGAAGGACATGAAGACATGAATAAGAAGTTCGTATACAAGCTGCTGATGTTTCAAGTTAATATTATCTGATTTAGAAATGAAATAGTAATTCAAGTCTTCTCAAATGACATTTAATATGTCCTCTTGATCTAAATGTCCTCTTGCAATAAGTAATTAAATAGTGCATCGTTGTTCATGATATACCAAAAAATCGATGTAATTTAGAAGCTAGTTCAAAGTTCTATCAATAGCCTCAATTCCATGAAGGTTTAACCTCGACATCAATTGTGTACTATGTGCCTCTTATTTCTTTCAGACTTGCGAGAAAACGGATTATTCAAAACTATTTAAATTCCACTGCATAACATAATCGTAATAAAATTAAAAAAAAAATCATTACTAGAATCTTACATATTTTATTTCTCATATTCATAGAAAAACAAGACTTTAAGCTCATCCTTGAATCTGATGTGGATCAGGCTGGATCTGCTGAAGAGTCTGTTCATAGTCAACCTCTTGCTGAAGATAATGAATCTGCCGACATCTGTACACTGAATTCCCAACCGGGACCATGTAGAGCCATGCTGCCACGATTTTACTTTAATGGAAAGAGCTGTGACAGTTTTATTTATGGAGGATGCCAAGGAAATGAAAATAATTTCAAGACATTGGAAGATTGCCAAGAAAAGTGCCCAAACAACTCTTCTGAAGAAAACGAAACGGTTTCTGGAGAGAAGTCAGAAGAACATGTCGAACAGCCTGAAGAGTCAGCCGCAGAGGACCAGGAATAAGTTAGTGATGTATTTTGTGCATTAATATATAAGATTTTATTTGTTATATAAAACAGTGAACTCCATACACAGATGAAAGAGTCAAAATATAGAACGAAATATTAAAGGAAAAATATTGAAGGGGAAAGAGTTATAAAAAAATATATTGCAATGAAATATGCATTTAAAATTAAAAATAAACAGAATATTAAAAGTTCATTCTTGAAAACTTATGTCTACAATGAACTCGAATAGAACTCGAGTACTGATTTACCTGCAATTCAGAATTATAATACAGCTAAATTCAATATATATATATATATATATAGCTTTCTAATCTTCCAATTTTTGGTTTTCAACTTGAATTCTATTTAAATAAAAGATAACCGTACATTCAGTGTCACTAAGTTGTCGTACAATTACTATAATTTGGTAAATTTGACTTTACAACAGTAAAACATGCATTTTTGTACATTATTGAATTTAAAGCGCCCAAACCTCCTAGATACTTACAACAGTAAAACATGCATTTTTGTACATTATTGAAATTGAAGCGTCCAAATCTCCTAGATACTATGTTTTGTGTTTTTAAGATTAAATTGTTTTAAAAATTGGCAACAAATGTTTTGATCCCCTGTTGCTATTATTTTTTTTCAAAATATTTTCAGCTATATGTTTTAAACAATTTATCTTACAAAAGCATTTCCCACAGGATATATAATTTTATAACCCTCTACAATACTTTATTAAAAATGACTTAATTTCTTAATTTTCATTCAGAAAATATTTAAAAGACAGTTTTGGAAAGCATAAAGTAACATACCAGGATTTTTACAGAATAACAAACTAAACGACTTTTTTCTAAATGTCTATTCAAGTTCTTATAATTCCCCATTGGTTCTCTTAGTGATGACTTCATTTTCAAATTATTATTATTTGATATTTTCACTGAAGTTTACCTTATAATTTTTAAATAAGTTTAAATGTTTTTCCACTACAATATAATCTAGTCTGTCTAACAAAAAATAATTGCTCATTATTTTCCTTCAAACTATTTTACCCCATTTCTTACTTTATTTTAGTTTGTATCTCGACAATCCGGCAAATGCTGTAATCTGACACTGTTGAAAGTGTTATTAAAAGTGTAATGGAATTCCCTTTGTATTTTTAAATTAGTCATTGCACTAATAAAACTATTAATTTCAGTGAGATAGTATAATAAGACACCAAAAATTAATTTAACATTTTATTATATAGAAAAAATTTCGTTTATGAGTATTTTTTAATTGAATATTTTGGACTTTTGGCAAAATGTCATTTTACGTGTATATGTGTGCGTCTGTGAGATGTCCACTAGATAACTAACAAACAATTTTGTAACCACTATAACGTTTTATGCATCGATACATTACGTAAAATCTAGAACCAGGTAAAATTCGACGTAATTTACATGAGACAGAAATCGAATTTTCGAAAATTAATATTTTCAAAGCAGTATTTCCTTTGGCTAAAAAGATAACTCCCAAAACAATTATGTTAGTACAGCCAATATTGGAAATGATACTTTGAATTACACTTTGGATATTAAGGATTTTAAAAGAGTATATATTAGCGGAGATTAGGCAAAGGATTAGAATTCATCTGTGTGAAAGACCTATTGCCAACTTAAAATATTTTTTTTAAATATTTTAGAAAAATATTTTAAATGATAACCTGAGAAGGAAAACTAATGAAAATATTTTTATTCTTATACTTATTATGATAGAAATGGAACTACACAATATGGAAAATAAATGTATGAGATGAAAGAGTGGAGCTTTCGACACTCCGGATATTAACGGCCGTACCGTGATGAAAACACCGGTTCTCGTTAGATCACCGAAGTCAAGCATCATCGGGTGCGGTTAGTACTAGGGTGGGTGACCACCTGGGAACACCGCGTGCTGTTGGCACATTTCGGACGCGGCAGCCCGGTGGTTTGCGTGCTGGTTTTGCACGCTACTACAACTGCCGACGTGTTCATGCGGGGTACGATCACGTTAAACATGTGGGTCCGTAAGTCCTGTTTATGGTAGGGGAAGGTTTATGGTAGGGGAAGGAGGGTACGGTCCCTGTGGATGCCTCCCCCACTGGGTTCCGGTCTAAATTGGATGGCACTTCCCGGCCGTCCAAACGGTTACCTCACACCTTTCTGGTAGGTCGGACGGTCTGGATCTCAACAACAACAACACTCCAGATATTTTTTCCCGGTCGTTCATTAATCTGCTCTATGCCTTAGGATGAGTCGGTCGGCCTGGGCTTTCGACACTCCTGATATTTGTTATATTTTTTCTACGTAATCGAAAAACGTGTAGGAAAAATGTATCCAGCATATTAGATTTTAGAATTTTATACAAAGTATGACATTATTTGGATTTTGTTTCATTTTATTCTTAATTAAAACTAATTTTGTTCATATCAAACAGTTTATTGAAGAAAATATTATCGCATACTAACTTAGCATAAAACTATAAATTATTTAGTTATATTTTATAAAAAAATACTATTATGTAGTAGTATTTAAATGCATCTAATATTTTTCATGTATGATTTCAATATGGTCTACGATGGATGATAAATTGATGACTGGGTGATCTTGCATAACAAAAGAAGATGTATGTGATGTGGGGGTGTGGGGGCGTGGGAGGCCATAAGGGGAAATCTAAACATCGTACGCCCCTGAACTTTTGTACACAGGTACTTCAAAACACGAATAGGTGCACCTCGGCGTTATTTTCTAATTTTAAAGTTGCTTTTTTAGTTATTTTGTGTTTTTTCACGTTTTACAATGATTTGGTCGATATTCACACAAATCGTTTCCTTAGAAACCTAAAACATCATCACAGAGTTTCTATTTTAACACCATCTGAAAGATCGAAAAGTTATCTTTCAAACAACTTTTAAACAAAGTTTATACGATGAATGACATATTTTAATAACTTTTTTAAAATATAAATTTCTCATACGTTTTAAACCTCTCTGATTTTTATATATTACGATACATTAAAATTTACGCGCAATCCAATATTCATTTTTTTCAACAGCTGCCTAAAATTTCACAAACCACTCCAGAAAAAAAATCATAAACCCATCCTTTTATTAATTTAAATAATTTATCTGAGGCATGTCTTTGATTTTTGAACGAATCTACCAGTTTTCTCAGATCTACTAGTGGTCATAACGTACGGGGAAATGGAACAGACTCAAATTGTTTAGGGGAGTGGGTGTTTTGGAATTGGATGAGAGGATATGTGTGTTTTGCGTCGTCATGATTAGTGTGTTAAATAAACAGTCAATTGTGATTTTTTTTTTGCGGGTGCGATTTAAAGGGTATAACTTTTGGATCGAATTCATTTTAAATTATTTTTAAATCAATTTATTAAGCACCCGACGCTTATTGAATTATTCGTACGCAGTAGACACCTAGACTTCGCGCTATTTAGAAAATATGGTGTGATTAGGTGCTTATTTAGGGCGCGAATATGATGGCCTGTGTTTCCGCAGCAGGTGAATAAACCTTTCGAAAATTTTACTGAATTTAATTAATATCTACCATCAATCCCGGGCAACGTCGAGTACAATTTCAAGTCATCAATAAATAATATTTAGATTATATAACTTAGCATTGTTTATTTACATATATATCTAATTTCTAATTTTTTTTTTAGATAAGAAGCCGGGTGTTGTGGGAACCGACATCAACAACGCATTTCATTCAGATGAAAGAAACCTCCGATCTCACTTTTATTCTTCATAGTATGATATTTATTTTTTATCCCATTTTTCAAAGTATGAACTTTTTAATAAAACATTGTTTTGTTTTCTGAATTATCTCTCTTATTTAAATTAAATATATTATAAAGAAATATAATTTTTGCTTTGCAAAGTCAAACTAATAGTAGTTATTTGAATTTGTTTTCCACGTATGCTATAGCGTAAGAATTCAGAATATCTTTCAAAATTTTGGTTTCAAAATGCGTTAGAAAAATGCAATTCTAAAATTATTTTAAACTTTTATTGGATATTTTTGATATAAAACATATGTTTTTATATTCTGCAATATATTTTTCTAACTGCGAGGTAAGTTTGACGAGAAAGTTATAATTTTTTAAAATGCATTGCATTAGTTTTTATAGAATCCATATGGGAAATCCACATGTGAAACTCATCTCTATAACCTCCCACCTCCCTATTTGGCTGTCGTCGGAAGCCCTATTTTTTATAACATCCTGTCTGACGTACACTAATTATTATATGTCACCTTAATTTTTAATAAATATGTATGATAGAAGCTGTAGTCGAAGAAATAATCATAGTATAGGAATCGATCGTCACTCGCTATCAAAAATGCTGTTTGACCGGTATCTACGACTATCATGTAATCTACAGTTTCGAAAACTATGTGACGCCCCTTCATTGTCTGCTAAATATGTGCAAGATCTGCAGGCAGGGTTGGAGATGGTTCTTCGTTTCGTTCATTAGAGGATCACTATTCCCAACGATAGAATGAAGACCCGGTACGATGACAGAGCTAATGAAGTACGATTCCTGGAAGGCGACAAAGTATGACTATTCAACCCTCGGCGACGATCAGGATTTTTGCCAAGATTTCAGCACAACTGGGAAAGACACTACGTCATCAAGAAAAGAATAAAGAGTGCCGTTTATCGAATCCAGAAATCGTCTTCAACCAAGCCAAAATTCATCCATATCGAGAAATTACCTCCATATTTCGGACCACAGTAGATCAATACTGCTCAGGACGTGCAGTCTTAAGAAAGAGCAGCGTTACGAACATTTAATATTCCCTTTCCTCGGGAGTCTATTCTCCACCTCCTTACATTCGTCTCTTTCGAAGATCAGAGGGACTAAACAACCATAAAGGCATTCCTTCCCATGACGTCAGCCCAAGGTTGCCAGAAGCTAATGCCCGGAATGAGGGTTTCTAAATTTCGCAGTTTATTGCCAATTTGGTGAATTTTGGGGACTTCCCTAAGGTTCGAGAAACACCTCGAAGTAACGATTATGATTATTCTACATGATATAAGAGAATTCCGGACTTTTCTATGGCGAGTCTATCGAAGGAATCATCATTCAATCAGAGTTCAGTTGATGTGGTAAAATCTTTATTGAACAGCGATTTTTGACAATGTTTAGAGAATAGCAGCAGCTTTTTTGTGAAATTACTTTCGTCAATACAACTAGAATAATACCAGTTATTTTATGAAATTAGTGGAGCATTTAAATGCAGTTTGACTGTATATTTTTACTATTTAGGTTGTACTTCGGAATAAATGTGTTTATTATCATTATATATATATATATATATATATATATATATATATATATATTTGAAATATGTAATAATATAAAAAATTAAAAAATTCAAGTAATATTAACATCACCATAGAAGCAAATTCACGGCCATAATGCCGATAAGAGAAGAGAACAGCACCAGTCCAAATTCGACGATTAGTCAGAGTTAAATTCCTCCTCAGGTCTGAGTATTTAACTCTAACTAACCCAAACACATACCTGTTTCAGATAGAGCATTATTGTGAGAGATTATATATATATATATGAAATATAAAACTTGAAAAATTGCTACAATTTTTTTTGAATTGATTAAAAAGCTAAAATCAAAAATAATTTATAATACAACTTGTAAAGCGCTATGCTGCAATTTTACATGTGTATACCTATATAAAATCCCAAAAAGGACAATCACTCTTCTAGAAATTTACGAGTACATTGTTACTTGACCTTTTTGGGAATTTATATATATATATATATATATATATATATATGTATATATTATATATATATTATATATATGTATATATTATATATATATTATATATATATATATGTATATATATGTATATATATATATATATATATGTATGTATATATATATATATATATGTATGTATATATATATATATATATATATATATATATATATATATATATATATATATATATATATATATAGTAGTTTTAAGTCATTTTTATCAGATAAAGACATATACATTTATTTTGAAGTTTTAATACAGTTTTCGAGATATTGATGAAATTTTATTCTGTTACAGACATCTTTATATCTTTAGAAATAATGATGCAGTAAGCTTGTTTCAGTCGTTGTAACCCATAATCCTGTTGATATTCTATAAGATCAATCTACAGCATCTATTTTGTTACTGATTTGTCACAATATCGACATTTGTGAATCAGTGAGGAAAGTAACGTGTTGGACGCATCTTGGTTTTCACCGTGGCTGCAATTTGGTCTACGTTTATGTCCGTATCACGGCATAACGATACGTCTCTGACATTTTGAGACCTGTGGTACACTCATATCTGTCAACCAGGCCTGGACTGCTTTTTCAGCAAGATAAAGCCAGGCCACATACTGAAAGGATAACTATGAATAGTCTAAAAGGCTTTGATATCCTGCCTTGGCCAGCATATTCTCTGGATTTGTCGCCAATTGAGTATATCTGGGACACCATGGGTTGCCGATTCAGAAAATTCCCAATTTCAGCAAACCATGTCCAGTTACAAGCCCAATTGCATGATGTGTGGAATTTCATCCCTCAACACACCATTGACCATCTCCTTGACGGAATGCGTCGTCGTATTCAATAGACCGCTAGCGGTGGGTCTATTCCATATTGATCTAATGTCAATAAAGTTCCATGCTTCATTTCCCTGGTATGGTTTTTTGATCATTTGAACATCTCCATGCTATAATTACATTCTGAAAATTTCATAAGGATACATCAACGTCTTCATGGTGTTGCGATTTTAGTTGTGAGCAGTGCATTGTGCAAATAACTTTCATAATGTAGAATCATTTTTAAATTAAGTAGGGTCCAGTAACTGAGAAATGAATAACATTTATGTTTCCCCCACATCGGTATATATTATCATATTTATAATGTACTAGCAGCATACCCGTTCTTCGTACGGAGTATATAATATAAAGAAACTTAATATTCAAAATCATATGCAAATTCCTATAATATACTGAATGAAATTTTTAATCAAAATATTCTGTTAAAATATTTAATACAATGCTCCTAAAAAGAAGTTTAAAAATCTCTGTTCTCGCTATACAAAATTATCTTCACGGGCAGATCTGAAGAATAAAACATCCTGGCTCCTTCTGTAAACAAACAAAAAAAAAGGAATTGAATCAATATATGCAACCCCGTACTACTTATATTGTCGCAGATTAGAAAATATGCCAGTGTGTCAGTAGAAGCTTACCCGTATTGCAATATGAGTCTCAAAAATATTTGCCAAAATAAAAGAGATGACATAATAAATTGAAAGTATCAAAAATCCCCGTAATCTTAATACCAGAAGGTCGTAATTGATTCCAATATATGCCAATATATATCAAAATATATGCCAATATACCTGTACAATTTATATTCTCGTAGATTAGAAGATATACCCGTGCATTTGTAGAAGATTACTCGTACAACGTACTATATATGAGTTTCAACAATTTTCATAATAAAACAATATAATAATTTGAAAATATCAATAATCCCTGAATCAACAGTCCCGAAAAATATAAATAATAATGATGTTTAAACCCGAAGACCGTAATTGATATTGTCCAGTCAAAAATGCAATGTCAATGAAATTTATTTTATATACATATCTTTATTGTTCAAATCGGAAAAGATTTAATAAAATTCGTATGCCGCATAACACATTGGAATCGTTGCTAAGCGACATGATATCATTTGCTTCAATGGAAATCATATCGTCTGAATAATGAGATCTCCATGGAAGGTTTGGCGTCATTTTCGTCAATTTAGCGATGACTTAAAAAATCGCCAAATTTATCGCCAAGTGAGAGTGTAGAACTGATAGTTCCATTTTACGACAAATTGACGAAACATCATCCCAATACTACCCTAACAAAACACAATTATTTTCATTTAAGCGCGATTTTATCAATTCCATAATATTTTTATGGATTTACAAATATTTTTATAAATTTGGTGATATTAAAAAAATTCGTTAAATGTGTCACTAAGTAGGATGGACGGACTGACCGACAAATGCTACAGAAATATTATTTCAGTACTCTATTCTAAAAGAACAAATTCAATTTCATTGATTTGGGTCATTTTTATCAATTTGGAGACATTTCCTCTAATTTGATAAAGTTTAAGAAAAGTTACCAAGTTATTTAGAGATATTCCGCTAAATTCATAGCTCTGAATTTGCAGATATGAAGAATAAAATATCCTGATCCCGTTGGTATATACTAAATGAAAACACTAAAATTGTATTAGAAGATACATACACCCGTTCCACTCTTTTTCTGCTTCAACAATCGGCTAAATGAATTTATTGGGTAAACACAATATATGAGTTTATTAGCTAAACAAAATATATGAGCTTTACACCTCTTTGCTAAAATAAATGAAAGTAATGTACGCAGTCCGCAATTTCTATAATTAAAAGAACAATCAAACCGTCCATTTATAAAATATATTTTTACATCCATTTATTTATTATTCAAATAGAAAAAATAATAACAAATATTAACCACACATTTAATTTCATTCCGTTGCTTAACAACATGATATAAGATAGAATCTTTCTCATAAAATGCGAAATGAAATAGCCATTTTGATTTCTTTATACTTTTCATCGTTGAGTAAAAGCTTGTGAAAGATGAACCATGGATGTAGATTTTTCCATTTAAATTCATGTTTCAAACAATTCATGTTTTCCTATAGTGACTAATTAATGCATAAATCCTGAACCAAACTCGGAAATAAAGTTTTATTTCATTTTGACATTTTAAACAAACGATTTTCATCCTTTCCGTTTGGACAAACCACGGAGTTGGAGAGTAGAACTCCTAGGAAAAAGTTCCGTTTTTCATTAATATCGCGACAACCCCTGGTCTTAGAAACTCGAAACTTGGACTAAATTTATGGAGGGCTATTTCAAGGCTATCTACAAAATTTCATTAAATTCGGATCAGCCGTTTTCCCGTGATGATGAGACAAACGGACAGACAGACAGACAGACAGATTTTCAATTTTATTTATATAGATTATGTTAGTTTGGGGCGGTCCCCAGAAATTTCGAAAACTCGGTGTTCGGTTCCTCAGTGGTCTTTTTTCAAGACGTTATATAAGATTAAGTTTCAGACTACTGAAGATGCTGATCAAGTTAAACTAAAGCTGTATTGCATACCAAATATAGGTGGAGGGAATTTATTACACTTTCATTCTTCCTAAGGTTTATTTAAATTACCTATTTAAGTTCTACATGTTTTCTGACATGCATACATAGTTTTAAATCTATTTTTGTTTCCTCCACATCCATTGTAGATGAACGGCAGACAAAGATTTATAGATGTATCGAAGAAAAATGCCTTGAAAGCCTTCTGACAATCTTCACCTTTGTTTACACGTAAACTGCAATGTTCAGGAGCTTTGGCAGCTCTTTGATAAACTGGAAATATAGATAACAAAAATTATGTTAAAGAGAAGGACATTTATGATTAAAACATGTTTAATCCGATTACAAAATTATGCAGTGCAATTCACTATTTGGAACATAGATTAATCAACAAGAAAGATCAATCATGCTTAAAGTATTGATTAAGAAACACTTTCCAACTTCAATGCAATTTTATTTAAACATGTCTAAAATGCAATACATTCCTCGGTAATATTTTAAAATTTATCACAATACTACATTAATTTATTATATTTAAAAACTTAAACCTTCATAAAAAAAGGAACTTTATTAAAATAACGTCATTGAATTGTAAATTGCCTAGTTTAAACATCTCTAAAATGCGATACATTCCTCGGAAATATTTTTAAAACTATCATAATACTACGATAATTTATTATATTTGAAAACTTCATCGAAAACCACTGAAATTCATTCAAATGACGTCATAGAAAAAATAACACGCCTGGATCTCTCTATAAAAACAGCATTTCATTCATAACATATTCCCATTCATGTTATTCATCAGAATACTATAATAATTTATTTTATTTAAAAATTAAGACCATGGAGCTGTACGTAATTAAACTCTATGCGTAAAACTTCATCGAAAAAAATCGTCCTCCTGCTTGTAAAATCAATGAATATTTGATTCATATCAGCTATGCAGACTCCATGAACTAAATGATTTTGTGTTAAAGAAATACAGCAATTCTAATACAACTCATTCTACATATTTTGCTGTTTACATTTTACATAGGTAAAGAATAGGCTTCGTTGTAGAAATAATCAAATTTGGATGAGCATATAAACTCAAATATATTGTAGTTGCTTTGTTTCAGTATGTAGATACACAGAATTTATGCAAAAATAAAGTGATTTTAGGACGGATACAACACTCAATATGAATTAAAAAGAACTTTAAAAATCACGATTTTGAAACAAGATGGATGCCATATATCATTTTGAAGTGAGTCACGTGATATTTTCATGGTCACGTGATCGCTTCATATAAGAGGTGTTATTATTATTTTAATTTTTATTTAACAAACTACTGAATATATTTCGCTAATTTTTTTTTATATATTTTATGAAACAATTTGAATATTACCCAAAATTTTCGAAGCAGTCTGTGAATTTTAAATCCGCTTAAAAAATGTTTGAAAAGTTTGATCCAATAGGCCTCAATGTATTTCATTTTTTCAACCCGGGTTCAATCCAAAACTAAATTTGTGATATTATTGATTTATATTCCCATAGGTCCTACAGACCGTCTGAACAACATACTAAAATTTCATTTTGATTAAGTCATTTTTACGGCATTTGTGCTAACGGACAGACAGACAGACAGAATGAACAAAGTCATAAGCACTTTTCAACTTTGTTGTAAAGTGTTAATAATAAAAATGTGAGAGTAATCAGCATTTATCAATATGGGGTATGTGGAGAAGTTTCAGCATTGACATATCTGAAACAATTTTGCAAAGGAAATACGTGTTTCAATCAGATTAATATGTTACATTAAGACTGTGGCCTAAAAATATATATTTGAATTTTATTTATGTGAAACTAAATGCATTTCCTCCTTTCATTGAGTGATACAGACAAGAATCTTTGGAGAAAAATATAGTGAACTGTCTTCCTTATGTTTTCGTACATATCTATAAGCGTTGTTTAATAATACGCTCCAAAATCTAGCTGATAGCATTACTTTTATCATTATTGGAGACGCTTATAACAATGCAGCTAAATTTTTAGATATTTACGCCAGTTATATATAAGCGTATACGTACTTTATTAATATTTTTAAAATATGAGGATTCATAATACCTTAGGTCATCCAAAATACGAACTTCCTTGAGTAGCTTATGAGATCGATTAATGGCAAGATAAATTCTATGGTTTTCTGAAATACAAACTCACGAAGGATTGATGCAACTCACTCGATGTCAATTAAAGAAGAATACGCATCACCTAAAGTACCAAATATCAGAACAGTAAAATTTTCCTATTTTGCATCATACGAACTACATTGTTGCAAACATTCAATATTCTATATCACTTATAAGTGCTTGTTTTTCGAACAGTTTATATGTCGGAACAGTTTTCGAACAGTTTATATGATATGGAGTATTCACACCACCATCTAAAATTTAAATTTTAGAATTTTTTTTTTTCATTTAGTGTGTCTTATCGAATTGTACAACCGTTCGCGAAATTTTAAGCCTCTATTACACTTAAATGAACATGACTTCCTGTCCATTTGCCAAATGGAACATTTTCTTCCTTAGGTCTAAAATTGTTATCGCATCTTTGACATACAATATCGATGAATGGATATCTTAATTTTATCGAAATTGTATGTTAGATGTCTCGACTTGAACTATAAAGCATTTGCAACCATGTTGCAGAAAGATGCAGGGGAACGAGATGCCCGTAATGGGGGATAATTAAGGTTCCTGATTGCTATGGAAAATTAATTGAAAAGTTATACCCAAAAGATTCAGAAGCTTTCCCGATATATTTAATTACTTTTACATAATATGAGTTAAATGTGCCTGAATGATTCAAAAGCATTCCCGATGTGTTCAGTAACCTTTACATGTGAATTCAACTGAAAGATTCAGAAACGTTTCCGTAAGTTTGGGATGAATGTCCTGGAATATTCAGAAAATTTTCTGAAATACTTTTCTGCTTTCTACTGGAATAATAGGAAAACTTTCCTGAAGTACTTATCGCATTGTTTGACAAAATCTCCAGTACTGTTTTCCAGTCATTTTCAGGAATTTTTTTTCGAAATATTTAATACTCCCATTAAAACCCGTAATAGGGTGTGTCCCTAAAGTAAGCATCGCGCTCCCATTGCAGATATCAGACAAGACATGTATAGTAGTTTCAAACTTTTTATGCTTCGTTCAAGGTACAGAATTGACAGCTTGATGGCTATCTCTAACCGTTGCGGAAGGATTAGGATCACTTTCGAAAACTGAAATTGCAAATGACAAAAATATATCACTACTGATGATAGTTTTTAGATTGCAGTTAATTGAATTTCCTAATTCATTATTCAAATATACAGGCAGGGGAAATTGTGAAACCGCAACATATTTCTGAAAATTGTAAGCTTTTGCGCTAACTTCCGCGTCGGACACTTCAGGAATTTTAAGAATATATCAAGAATGCAACCATTGTGACCATTAAACTATTAAATGTGACTATTCAATGTAAATATCGAGCTTTATAATCGATATTTTTATTTTTAATAAAGTTTTATTCAGATGGCAACTTGTGCTGTTGACTGAATAAATAGGTCTGTAAACGTTTAATGCAGGAGTCACATATCCACTATTACTTTTACGACAAATACCCGATATACCCTGCAATGTTCTTAGCTTAAGGCGTTTCGGAATAGAAAGTTTTAAAAAATTAATAGAAAGTTTTCAAAAAATTAATAACTTTTATTATGCTGCATAAAAGTTTAAATAATGTAGCTTCAAATGATATAAGTTTTACGCAGATCCTTTTGTTAGAACTTTAAGAAGTTAATCAGTAGAAGCTAAGTTTTTTGTTACTCACTTTGCAATACACAACTTGAAACCCATGTTTTTTCAGAAATTGAATTCTTGAAACTTTCAGATATATATATTGTTTAAATTGATATAAATACAGAAAAATTAAAGCTATAATGTATTTGTATATAAAATTACGTTTAAGACGGGAGAACACGTCTCATTGATCCCTAAACTCGAATCGATCGTTTTTGAGGTGATATGTGTATGTGCGTGTGAGTATGTGGAGATTCTATCACACGAACGAATGGAGCATTTCGAACGGCATTAAGTAAAAACATAACAATCAGTAAATCAGTAAATAATCATTTCTTCTGTACTTTCGCATTAGAAAAATATTGATACAAATTTTAGGAAGCTTATGCATCGTTGTCGAGACATTACTTTTTTAATAACTTTATAAATAACAATTATATAAAATTTTAAAAAGTTTTAACTATTTATAAATATGCTCCATTTTCATATGTAATATTGTTAACAAATTTGTTTACACTGTTTCAATGGATAAAGTTCGTTTCGAGAGAAGATACTTTATATAACAGTTTTATTCTTTTTATATTTTGACGTCTAACTATTCATCAACAATTATTTATCGCGCTGATCTCCGCTCTGCTCTCCGTTTGTCTGTAAAGCTTTGCGATAAATTTAGTGGATTAATTTAGCAAAATATCACCAAACTGGCGATCTTTTTTGCTCAGATTGAAGAAAATATCGTTAAATTTGCAAAATTGACGGTACGTTAATTTTGCAATTTTAACATTTATCCATTAAATATAAATTGATGAATGAATTAATAAAATATTTTGATATATGGACTATATTGCTTATTTCGGATGTCATCAACATTGATGATTGCAATTTAAAATTGAGTAAGATATAAGTCAATTAGGTACTTCAAAACACATGTTGTCATCAGGAAAAGCTTTAAATGTACAACTCAACATTAAAAACAGTCTGTCTCATAAATCATATTTCCAGCTTGAAATAAATAAATTCCATTGCATTATATAGGAGAAACGATGTGCTGCCCACTTCAGATTACTTGATATCTTAAAATAAAAACGGTATATATATATATATATATATATATATATATATATATATATATATATATATATATATATATATATATATATATTCGAAAAGTGTAATAATAAAAATTACCAATTCGAGTAATCATGAAATATTAACATCACCAAAGCAGAAAAACCACAGCTACAATGCCTATAATAGAAAAGTGCAGCAACGGCCCAAATTCAAAGATTAACCAGAATTAAATTCTTCTTCAGGTCTGAGTATTTAACTCTAACCCAAACAAATTCCTGTTTCAAATGTGGCAATAGTACATTACTATAAGTGCCAAAACTCACACTACAGGCACCAAAAGAGGAAAAACTGAAAATAAGAAAAATATGAGATAAGTTTACCATGAGGCAGGAATCTTTCATCTTTCACCACGTATAAGTGCGAACAGCCGCAACAGTATGAAAAATATCGAGCAGCACCGGAATGAGCATGAAGACATACAACCCAGAAGGCAGAACAAAACGTTCACAGCGACCCTTCCAGACCTTTCCAGTCTGTCAGAATAGGAGACAAGACAATACCTCATATAAGTAGAACAGAATATGAACATGCAGCATAGATGAAAATTCTTACTAAACAAATGATTCCTAGAAGAAATGAATAAACGAGAATGCCACTAAACACCTTATAAGAGCGCGCAAATCGTAGTATCAAACTAGCTAAAGTTGCAATTTTTTAGCGAAAATAAAATTCGAAATATTAATGTTAATGTATCTTATTTTCCGATTTTATTATTTTTCTAATTTTTTTTTATTTTATTTTATTATTATTCATTTTTATTTAATATATATATAATAATAGCTTAAGAATCCAATGATAGAATACAGAGAAGTTGTGACTTAAAAAACCCAACTTTAAAATATGCCTACATAATAAAAATATGTATTAAATAGAGAATCACCAATCAAATGGAAAATAAAATGCAAATTTCTAGTAATTAAGTTGTAAATAATCAACAAATTTCAGTGGAAAAGAATCAATAATTGAAAAACAAATAAAATCCAAGCATTAAAACTACGCACGTGGATAAGCACTAGGCCTAAATAAATGAATTGTTCATTTTTAAAAAACTCTTCTTCAAGTCCAAGTATTTAATCAAAATGAACACAAATGTATGTTTCTGATATTAGAGATTGATTATATCTGTAAACTCTAAAAACTTGGACTACATTCATAAAGATGGAAAAATTATACAGGAAACAAAAATACCTGAAAAAACTCTGCATAAGTCGTAACCATTGGAACACAGAATGAATTGAAGCTACCAGTGCTGCCAATCGCAAAGGATTGGAGAACTACTGTTGCCAATCGTGAAAAATAAATTATAGTAATGCGAAAAGGCAATAAAAGGTGATATTCTACAGTAAGAGCAACAATATAATCGAGTACAGTGTGGTTAATGTATAAGGGGATGTAAATACAATGCAATGTTTATTGAAGCGAATGTTGATGTCTGGCTAATATAAGATACTAAGAAGAGAATTCAAGAATATTCAGCTAATCCAAACTTTTTAAATATACTGGATATTTATATAGTTACCAAATATACTGGATATTTATATAGTTTGTGGTAATTTTTAGATTATTTATATGCACAGCATGAAATTTTTTATCTGATTATCTATAAATTCTAAAAAGTTAATGAAGTATAATATTTCTAAACAATTGAATCGAGTTGCAGAAATTAAATGGTAATATTTTATTAATGTTAAAATTAAAACAATATTTTTTATCATATAAATTAATAACTATTCCAATAGTAGGTTCAATAATTAGATTTAAATCCAAAAAAATAATATTATTACTAATAGTGGCTTCATTAGGAATTAATTCCAAATTGTCTGGATAGAAATATATATTTATGAATCAATGACTTAGTTTTCAGTAATTACTAAACAAATCAAATCATCAACATATCTGTAAATTTTATAATATATTGAAGTAAAAGACTGTTCATAATGATTAAGGTATAAATTAGCTAATATACTGCTACTGCAGCCACCTTGTGAAACCCCTGAGACTTGTACGTATAATTTATTACCTTGAAATATATAATTATTGAAGAAAAACAGAGTAAAAATTTAGAAAAATTGATAAATTTTGTATGAGTAGTTTGGTTAGTAATATAAGCATTATATAGAGCTAAAATAACAACATATAAATCAGAGATCTTAATATTATTAAAAAGATCTTTAAAATCAAAAGTTTGAAATTCAATTAGTTTACCTAGTGATGTTAATTTATTCTTTAATGATTTACTATTGTTTAGAATAAGGTAATTACTGCTAGAATAACTTAAACTATCATTTATTGGATTTAAATATTTCAGTAGTAATTTACTCGTAGTAGTAGAGTAAGTATTATGACTATTAGTTACTGTTCAAAATTTAATAGGATTTCTATAACATTTAGAAATATATATTACTAAACTACTACTTTTGATAACACACACACACACAGACACACACACACACATATATATATATATATATATATATATATATATATATATATATATATATATAATATCAAATGTATGAAATATTTTTAAGAATATATACATAAATAAAACCAAATATATGAAATAAATTAAGGGGTATGTATAGATATCATAGAATACAAAAAATACCATGAAATTTCAGGCGCGAAGCAGCCTTAACATATAACGATGTATACTATAAAAGCCAAAAGGAATAAAAATAATAAAAACAGAGTAGAACCAAAAGAGGCCGTGGGGGATATGACCCCCTACTCCCCGGTTAAAGCATGCTTAAGAGCCGCGGCAACACTGCCGGTAAGCTGGTACTACTCACGGAAGGTCACCCAGACCAAAGTATACACCGACAGGACAAAATCCGTATTACATGAAAAGAACCCAATATAAGAAAAACACTGTTATAATAAAAACATTACTATTATAACGATTTTATTATTATAACGGTTTTATTATTATAACGGTTTTATTATTATAACGGTTTTTATGATAACGGTTTTCTTTTTGTGCCGGCTCTTTTCATGTAATGCGGCTTTTGTCCTTTCGGTGCATACTTTGGTCTGGGTGACCTTCCGTTAGTAGTGCCGACTTACCGTGAGTGTTGCCGCGGCTCTTAGGCATGCTTTAACCGGGGAGTGGGGGTCACAACCCCCACGGCCTCTTTTGGTTCTTCCCTGTTTTTATAATTTTTATTCCTTTTGGCTTTATATATATATATATATATATATATATATATATATATATATATATATATATATATATATATATATATATATATATATATATATATATATATACATATATATATATATATATATATATATATATTATTAATGATTTCATACACTAGTAGTTTCTAGGTTCGAGTCAATATAGTTTCCATCGCTATTTCAATCAGGTTTGGGAAAATATGTTTTATGTACATTTCTTTTATGGTATTTTAATATCATTTTGAAAATACATGATATAACCACTTAGTTAAAAATTCCATACAATAGTTATAATATGCTGATGTGGGATTTTGTCCCCCCCCCCCCCCAGCCGCCTTTTCAGATCTTTGGATAGTTATTAGTGTTGCTTAAAGTAATTTAAGGGTTTTACATAATTGACTTGGTTTTTAAAGTGTTTTTATGTTTATTAAGGTAATGGTGAGTGTCTTGTTGGATGTGGTTTGAAGGTTTCGGCTACCGGCCGCGTTTCGTCATGGCAGTAAAAGCTTTAAACGGAGAGTTGGGGGTCGCTACTCCCCCCGGCCGTCACTTCATAAATACTCTTTTAACATCTTTATGGGTATATAGATACTTGCCCTTTTTGGGAGATTATATATATATATATATATATATATATATATATATATTATCAAAATTATCAGAAACCTTACTCCTCATTACAGACGGCTGATTTCCCTTGAAACTTTCAGTAACCCATTTTCAGTAAACAATAATGTCCTACACAATATTTATTACAAGTTGCTTTATAAAATATATACTTATATCAATTTTTTCATATATAAAATAATGAACCGAAGAAAAATTGTGTGAGGTATAAACATATATTTGGTTTAATAGGAAAAAATAATTTTCCTGCTATTGTAGATATCGGATATTTCATATTGTCGATTCAAAAATAAGTGAAAAACCTGTTCATTCACGCTGTTATATGCAATAAAAACATATTCCAAAGTTTTGTGAACGCCCTTTTATAGGCGGGTTCTGTAACTTTTCAGGATTGAACAGCGGATCCTGCACTTCTGAGACAGAGAGGGTGAACGATTTGGCCACAGATGGTTCTTGCAACTCTCAAAAGTCCTCTATGAGGAGAAAGTTCTTGTTTCCGATTCCGCTAATTCTGCTGTAAAGACTTATCCGTGCCTCCGAAAAATGTATCTTTCCTAAAATAAAATAGCTGACTTTTCTATTTTTTTTCTTTTTCCGTAAAAAAATATCAAGGAAATGTTTTTATATGATATGTAAAATATATACATCTAGCTAAAGAAGAAGGAAATACAAATAACTTTACCTATGTGATTCTCAGGTGAAAATTGCTAGCATTCTTTTACTTTATTAGGTATTAATCAAGATTGGACTGGGACTATTAAATCGGTCCTACCAATTTGTATATTTATCTATATGCATAACAATGGCGATATTAAAAAAAATTGGTATTCAACCAGTCAAATATATGTCTTGTCTGGTGTGTTTTGTAAGATTCTATAGCTAGTCTGTTCATTGCATATTTATAGTAAAGTCAATTGTTTGACTTTAAAACATTTTATTAATTTTAATAAATCAGCCATACATTTGTGTCTTAAATTGTCTTAAATGTTATCCAATTAGACTTACCAGATCTCCTTCCTGCAGCAACATCTAGAAATATGCACGTAAGTAATACTGCAAGCATAACTGTTGTTTTATGCATCTTCTGTTTCCAGAATTCACTATTAGCAATATAAATTGTATTAATCAAATCCGAATTCTACTTCTATAAAAGCAATACCTCCCTCTTTACTCTACAAATGAATTGAAACCATGATGCCGGTAAATGAATTCAAACCATGATGCAATATATTTCAAGATCGTCAAGCGCTGAAATAATATCATATTACGTTTATAATCTGATTGTTTCGTAAATTTCATGGAAATACAAAAATGTCTGGTATAAATTTTGCAACCCAAAAGAAAAAAAAATGATATCGCGCTTTCTAAATATTTACAAATACAATTTTAACAGAATCAAAATCTTGTATTATTAGAACTTGATCTTTTATACATTCACTAGCATATTTTACCAGCGCTTTCTCTATGACTATTAGTCCATAAACTTTCACACTTAATAAGAGTTCTGAAGATCAAAAACTGTTTCAAATTTAAGCATAAAAATCTGAAGTGGTCAACACATGATTTTTCCTCCAGATTCATATTCACGTTCTCTTTATTTCTTTAATAAATTGAGTTTAATTGCATAAAATAACACCAATAAATAAATTACACTGAATTTGACCTTTTAATTCAATTTTCGTTTTCATTTGGTAACTGGATTTATTTTCGAAGGTGGCGTAGCGAAAATGTGGGAAAATTAAAATATCTCGAGAACGGTTAATCCTAGAGTAATGGGTTTGGTCTTATTTTTATCGTCGTCAAAAATTACGTATGCAATAATCAATTAACTAATACATTTGAGCATGCTTAGTCTTTTATTTTGATATTTAACGATTTTTGCCAGCAATTCGGCTAAAAAAAAGCATGTTCCTTTTCTCCGAATCGTCACCAAAGTCACCACTAACGGACTTCCCTACCAAATTTTATAAACTTCGATCAATTAGTTTTTCAGTTAGAGCGGGTATAAAATTTGTACAGATATACAGAGAAATACACCGACACTTACACACAGACGTAACGCTAAAAATAGTTATAGTTTTTTCGTTTCTAAAGTTCCCCAAACGTGTAGATCTGTCGAAAACTCGAGTTGCGATGTTTGCACAATTCCGATACCTTCCCTCTACATAACCATGTTTTACAGGGAAAGTATAAATAGAATGTAGCATATTTTGAGCAGCACCATTTTCATCTTTGTATAATTTCTGATACTACGAATTTTTCAATTTTTTAATTTTTTCGTTGATTTAAAAGCTAAGACGGATTAAATGGGACAAAAAATCATTTTTATTCTTTTATTTTGATAAATTATCATGTATTGTAGATTACCATATATTGCAGGAAAGTATAAATAGAATGTAGCATATTTTTGAACAGCGCCATTTTCACCTTTGTATAATTTCTGATACTACCAATTTTCTAATTTTTTTATTTTTTGTTGACTTAGAAGCTGAGACGGATCAAATAAGACAATAAATATTTTTTTAATTCTTTTGCATCGTTACCCATAATTCCAATTCTCGAAATGTTAGATATTTTAGTTGAACAGGAAGCTGTGAATGAGACCAAAGCACCATTTCTAGCTAGAGTGAAAGTGCCTGATTCTTAAGATTGATTCTTAAGTGATTTTGAGATTTTTGATGTGTTTTTATACATTAGAATTTGGTCTTGGACGTGTGATGTACAGGATCTTGGATATGTATACATACAGGGTTGATAAAATAAAACTGCCCGGAAAAGTCTTCTAATGATCTCCTTGCAGTTTAGATTATCTTTTCACGAAATTCCGAAAAAACTTTTCAGCGTCAGTTTTATTTTATCAACCCTGTGTATACATATATATATATATATATATATATATATATATATATATATAAATGTATATATGTATATATATATGTATATATATGTATATATATATGTATATATATATGTATATATATATATATATATATGTATATATATATATATATATATATATATATATATATATATATATATATATATATATATATATATATATATATATATATATATATATATATATATATATATATATATATATATATATATATATATATATATATATATATATATATATATGTATATATATATATGTATATATATGTATATATATATATATATATGTATATATATGTATATGTATATATATATATATATATATATATATATATATATATATATATATATGTATATATATATGTATATATATGTATATATATATGCATATATATATGTATATATATATATATATACATATATATATATATATATATATATATATGTATATATATATATATATGTATAAATATGTATATATATATATATATATGTATATATATATATATATGTATAAATATGTATATATATATATATATATATATATATATATATATATATATATATATATATATATATATATATATATATATATATATATATATATATATATATATATATATATATATATATATATATATATATTTATATTTGAAAATAAGATACATAAATATTTAATATTTTGAAAATTACTTTCGCTAAAAATATGTAACATTAGCCAATTTGATACTATGATTTGAGCCCCTTTTATAATGGTGTTTTGTGCCATACTCATTTAATAATTTCTTCTGTGAATTACTTGTTTAGAAAAATTGCATCTATGGTTTCTGTTCATCCTGTTTTACTTAAATGGTTGATTGTTCTGTCACGAACTCTAACTCACTGGACGGTTTTAGGGAGCCACTGCTACCGACTTATCTACCCTCCTAGTTGTTCTATTTCGTCATCATTCGTTGGTAACTTTGGTAACATCATTCGTTGGTAACTTCAAAATCTGAATTAACTTCAAAATCTAAATTAACTTAAATCTAAAAAGAAAATCTGATGTGGGCAGCACATGACTTTCCCTGCAGACTTATATTAACGTTCTCTTTATTTTAATTAAATGTATTTCACTTTTATTCAATTTTCGTTCTCATTCGGTAATTGGGCTTATTTTCAAAGGTGGTGTTGGGAAAGTACGAAAAACTAAAATATCTCGAGAACGGCTAGTCCTAGTGTAATGGGGTTGGTCTTATTCTTTTCTTCGTTAAAAATTACGCATTAAACAAGCATTTAATGGATATATTTGAGCATACGTAGCTTTTTAGTTCAGATTTTGACAATTTTTGCGGGCCATTCTGCAGAAAAAGGCAGGCTATTTTTTTCTGAATCATACCAAAATCTAATCAGCACCAGGGTGACCTATGCGTGACTCATCTTCCGAATTTTGTGAAATTCGGTCTATTTGTTTTTCAGCTAGAGTGGATACAAGCTTTTGTGGGCCATTTCGCAAAGAAGGCGGGTTCTTTTATTCCAAATCGTACCCAAAACTAATCAGCACCAGCCCCACCCACAAGTGACTTACCTACAAAATTTTGTGAAATTTGGTCCATTAGTTTTTTAGTTAGAGTGGATACAAAATCTGCACAGACAGACAGACACACAGACACACAGACAGACAGACACACAGACGGACAGACACACAGACACACACACAGACGTCACGCTAAAAGTGGTTTTTTCGTATTCTAGAGGTCTTGAAACATGTAGATCCGTCGAAAACTCGAGTTTCGGCATGATTCCAATACTTTCCCTATACATTACCATGTATTGCAGGGAAAGTAAAAATTGATGTCAATCTCCCCTTTTAACTCTTGAAATTGTGAAGACTCATGAAAGCTGCTGGTTTTCACAGTGCCGCCATCTACCGGAAACTCACTTCGCTGCTTTGTGTTTTTTGGGCTTTATCATCCTTTCTCTCCTGGGCTGCCAGGACAGCAAGGCATTGTTTGCCTGCTTCCCCCTTTGCTGTTTGCAAATTGTGCTCTTTGGGAAAAAAATTAAAATAAAAATAAATAAATAAAATAAAATGTGTGTCCCCCTTTTTTTTTCGTGTGAAGACTTATTACTCCCTTTCTCACTTTCCGCCTTTGCCAACCTTAACTACATTACCTAAATACTTCATCCCCCTTTTTTGGAGCAATTCAGTAATTTCAGAATTCAGACTCACTACTTCATCCTGGAGATACGGCCGTCTTGGCCAGGCGCTCCATTTATATACCAAATTTGGTATATAAATCACTTGTAGGTTATTCAAATATTATACACCAAATTTTGTTAAATTTGCTCCATTGGTTTTTAGCTAGAGTGGATAAAGGCAATTTCTGCGGGCCATTTCGCAAAGAAGTCAGGTTCTTTTATTGCGAATCCTACTATAATCTAATGAACATCAGGATTTTCCACAAAGAACATACCTACTAAATTTTGTGAAATTCGGTCCATTAGTTTTTCAATTACAGTGGATGCAATATCCTCACAGACACACAGAAACATACACAGATACACCCTTACACACACAGACGTCTTCCTAAAAATAGTTTTTTCGTGTTCTAGAAGTCCCAAAACGTGTAGATCCTTCGAAAATTCGAGTTCCGATCTTCGGCACGATTCCAATACTTTGAATACATACACACACACACACACATATATGATCTGTGTATTATCTGTGTATCTAAATTTCGTGCCTATGCAATTACAATAGTTGTGATTTTAAATGATCCCTAAACTTTTAATATTTCTTCAACGAAGCCTAATTTTAACTTATGAAGAATGCAAATATCTCAAGCGATTGTAAGGTGAGTTACATAAGAATTGCTGAATTTTTTTCCCACAAAATTATTTAGCTCTGGAGTCTGGAATACCAGTTATATGAATGAAATATTCATTGATTTTGCACAGAGAATCAGATGATTTATATTTCGATACAGTTTTAAATATTTAGGTATAATAAATTTCTGTAGTACTGCGATAATGTAAAAGATATCGCCACTGAATGTATCACATTTTAGAAATTTCTTAATGAAATTGCATTTCAGTTGGAAAGTGTTTCATAATCAATGATTATGCATTATTGGTCATTCTTCTTTTTTTTCTTTATGCTTTTAAATATTTTATTATACTTTCTTTTCTTTAGGTTTTTAAATGTTTCATTATATTTTCTTTTCTTTAGGCTTTTAAATCTTTCATTATATTTTTTTTTCTTTAGGCTTTTAAATGATTCGTTATATTTCCTTTTCTTTAAGTCTTTCTTGTTTTAAGTTGAATTTAATGAATGATGAAAGATAGAGACAGAAAAAGAATTGTTGTCTGTAGAGAAAGTCATGTGCTGCCCACATCAGATTTATTTTAACTTTATTTAGTTTTTTGATAAATTTATTGGAAGAAAATGAAACATCTTCAGAAAGGGTTCGTGCTACCACTCTAAAATCTGTGACATTCGTTTTCAAATTAACATTTACATAAGAAATGATCAGTTATGTAACATTATTAAAGGTTATGACTGTTTTAATAATTTTTTCAAAAGTGCATTCTACAATAGTGAGGTCTTGGGAACATTCAATTGTTTTTAACACTTTACAACATAGTTGAAAAATGTTTATGACTTTGTTCATTCTGTCTGTCTGTCTGTCTGTTAGCACGATAACTGCCGAAAAAATAACTTTATTAAAATGAAATTTTAGTATGTTGTTCAGACGGTCTGTGTGACCTATGGGAATATAAATGAATAATACCATCCAATTATTTTTGGATTGAACCCGGGTTGAATAAATGAAATACATTGAACCCTATAGACCCTAATTTTTCAAACCTATTTTAAGCGAATTTAAAATTCACAAATTTTTTCAAAAGTTTTGAGAAATATTCAAATTCTCCCGTAAATTTTATAAAACAAAGTTCAGCAAAATATATGCAGTAGTTTTTAAATAAAAATTAAAATGATAATTACACCCTTTATATGAAGCGATCACGTAACCATTATATGAAGAGATCACGTGACCCACTTCAAAATGAAATATGTCATCCATCTTGTGTTAAAATCGTGATTTTTAAAGTTCTTTTTAATTCATATTGAGTGTTGTATCCGTCCTAAAACCGCTTTATTTTCGCTTAAATTCTGCGCATCTACTTCCTGAAACAACGCAATTACAATATATTTGAGTTTAAATGATCATCAAACTTTGATTATTTCTACAACGAGGCCAAATTTTCCCTTGTTGAGGATGTAAACACCAAAAGATGTTGAATGAGTTTAATAAGAATTGCTGCATTTCTTTAACTCAAACTTATTTAGCTTATGGAGTTTGCCATATAGATGATATGAATGAAACATTCATTAATCTTACAAAGAGAAGCAGACGATTTTTTCGATGAAGTTTTGAGCATAGAGTTAAATTACTTGTACCTCCACGGTTTTTAAATAAAGTAAATTATTATAGTTTTGTGATGAATGAAAGGAATGGAAAAATGTTTATGAATGAAATGCTGCTTTTATACAGAGAGTCAGGCGATTTATAATTCGATGACGTCATCTGAATAAATTGTAATTGTTTTCAATGAAGTTTTCAAATATAATAAATTAATGTAGTATTGTGATAATTTTAAAAATATTACCGAGGAATGTATCGCATTTTAGAGATGTTTAATTAAAATCTCATTGAATTTGGAAAGTGTTTCATAATCAATTCTTTATGAATGATTGATCTTTCTTGTTATAGTATTTAGTCTTCCAGCATTCAGCAATTGTAATATTTATGTAAAATTTCGTTGCTTGTAATGTGGTGTCCCGTCAAAAACTTGAATTCGAAAATTCGTCCCGTCACAATACTTTTCTGTTCATTATACTATGTATATGGAGAAAATAATAATTATATTCATTTTTATATCCAATGTTAAAAAGACCCTAAACCCTCCTATGAAATTGATCTTTTTATTCCCCTCTGTCAAACTCTCAAACAATGTATCCCCGTGAAAATTTTTCAAACCATTTTGGGGCGTGTTGAAGACCCAGACCGTCCGACTCGTCCTGAGGACTTGAGTATCTATTTGGACGGCCGATTTTGGAGCGTGTGTGGGGGGGAGGGGGGGAGTGACTGGCAAAACACTAGTCTCACCATTCCGTATACCGCTTTCTTTCAGTACCGTTGCTCTAAGCTCCTTCGACTATATATAAAGAAACTATGATGATTTATATATCAAGGAACTCTTATTTTCCATACAATATGTGGATCTTCGGAACATTCGATTGTTTTTATAATCTGCAGTCTTCCAGCATTCAGCAATTGTAATATTTATATTAAATTTCGTTGCTTGATACGTGGTATTCCGTCAAAAACTCGAATTCGAAAATTCAACCCGTCACAATTCTTTTCTATTCATTATACTATGTATATGGGGAAAATAATAATTATATTCATTTTTATTCCAATGTTAAAAGTACCCTAAACCCTCTTATGAATTTAATCTCTTTAATCCCCTCGGCCAAACTCTTAAGCAATTTATCCCCCTGAAAATTTTCCTGAAAATTTTGGGGATTATTTAAATTTTGGGGAGAGAATGACTAGCAAAGCACTCGTCTCGCCATCCCGTATATCACTAACTTTGTGTCTCTCTGCTCTAAGTTCCTTTGATACAGGTGACATCTAGTGGAAAGAAATAACAATATAAGTCAGCGTAAATTTATATATATTTATATATAAAGAAACTATGATAATTTATATATAAAGGGACTATTATTTTCCATACGGAACATTGTAATGCGTAGGGAAGTTGTTGGAATTGTGTCGAAAATCGCAACTTAAATTTAAGACGAATCTATACGTTTTGGGGTCTTTTAAAACTTAAAAAAAAAACTATTTCTAGTGTGGCGTCTCTCGCTTTGTGTATGTACCTGTCTATGCAATCTATGTATTCACACAGAAAACTAAAACTAATTGACCAAATTTCAGAAAAAGTCACTTGTGGGTTATACTAGTGATGATTAGATTTTGGTACGATTCGGAATTAAAGAATCTTCTTTTTTGTTTTGCGAAATGGCTCATAAAAATTATATGTGTGCACTGTCACTAAAAGAAAGTAATTAACTATATTTCATAAAATTTGGTAGATTAGTCACATGTAAATTATCTTGCTGATGATTGATTTTGGTACGATTTGAATAAATATAATCTGATTTTTTTTTCCCAAATGGCCGAAAACTCATTAAAATCTCAAATAAAAGACTACGTATGCTCAAATGCATCAATTAAATGCTTATTTCATACTTTATTTTTAACGATGAAAAGAGAACCTGGGTTTAATCTAAAACTAATTGAGATATTATTCATAACATTCCCATGTGACCTACAGACCGTCTGAACAATAAACTAAAGTTTCATTTTGAAAAATTCCAGTTTTAGCGTGAACGGACAGACAGACAGAATGAATAATGTCATAAACATGTTTTAACTATGTTGAAAAGTATTAAAAAAATAAGCTACAAAGTGTTTAAAAATATGCCTCTCAAAATTATGCTACTATTCAGATTTATGCTTCAATTCGAAACGATTTTCGATATTCAGAACTCTTAAGTGTGAAGGTATTCCATTTATTGCTCCCATACTACTAGTTCTTGAGAAAACGTGGGTAATATTAGTGAATACATAAAAAGTCACGTTCTAACAATGCTAGATTTTAATTCTGATGAAACTGTTTTTGAAAATTGTTTCTGCAAATGTTTTGAAATCACGACATCGATTTATTTGATTTGGGTTGCACAATTTTTACCAGCCATTTTTGTATTTCCACGAAATTTACGACACAATCAAATTATAAACGTAATATGATTATTTCGGCATTTGACAACCCTGAATGCATCATTATTTGGATTTATTTTCCGGCAACAAACAAATGTAATAAAAAAGAAGATATTGCTTTTATAGAATTACAGATCGGATTTGATAAATATAGAATTTCTATTACTAATAGCAAATTTGGAAATTTCGTAAACAGAAAATGCTTAAAACAGCAGTTGTGCTTGTAATATTACTGACGTGTATATTTTGGGATGCTGCTGAAGGAAAGAAACGTGGTAAGTCTAATGGAATGACGTTGTTTTAAGACAAAAGAGTTATGCCTATTTTATTAAATTTAATAAAATGTTTTGAAGTCTAAGAATCGACTTTATTGTAAACATATTATAATACGACCAATTATCGAATCGTACAAAACACACCGGACTGGATATATATATAACCGATTGAATACTGATATTTTTAATATCGTCATTTTTATGCATAAAATAAATATAGATATATATTCAAATTGGTAAGACCAATGTAATGGTCCCAGTCCAACTTTGTTTAGTATCTAATAAAGTAAAAGCACGCTAGTAATTTTCACATAAGAATCACGTAAGAAGTGTTACTTGTATTTCCTTCTTCATTAGCTAGATATGTGCATTTTACGTAGCACACATAAAACATTTCCTTGTTGAAATATTTCCTTGAATGGAAAAATTCGGAAAATCAGCTGTTTTATTTCAGGAAACATAAATTTTTAGGAGCCAAGAGAACTCTTAAAAACAGAATTAGCAGAATCGGAAATGAGGACTTTCTGCTCATAGATGAGATTCTGACATGCAGGTTCACTCTGCATGTCAGAATCACAGGATTCGTTCTTCAATTCAAAGAACTCGCCTATAAAAGGGCGTTCACAAAACTTTGGAATACTTTTTATTGCAGATAACAGAGTGAATGAATAGGTTTTTCACTTATTTTTAGATCGACAATATTGAATATCCGATATCTTCAAAAGCAGGAAAAAGAACATTTTTGGCTACTAAACTAAATATATGTTTATACGTCAGAAAATTCTCCTTCGGTTCATTTTCTTGAATAATAAAAATCATATATTTATAAGTAGTACATATTTTATAAATCGACTTGTAAAAACATTTCTGTAGGATAAAATAGTTTCGAATACTGCGCTAGAAATGTCTGTTAAAATCTTCACACATTTTTAAGGAGTCTGTGATAGACAATTTTATTTTTCTTACTAGCAGCATACCCGTTCTTCGTACGGAGTATATAATATAAAGAAACTTGAAATTCATAATCATGCCCAAATTCTTATAGTATACTAAATGACATGTTTAATCAAAATATTCTGTTAAAATATTTAATATAATGCTCCTAAAAAGAAGTTTAAGAATCTCTGTTCTCGCTATATAAAATTATCTTCATGGACATATCTGAAGAATAAAACATCTTGGACCCCTTATGTAAGCAAATATAAAAAAAAATATGGAATTGAATCAATATATGCAAAATAAAAGCGTTAAAATTGTATGGGACCCGTACTAATTATATACGCGAATATTAGAAAATATAACCTGTATTAGTAGATTACATGTATAAATTGAAAATACCAATAAACCCGTAATCTTTAAATCTGAAGACAGTCATTTATTCGAATATATGTCAAAATTAAAGTGCTAAAATTATATGGGAAGATATACACGTACTACTTATAATGTCCGATTATTAGTAGAAGATTATCCGTTTTGCAATATGAGTCACAAATGTTTTTTGGTAAAATACAACAGACGACGTAATAAATTGAATATATAATTAATCCCCTTAATCTTCATACCAGAAGACTGTACTTGATTCCAATATATATGCCAATATATGTCAAAATATATGCCAATATACCTGTACTACTTATATTCTCGTAGGTTAGAAGATATACCCGTGCATTCCTAGAAGATTACTCGTACAACGTACAATATGCGTGTGTCAGCAATTTTTGCCGCAATAAAACAATGGCATAATAACTTAAAAATATCAATAATCCCTGAATCAATAATTCCGGAAAATATCAATAATAATAATGTTTAAACCTGAAGAGTATAATTGATATTATCCAGTCCAAAATGAAATGGCAATGAAATTTATTTTATATACATATCTTCATTATTCAAATCGGAAAGGATTTAATAAAAATCGTCTGCCGCATAAACACATTGGATTTAAATCCGTTGCTAAGCGACATGATATCATTTGCTTCAAATAAATTGGTAGAAAAAATATCGTCTAAATAGTTATATTTTTATGGAACATTTGGCGACAGTTTCGTCAAATTAGCGACATTTTAAAAAATCGCCAAATTTATCGCCAAGAGGGACTGTAGAACTGACAGTTCCACTTTGCGACAAATTGACGAAATATCATCACAATACTATCCCCTAACAAAAAACAATTAATATCATTTATGTAGCGCAATTTTATCAATTTCAAGATATTTTTATAGATTTGAAAACATTTTTATCAATTTGGTGACATTTTAAAAATTCGCTAAATGTATTACTAAGTAGGATGGTTGGTCTGACAGATAAATGCTAACCAAACATCATTTCAGTACTCTCTTCTAACAAAACAAAAAAAAATTTCATTGATATGTAGAAGACCCAAGCCACACGACCAACCCGAAGGTTTATGGCAGCTGTTTGTGTGTCGTTTATATCAATTTGGCCACATTTCCGTCAATTTGGCAAAGTTTAAGAAAAGTTGTCAAATTAGCGATATCCCTCCAAATTCGTAGCTTTGAATTTGCAGATCTGAATGAAACATTCTTATCCCGTTTCAATATACTAAATGAAAACACTACAATTGTATTAGAAGATATACCCGCTCTACTCTTTTTCTGTTTCAACAATCGGCTATATGAATTTATTGGCTAAACACAATATATGAGTTTAGTAGCTAAATACGATATAAGCTTGAAAACTCTTTGCCAAAATAAATGAAATTGATGTACGCAGTCAGCAATTAATATAATTAAAAGAAAAATCAAATCGTACATTCATAAGATATACTTTTATATCCATTTATCCATTTATTTATTATTTAAATCGAAAAAAAATAATAAAAACATTAACAAACACATTTAATTTAATTGCGATGTCGAGCAACATGATATATCCTCCTAAAATGTTAAAATTTATGAACCACTAACAGCACACCCGTTATTCGTACGGAGTGTATAATTTAAAGAAACTTAAAGTTCGCAATCATGTGCAAATTCTGTTAAAATATTAAATTTATTGCTCCTAAAGAGAAGTTTAAGAATATATGTTCTCACTATGCAAAATTATCTTCACGATCAGATCTGAAGAATAAAACATCCTGCCCCCTTTTGTAAGCAAATTTACAGAAGAAAAAATAGGAATTGAATGAATATATGCAACCCCGTACTAATTATATTGTCACAGATCAGAAAATATGCCAATGTGTTAGTAGAAGATTACCCGTATTACAATATGCGCCTCAAAAATATTTGCCAAAATAAAAGAGATGACGTAAAAATTGAAAACATCAATAATATCCGTACTCTTTATACCAGAAGGTCGTAATTGATTCCAATATATGCCAATATATATCAAAACATATGTCAATATACCTGTACTACTTATATTCTCGTAGATTAAAAGATATACACGTGTATTTGTAGAAGATTCGTACAACATGCAATATATGAGTTTAAACAATTTTTGTCATAATAAAATAATTGCATAATAACTTGAAAATATCAATAATCCTTGAATCAATAATCCCCGAAAATATAAATAATAATAATTTTTTAACCTGAAGACCGTAATTGATATTATCCAGTCAAAAATGCTATAAGAAAAATCAAATCGTTCTTTTCTAAAATATATTTTTATATCCATTTATTTATTATTCAAATCGAAAAAATAATTATTAAAATTAACAGACAGATTTAATTTAATTGCGTTTCTGAGTAACATGATATAAGATAGAATCTTATAACATGTTAAAGATGTCATGTCTTATAACATAAACTGCAAAATTAAATAACGATTTTGATTTCTCTATACTTCTCATTGTTCCGTAAAAGCTTGTTTTAAATAAACCATGAACCATGGAGATAGATTTCCCCTTTAAATCATGTTTCAAACAATTCATGTTTTCAGAAAGTGACTAATTAACGCAAAAAATCTCCCATCAAACTCAGAGATTAAATTTTAATTCACTTTCAAACGATTTTCAAGCTTTTCGTTTGGATAAACCACGGAGTTAGGGAGTAGAACTCCTAGGAAAAAGTTCCGTTTTTCATTAATATCTCGACAACCCCAGGTCTTAGAAACTCGAAACTTGGACAAAATTTATGAGGGGATATTTCAAGGCTATTCACCAAATTTCATTAAATTCGGTTCAGCCGTTTTTCCGTGATGATGAGACAAACGAAAATTTTGTTTTTTACTAATATCTCGAGAACCACTGGTCGTAGAAACTCAAAACACGGATATAATTTTAAGTGGGGCTATTTCTGGGCTACCCACAAAATTTCATCAAATTCGGTTCAGCCGTTCTCCCGTGATGGTGTGACAAGCAGACAGACAGACAGACAGCTTTTCATTTTTATTTATATAGATTAATGAATATATTTTTCAAACGATTTACACAAATATATTTCTTTTATTGGGTGCAAATGTGCATTATAAAATACGTAAAAAATAATTAAAATATTCTTCAAAAAATTTCAGCATAAGAAAATTGAAGTTTAAAAATTGATATAATTATGTATTAATGTACTATTTGCAAAATATAATTTTTATTTAAAAAGCGAGATCATGAGAAAGAACATGATCTTTAATTAATTTTCATGATATTTTAGTATACTGATAAGAAAAAATTGATAAATGTTTTAATGAAGAAATTCCATATTTATATGCTGCACTTGTATAAAACAACGTAAATTTAAAATTCACAATTTTATAAACAAATCTTGAAGACGAATTAAAGTTTATATTATGCACAAATTATTTCTCAAATTTCATAGTCCTTGTTATATTTTTTCTCGAGTTATACCCATTTACACTTTGAACATTCCAAACATTCTATTTCTGGGAAAACAAGGATTTCAAGTTCTGTTTTACACAGTAAATATCAGAAAACCTAGTGTTTAATGTTTGACTTCTTAAAGTTTTAACGAAAGAATCTACGTAATATTTATAACATTCGAATTTACACTTATTAAACATTTTTGTAGCATATTAAGAAATGTTCGTTTTTGAGGATATTTTCTGTTCCAGCCCGCTTTTAATCAAGAGCAACATATATCTGATAGTAGTAATATATCTGCTAGTTACTCATATGGGATATGTGACTCGTGCACGAAATGTTTAAAGACCTACTTGTACTTGTAACTTATATCAGTCGAGAAGTTCACAAAATTTATCGCCAAGCTTGACAAAAAAAAAAAGAGACGGACATTCCTTTTTATATGTTACCGGCAATGTATGAAAGCCGGCATTCTATAGAATACCTAGGTATTATATAGAATATCGAAAACTGATCGGCAATCTATGAAACGATTAACATTTCACAGATTTCCTAGGCATTCTATAGAATGCCAAATGACAAACCGGCAAAGTATGAAATACATCTCCGATTCATTCCTCTTTTCATATTTTGCCTAAATAGCATTTGCCATTCTATAGAATGCCTAGGTATTATATACAATGCCTAGGAAAAGTATATAATAATTCTTATATTCCATACTTTGTCTAAAACAGTCCGGTATTCTATAAAATGCCTAGGTATTCTATAGGATGCCGGCATTTCATACATTGTCGGTAACATATATAAATAATCGTTGACAAATTATTAGGTATCAAACTGCAAACTATTACACAGAGCATATTCTCTCGTGACAAGATAATAATGCTAACAAATTTGTCGCATAATATTACATAAGAAAATGTGCATATTTCCCTATATTTAATACTTTTAAAGTTTTATATGACTGTATTTTACATATATATTTTTTCAAATGGGCAATATCTTGGGAACATTTTATGTTAGCATTATAAAATTTCTATTAATCTTATTCTATTGAAAAACACATCACCTCAAGAACGGTTGATTTCAGTTTAGGGATAATTGAAACGTGCTTTCCCGACGAAAATACAATTTTATATATAAATCCTGCAAGCAAATTAAGTTAATATTTTGGACAAATCATGTCCCAAATGTCATAGTCATAGTTCTAATTTTTTTTAGTTATATCCATTCATACAAATTAATTAACTCAACTTCTCAAGAATTCAATTTCTGATAAAACAAAGCTTTGCTTGTTTTATACAGTGAGTTTTATGCAGTGTTTTATAAAATGTTTTATACAGTGCTTTATAGTGTATATGTTACCTGCAATGTATGAAATGCCGGCATTCTATAGAATACCTAGGCATTTTATAAAATACCGGCCATTTTTAGGAAAAATATGAAATATGAGAATTATTATATATTTTCTCTAGTCATTGTATATAATACCTAGGCAATCTATAGAATGACATTAGGTCTATAATGCTATTTAGGCAAAGTATGGAAAAAGGAATGAATCGGAGATATATTTCATACTTTGTCTGTTTGTCATTTGACATTCTATAGAATACCTAGAAAATGTGTGAAATGTTAATCGTTTCATAGATGGCCGATCAGTGTTCGGTATTCTATAAAATGCCTAGGTATTCTATAGAATTCCGGCTTTCATACATTGCCGGTTATATTACCGGAAATATATGAAATGATAAGATATAGATTCTATTCCTAAGATATAGATCCTTAGCTTTTAAAAATATTAATAAAGTACGTATACGCTTACATATAACTGACTTAGATATTTGAATTCTAGCTGCATTGTTATAAACGTCTGCAAAAATAATAAAAGTAATACACACTTTCGCAAAAAAAAAAAAAAAACTAGGCACCCCTAAAACATATTCCGGTCATGTCTAAATTTGACATGCAAATTCTTTTATACCAAGTATGCAAATGATTAAATTTGCAAGGCCAATAAGTGTTAACTTCGTTCATACTGCGCGTTTCTACTACGCAAATAGTATTCTATGAAACAGGTTAAAAATGTAGACGGTTTATCTTTGCTCATTATCGTCTTTCAGTTCCGTGAAGACACAACCAATAATGCCGTTACGACTTTGCCGAAGACCTTATAAGCAATTAGATGAGTTCGAACATAGTCGTATAGTCGGGATGCGTGAAACTGGCTGGTCATACCGAGCAATAGGCCGCCAAATTCACCGAACGGACTCTGCTGTGCAAAAAAGGCTGGCATTAATGTTTGTTGCAAGGAACTCATCGGCGGAATGAAGACTGTGGAAGGCCAAGGTGCACAAATGCGAGGCAAGATCGAATTATTGTGCAAGAGACCAGAACTGGCCCAACTGCATCAATTTCCGCCATCCAACGTGCTACAGCCTCTTCTATACCAACCGTGGTACCTTCCAAAACCTCTCGCTGCTTGGCTGAGATGGGGTTACTCTCACGGCGGCCTTTAAGACGTCTGCGCATAGCTCCACAACATTGACAGAGTCTTCTGAAGTGGCGTCGTAGCCGAGCATCATGGTCGCCAGCAGACTGGTATCGCATAATGTTCAGCGATGAATCACGCTTCAATCTTTCAGCAGATGACCATCGGGTATGTGTTGTTGTTGTTGAGACCCAGACCGTCCGACCTACCAGAAAGGTGTAAGGTAACTGTTTGGACGGCCGGGATGTGCCACCCAATTTAGACCGGAACCCAGTGGGGGAGGCATCCACAAGGACCGTACCCTCCTTCCCCTACCACCAACCTCTCAGAAGGACTTACGGACCCACATGTTTAACGTGATCGTACTCCGCGTGAACACGGCGGCAGTTTTGGCAGTGGCTGGAATCGAACCCGGGCCTACCGAGTGCAACTCCAGCGCGCTAACCAATGGGCTACCGCGCCCCTCATCGGGTATGTGTGTAGAGGCGCCAGGGCCAACGGTCCCAATCCGCTTTTACTCTGGCACACATCCATTACCCCTGGCGTGATGGTGTGGGATGCTATCTCTTACGACAGCAGGTCGCTCCTAGTCATCCTACGTACAACATTAACAGTTCAACGCTATATTGATGAAATCCTGTGGCCGTTTGCGTTACCGTTCATGGCACGTTATTCGGGGGCCATTTTCCAACAAGATAGGGCCACGCCACATACGGCTCGCATATCTGTGGACTGTCTCCGTGCTGTTGATACTGTTCCTTAGCCAGCAAGGTAATCAGACGTTTCGCCAATCGAGCAGGTATGGGACATACTAGGCCGCCAGATTCAGGCACTACGAAATGTAGCAGATCTGGAGCAACAATTGAGGAACGCCTGGCAGAATGTATCGCAGGATGACATTAGGAAACTTTATCACTCCTTACCTAGATGTATACAAGCATGTATTGGCGCCAAGGGGGGTTTCACCAATTACTGGATTTGAATATTCAATGCGCATTTGCTAACCATTGATGGGTACTGCGACCTTAATTTTGTAATCACTTATTTACCTGTGTATGAGCTGTACGCAGATTTAATTTCAATAAAATCGGTAATTTTCTTCATGGTGCTTCATTTTTTTAAAGAGTATACTATCAACTAGATTTTGGAGCGTAGCATTACAACAACGCACACAGTTTTATAGGAAGACTTCAAAATTTCCAGACTCTAGAAATTCCTACATGAAGGATCTAGTAGCTTTCCAGTTCTCTACACTTTTTCTCCAAAGTTTCTTGTCAGCATTACTTAACGAAAAGAGGATATGCATTTAGTTTCGCGTAAATACAATTTAAACATATATTTTTGTCCAGAGTCTTGGTGTAATATAATGATGTGTTTAAAACAGGTATTTCGTTTGCGAAATTGTTTCGGATATGTCATTTCGGAAACTGTTCCACCACGCACCCCATATTGATAAATGTTGATTGGTCTCATATTTTGTTAATGTGATTGATTAGTTATTGATTCATCTATATAGAAACTAGTAAGTTGCACAGTATAATTTAGTAATCGGGTTAAACATGTTTTAATCATAAATGTCCTTCTCCTTAACCTACTTTTTGTTATCTATATTTCCAGTTTATCAAAGAGTCGCCGAAGCCCCTGCATATTGCAATAAAGTAGTAAGACCAGGACATTGTGATAATTCTTCCCTTATGTATTACTACGAACCGAACGAGGAAGTGTGCATACGGTTCACTTACAGTGGATGTGACGGAAACGAAAACAGGTTTGAAACTCCGGAGGAGTGTGTAAGAACATGCAAACCTACAAAAGGTAATTAAAGTGAAACTTTTGAAAAAAGAAAAAATGTAACAAAATCCTTCCAACTGTGTTTGACATACAATACATAATTTAGCTTAACTCGATCAACTTCCTCAGTAGTCTGCAACTTCAACTTATAAACAATACGTCTTGAACAAACAACACTGAGGGACCCAAAGCACGAGTTCTCGATATTCCAAGGAACTTCCCAAATAAAAATAATTGTTGATTGGTGACGTGTCCACAAGAAGTTAGATTGGTCTATGTGCAGAAAGGACTGCTTTAGATCTAGTCAAGTAGAGCTTTTCCAGATGAAATTCATCTATTTTCTGCATGTTCGCCAAAATGGCTGGGCTTGAAAGAATGTGTTCCGGTGTATGTTCAGTTTTCATTCAGGCACTAAGTTCAGACCCTAACTAAGATAATAAATTATATATATGATGATATATATAGATGTTGAGGAAACATAAAGGATATTCAACTTTGTAGAAGGCTTTTCTGTTACCGGACCCTACTTAATACAAAACCGATTCTACATTATGAAAGATATATACGTAATAGTACTCTACCAATATGCATCTTGGTTAATTAGGGCAACTTAATTTAAAACCGATTTTACATCACGAAAGTTCTTTCCATAAAAGTACTCTACCAATATTCATCTTGTTTATTTGGGGTTTTTTCAGTGTTAAAACTAGTAATTTAAAAATCAAATTAGTGTCATCCTATTCGTGGCATCGTATTACATGATCCTCAAGTTCTCCAAATGTCTTTGAGCCAATAAATTAGTATGTCTGATGTAAAATTTGAATGGGAAATAGGTGTACATGCCCGTATTTTTCACGGGTAGTTTTAGTCCGAATAAATACAATTATAGACATGGTACTCAGGGAATACTTGAAGATATGTTATAAAGACGTTATAAAGTATGTAGATAAAATGAATGAAAAATTGCATATACCGAGGCCAAAAGAGTAAGTTAATTTAGTAAATAAAATTGACTTGTGAACATATAACATGAATTTGTTTGAATTTCCCAATTTTTCTACTTTGCACAATGTTTAATACTTCTGAAGTGTAGTATGTTCGATTAATTTTTATAATCTCTTAAATTATTATATATATATATATATATATATATATATATATATATATATATATATATATATATATATATATAATAAAAGAGAATGAAGAAAAAACGACACTGTTTCAAAATTTCGCCGGGGGAGGGGGGTTGTGACCCCCACTTCCCAGTTAAGCCAGCTTGATGTCATGACGACACTCCCGGAAGCAGATACACTGTCGTAAACCAAGTACACTACACTAAAACTGAAAATGTAAAGTCAAAAAGGTGAAAGACCCCCCATACTGACTATACCACAAAAACTGTATCTTCAAGTTTCATTACAACAAAACAGTAACACATATAACTATTTAAAAATCAAATATATAACAAGACAAACAAACCCCGTACACACGTCACAATCCAAGCATCAAAATTGTAACTGACACTGCCTGTGCTGGTATAAAACACCTTTTAACTGTTCAACTATTACTTCCGTGGTAGCATCATATCTCCTGTTCAAACTGCAAGTGTACCTTTATATAAATATAAGCTGTAACTTTCCGTTACGGTTATGTTGTAGAATTTTCGTATAATGTTACTTAGAAAACGCAAAGGGTAACCCTTTGCAATAGCCTCATTCAGGTAACTTAGATCGCTCCCATATCGATTTTCCTCACTGCTATTCAATCGTTTGCTTCTGATCAAAGAGTTTTATATAATGTTTCTGAATACATTACGATGTAAACATAAATTCCATTGAATTACGTAATTTATTTTAAAATTGAAATATATATATATATATATATATATATATATATATATATATATATATATATATATATATAATGTATAATATATATATATATATGTATGAATGATAGAGAGTAGCCTAGTAAGAAAAGATCTTGATTTGATTTGATTCTCCGCTGAATTATGAGTTCAATAAATAGGTTAGAAATGAATGTTAGCTTTAAAAATAGTTACTGTTATTTTGAAGGGTGATAGAGATACGCAGTTTTCTCAGCCATAATATTCATAGTTGAGTTTCAGTTATTTTAAAGTTAAATTATAGATTGAATCTCTTATTAGGAGACCAAATATTGTACAATATTTTTTTCGTAAACCGAGAAAACATATAGAAATTAAAATAACAGTTGAAAATGTTAGGAAATGTAAATATAAATTTATAATAAATATTGCCAAAGAATGTCTATGATCATGAATACTGTTTGTGAATATTTTTATGTAATGTATGTTTTGAATTTCTTTCAGGAACTCCATTCAAGTTGAGTTTAAAATATAGCGTGTTCAGCGGTTACAAATATTTCATAATTACATATAGATTTTACTTTCCTTATATACATAGTATAATGTATAAGGAAAGAATTGTGACGGGATCAAAAATTCGAATTTGAGTTTTCGACGGGAGAGCACGTTTCAAGCACCCCTGAACACGAATCATGTGATGTCTGAGTGTGTGTGTGCGTGTGTGTGTGTGTGTGTGTGTGTGAATCTGTGGAGACCATATATGTGACGAACGATTGAAGCGATTCGAACGAAATTTGGTACAAAAATTACAATTCAGGAATTCTGGAAGTCTGTTGCTTTTCAGAGCAATCGAATGCTCAGAACCACTCTAAATTTTCGAATAAAATTTTGAAAAATCATCAAAAAATGAAAACTTTTAATAAAGTTACGCAGACAGTCATTTCGTATGTAATTTTTCATTAGAACACGATTGACACAAATTTTGAGCACTAGCACGAACCGTTCTCAAGATACTGCACATTATTTAAATAAATTTATCGAAAAATCGCATAGAATAAAAAAATATTTGCTATTGTGAAATATGTTCATTTTTCATATGTAATATCATGCTATGAATTTAGTGATATCATTCTTGTGGATCTAGTTCGTACGATCCATGGGAAAAGATACTTTGGATAATAATTTTATAGTTGGACGCCAATAGTCATTTATCTGCTATAAGAATAACTTATTTCTCCGTCCACATCGCTTGGCGAAATTCTGTTACGAATTTGGCAGAATGCTGCCAAGTTGGAGACTTTTTAAAACATTGCGAATTTAACGTAAATGTCGCCAAATTGATAAAAATGACGCAAAATTAAGGAAAATGAAGACTAATTGACTAAAATTCAATATCTTGGAAAGAATATAAGAATCTACGAGTATTATAAGAATTATCTATTTTTCCGACTGCAACTTTTAGATAAAATTTTGGTGGCGAATTTTTCTGAATATCTCCTACTTGGGGACTCTTTAAATGTTGCCATATTGGCGATAATATCACCCAATTGATAAAAATTTGCCAAATTGATAAAACTGACGCTAAATCAATGAAATGACGACTAATTGATGAAAGTTCAATGTCTTGGAAAGAACATAGGAATAGACTATAAGAATAACCCATTTCTCAATCCATAATGTTTGACGAGAAATTTAGCTTGACGTCTCAACTTGGTGACTATTTTAAATATTGCCAAAATCGATAGAAATGTCGCCAAGTTTATAAAAATGACGCCAAATGAGAAGTAATATTCACAAATTTTGATTTCCGCCATGTGACTGGCATACATTCTAGTATATAAGAAATGCTCTTCTCTCCGTTTGTCTGTAACACTTTAGTGATGTATTTGGCAAATTTAGCGATATAACTAGCAAAGTTTCGCCGACTTGGCAATATTTCTTCTCATATCAACGAAAAGTTTCTTCAAAATTGCTAAATGGCACAAAATTAATGAAAATGAGGTCTAATTAATGAATTAATTATTAACAAATTTCAATATATGGACTATATCGCTTATTGGCGATGCTATTAATATTGATAACTGTTAATTCAGAATTGTGAGAAATATAAGTTAATTAGGTACTTTGAAATAGTTTTACATGTTGTTTTCCTAAAAATCGAAAATGTACGTTTCAATATTAAAAACACAGTACCGTGGATCTTATGCATTTTTTTTACAATAAAAGGAAAACATTTGTTGCATTATATAGGGAACGTCATGTGTTGCTCAGATCAGGTTTTTTTTTCTATATAAGATTTATTATTCTTATCTGATACTTGAAATAAAATAGAAAACATTTCTGACAATATAGAAATTTTCCTCTCGAATGAGGGATATTTGCATAATATTGAAAATGTATAAAACAGCTGGACGATCATCCAAACTTCAAACAATTGTAACTCGTCTATTACTTGAGACACAGTCCAGTTTGCAAGCTTGAATAATTCACATTCCCAAGTAACATATTTTGCCGTTTAAGAAATCTAGTTATTTTGGATTCAAAGCATGTTCCCGTAACTTTCATTTGAATTCCTATTTGTCCCTTTTCCTGGGGAAGGAGTTCATGTTTCGCTCCTTGAAATAAACTTATTTTACTTTGCAAAATAACAACTTGTTTTTTTTTTGTTTTTTAGTAGATAAAATACATTTCTGTCCTTCTACATACACCGTATTGCAGTCACGGTGAAAAACAGATGCATCCAACACGTTATTTTCCCCCACCGGTTCACAAATGCCGATATTGTAAAAGATCAGTAACACAGTAGATTTATTATAAATTGATCTCACTGATGAATATCAGCAGAATTTTGTACCTACCGATTGAAACAAACATGCTCGATTTCATGGAGTTTGTTTGGATATTTCTAAAGATAAAAATAGGTGTGTGTGAGATCAGAAATAGATTTCACACTTGTTATGGTGAGACAGTTTTATGCCAGTAATTTATTCTGTCTGAAACGCCTAACAATACTTCCAGTCTGAATGACGCCAAGGTTTACAGTGTGCTGACTCAAGGGTCAACCAAAATCATAAAATTAGGGATGTCAAGACAGAGGGGGTCGAACAAACTCTTAAGAAAATGTGAAGTAACGACATTGAATGGAAAGGCTAACCAATGGAGAAGATACGTGTGGCATCGCTGTGAAGACTACCAATCAAAGCAAAGTGGGAGTAACAGTCCTGAGGTAAAAGCGTCACAACCTGTGACATAAGAACGATGATAAAAATAGATTTATACGGATGACTTGGTAAGAAACGGTCGTACAGTACGACGACTTAGTGAGAATGGAGTTATGGAGTTAACAGATTAACAGTTCGACGTTAAGACTTACACAACGACTAGAGATATGGAGAGAACAAACTAAGAGAATGAAATAAGTACGAGTGTTCAAGTCAGCAGTACAATATGATCGGCGAATTACGCGTGGACGAATTACACTGCGAGTTGATTCAAGTAATATGGTCGGCGAAGTGCGTGCTGGTGACCAAGTCAAGACAGCGTTGAAGGTATGTGCTTCTCAAATATTTACAGGACGTCAAGTCATTTTAGGCATTTTAATAATGGTCTCACATTGTCTCCCTCCGCCGAAATAATTAATAAGAAGAAGAATTGTTGTAATTAAGTATATTGTATTGTTAATAAATGATTTATTGTTTAAGTTAAAATAGTGCAATCAATTTAGTACTATATTAATTAATATTACTCTACAGAACTCGCACGAAAGTAAATAATTGGAAGGTTTATGGCGGCATACAATGCAATATACAATAATAATGAGTTTCACGAATACGATAAATTCACGATCATGCCAATTTAGCAGTAGTATATTAAATAATAATAGTATACTTTGCGTAATCTTTTTTATTACATTCACCACTGTCTGTAATAGAATAAAGTTCCTAACATCTCGAAAACTGTAAAAAATCCTAAATAAAGATATATATATATTTCTGGTTAAACTACTTTAAAAATTTGGTAGTGTCTCCAGTGCCATGAAACCGAAATGGTGTGGCGGGAATAACATATTATAACGGATGTATTTCGAGAACTTAGAACCTGATACGAAATAAATTTTCCAAAAATGCTCCTGTAAAGGTGTGCACCGCAACAAAATTTCGAAATGTTAAATAATAGAAAAACGATTTTCACGATGAGATATAGAGATCAGATATGTGGTGCAAGAGTACATTATTCAATTAGAAAAAATGTACAATTGCACTTCTTCGATATTTGTTACTTTTGGGATGCAGCACACCAAAATGTTATATTTGGCGAATGGACGAAAAGCTTATTCTTTTAAGTGAGATGGAGGCATACAATTTCGCCCGTGGGTAAACAATGTGATAAAACACTCTAAAACAAACAAATTATTCTAAATTTTAAATTTTAGGTGGTTGGGGAAGTACTCAATCAAAACGTTCAAAATATAAATTGTTTGAAAGAAGCATTTAGAAGTGAGACATAATGTTGAATGTTTGTGACAATATAACTCGTATGACGTAAAATAAAAAAATTCCTGTTCCGATATTTGGTATTTTATAAGCGGCACATTCGTCATTAATTGACATCGCGTGAGTTGAAACAATTCTTACAGAGTTTCTATTTCAGAAAACCATAAAACTTGTCTTGACAATATAATCGATATCATAAACGACTCATCCTAGGAAGTTCGTATTTTGGATGACCTAATATATTGATCCTCAGTTTTTAAAAATAATAATAAAATACATATATGCTTACATATAACTGACGTAAATAACTGTTTTTAACTGCATTGTTATAAACGTCTACAACAATTATAAAAGTAATATTATCAGCTATGCCTTGAAGCGTAGCATTATAACAACGCATATAGCTTTGTGTGAAGACATAAAATTTCTCAGACTTTAGAAATTCCTTCCCCCCGATGAAGGGCCCACTAGCTTTACATTCTTTACATTTTTCCCCAAAGATCCTTCTCTATATTATTCTACGGAATGAAAATATGTATTTAGTTTCACATAAATAAAATCCAAATACACTTTTATTCCACAGTCTTTATGTAGCATAATAATCTGATTGAAACATGTATTTCCTTTGCAAAATTGTCTCGGATATGTCATTGCTGAAACTTTTTCACGTACCCCACGTTGATAAATGCTGATTGCTCTCTTATTTTGTTAATATTATTGATTTGTTATAGATATTCCAACTAATGAGTTGTATGGTACACGTTTGTAAACGGGTTAAACATGTTATAATCATAAACTTTCTTCTCTTTAACCTAATTTTTTTATTTATATTTCCAGTTTATCTAAGAGTCGTCAGTCCTCCTTCGGATTGTCGTTTACCTGTCAAACATGGAAGTTGTCTGGCTCATTTCAACTCCTTTTACTATGATCAAGAAAAGGAATCCTGCTTGCATTTCATCTACAGTGGATGTGGCGGAAACAGAAATAGATTTAAAAATAAGAAAAAGTGTGAAAAAGCATGCAGACCTCAAAAAGGTAATTAAAGTATCAAAACCTTACGAAGAATGAGTATGTAACAAAATCCCCAACAACTAGGTTTGATATACAGCAGAGCATTTAGTTTAATTTGATCAGCATCTTCAGTAATCTGCATTTTAAACTTATATACAATACGTCTTGAACAAAGAACACTGAAAGACCTAACACAGAGTTCTTGATATTTCAGGGAATTTTCCAACCTTATATAATGAACAGAAACAACAAGCACACAACTATAATTGAAGGTATTTTATTTAACTTCTTTAAGACGTACAAAACTGAAAGGCCAGAGCACTTTCGAGCGTAAATATGCTCTTCATCAGTGGCTACATGGAAATAGGAATGACCGTTCATATATAGACCAGAAAAGGTGACAAATTTGCATAAATACAATTATCAATAAACTTGCGTTTATCTAAGGAGAATCCAAAAATACAAAACATTTTGCACAGATTCAAAAAATCGAGCTCTGATTTTTTCAACCAGCAGAAACAACAAGCACACCACTATAATAGAAGGTATTTTATTTCACTTCTTTAAGACGTACAAAACTTAAAAAGGCCAGAGCACTTTCGAGCGTACATACGCTCTTCATCAGTGGCTACATGGAAATAGGAATGATAGTTCATATATAGACCAGAAAAGGTGACAAATTTGCATACATACAATTATCAATAAACTTACGTTTATCTAAAGAGAATCCAAAAATACAAAACATTTTGCACAGATTCAAAAAATCGAGCATAAATCACGAAAAGAACAGTAAAAATTTAAATAAATTTTTAAAAAAACGTAGAATATATAGTTAACATATTTAAGCAATTTAAACTTCATTAATCCATGAATTTTTTATTATAAAAGTAAAAGGCAAGCCAGCAACATGGAATTAGTGAGATGTTTGACATTGTATTTAAGATACTAATGCTTCGATATTTGGTTTGATGGAAGTACTTGCAATTCAGAGTGAGTTCTCAAGGTGCTCATCAGATATTTTGGTTCTAGTTTTATTCTTCGTGTGCTTCATCCTTGAAAACAGCTGCTGACAACTGTAGGTGCTTCCAAATAGCGATGACATGAATAAGGCATGATTGTGAAAGAAGGGGATTTTTCTCTGGGAAGATATATATCTTATAGAAGTCCAGTAAAAAGACAATTTTTCTTTAAGTTGAATGTCAGATTGTAGCTCTATGCATTCCCTTTGAAGTTTGGCAGGTAATATGTTTATGTCGACTGAAAATGGAGTCGCAAATATACCAAAAGATTGATGATTTTTCCGAAAATCTAGAATCTATTCTCAAATTCCTGTATCAAATCGAAAAGAAAGACTGCATATTTTTCGTTGTTCACGGGATCGTGTTTAGCCAAAGTGCCAAAATGCATAAAATTGTTTGTCTTAATTTCAGATTGCCATAGTTTCAGTTTCCTTTTGAAAGCTGTTATACTTTGAAACATTGTATTGATCAGTTGGTTTTCACCTTGAAGTCGCTTCTCTTGATTTAGTTGTGTCTTTTAATGACACTAAAGAAGGCATTTCTTAAGTGATATTATATTCGTCATCAATGCCTCTAATGAAAATTGCCAATTGAGCTGTATTAGTAGCATCAGTACTTTCGTCTATCGCCAAAGCATAAAATTTAAAATTATCAGCTTTATTCTCCAAACCTTTTCCGATAGATTTTCCTATTTCATCAATTCGCCTAGATACAGTTTGGTGAGCTAAACTGATTTAAAAGAAATCCCTTTTTTTATCAGGACAAATTATATCTGCTACGCTTTTCATACATTGCTTGTTAAACTCACAATCGGCATGCGGTACTGATTTTTTTGCTATCAGGTTTATAACCACATAACTAGCTTTTATAATAGAATCTGCTTGATTTGTTATTGTTTATAAAAACTTTGTTGAGATGATAGAATTCTTTTCAGTTCCGCTATTTTGTATTTACGACATATCCTTTGATATGCATTAAATTCCGCAGCATGATTATGTGTTGTTGTTGAGACCCAGACCGTCCGACCTACCAGAAAGGTGTAAGGTAACTGTATGGACGGCCGGGAAGTGCCACCCAATTTAGACCGGAACCCAGTGGGGGAGGCATCCACAGGGACCGTACCCTCCTTCCCCTACCACCAACCTCTCGGAAGGACTTACGGACCCACATGTTTAACGTGATCGTACTCCGCATGAACACGGCGGCATTTGTGGCAGCGTGCAAATCTAGCGCGCAAACCACGGGGATACCGCACCCGAGATGGCCAACAGCACGCGGTGTTCCGAGGTGGTCACCCACCAAGTACTAACCGCGCCCGATGCTGCTTGACTTCGGTGATCTAACGAGAACCGGTGTTTTCAGCACGGTACGGCCGTTGGCCCCAGCATGATTATGTGTGTAATTCCTTTTCTAATTGCAGTCTTTGGAAACTGGCACAAATTCCCGACATATTAAGCAGATTGTTTTAGTATTTACTTAGACAAAAAAGTAGTCACAGTCTTCCTTCTTCTATATATATATTTTTTTTTGTTCGGTTTTATTTTGAGACGCTGTGAAGGCTTTGCTGGAATTTCAAGAAAAGAAAATTGATTGAAAATTAGAAAGCAAGATTTTATAATCAAATAAAAATACTTCTATGTCTTCTAAATAACCAAAAATGTCCGTCGTTTACAAAGGTAGGTAGAAAGAAATATTATTAATAATCACTGCATTTTACTCGCTAAATCGCCACAAACACAAATAACGTAAGCAACTTTCTTCGGTGTTAACTTCACTCTTTAACCGTACCAGTGTACTCATGGCGCACATAGAGAGATAGATATTGCGTGGTAAATGTAGGAAGTAAGAGCCCTAGCGCACCATTTATAATGTTGAGAAGTAACAATTCACATGGGCGGCAATTTTGAACAAATACAATTATTTGAGAATGATTTTATGAATCTCTCTAGGCTAAAGAGCGTGTTAAATTCAAAAATCTATCGTTTATAAATTAATAGCATGTTAAAATTGTATTTGTGGTATTATTAATGGTATTTTTAGTCGCAATCTCATAAAGTTCGTAAGTTTGTGATTTTTGTTGGGCCGCATTCATAGCCGTCCTGGGCCAATGCGGTCCGGGCCACGGGTAGGACATGCCTGTTACAAGAGTGTTGCATTTTACTGTTTATCTTTTAAGAGTGATGTTTATGCACATGTTGATACCGGACACTGCAAACAGGTGGGTTATTTGTCGGACGCATAATTTTGTACACACTAGTATGATCTCGGATCCAAATTAATTGTTTAATTTAATCTAAATAAATATATTTGTTCACCACATATTTTACAAAGATAACGTATGGAGTTTGTAGGATTCGATATATTTTTAACTTTTATTTATACATTCAGGTGGAGGATAACTTGAGTTTCAGAGTTTTATGCGCTGTCCAAACAAGACTTCAGATGACAGGGATTTCACAACATTCAACGAGATAATTATCTTCCACGGAGTTTTCCAGAGGCCATTTTCTGAGACCTAAATGTCCTACAGAAGTGAAATAAAAATTTTATATAAATAAAATGGAAAACATGTTTATTTGTTTATTTATCTATTTATTTCTTTATTTGTGTGTGCGTGTTTGTCTCATCATCACGGGAGAATAGCTGCACCGAATTTGATGAAATTATTGTGTGGGCAGCTGTAGTCCCACTTAAAATTTAGTCCATGTTTCGAGTTTCTAGGACTAGGGATTGTTAAGATATTAATGAAACACGCACAATTAAAACTTCAATATAGATAGCATTATGCAGATGATATTTTTTCCTTAAATTTATTTGAAGAAATTTAGATAATATCGCTTAGAAATTGATTTAAATCCAATGTGCTTATGTGGCTGACAATGTTTATTAAATATTTTCCTATTTAAACAATAAAGAAATATATATAAAAAATTTTTATCGAAATTGCATTTTTGACTGGAATATATACATTATTGCCTTCAGGTTTAAAAATTACTGGAATCATTGATATTTTCCATTTATTATGTCATTTTTTTTATTTCGGCAAAGATTTTTGAAGCTCTTATATTACAGTAAGGGTTATCTGCTCATACATGGATATATCTTCTAATCTACGAGAATATAAATAGCAGGATATATCTTCCACAGTACATCTGCTATTCGGGTTAAAAAATCTGATCACCACTGTAGTCTCTAAATAATGAAACTCTGGTCTTACAAATATATGAGTAGGTCTCCCATTGTTAGAGAAGTTAATGGAACACTTTTTGTAATTGATAACAATAATATTTGTAAATAATAACGTAAGCTTCAATATAATTAAATATAGAATGAATTTTTAAAAAGTACTAATTAATCTATTTTTAACCATACTAATTATATTTTACCTTGTAGCAAAATTATATTTTAATTTATTAGCAAAATTATATTTATTATATTTTACCTTGTAGCAGGTGTGTTGTTGAGACCCAGACAGTCCGACCTACCGAAAAGGTGTAAGGTAACTCTTTGGACGGCTGGGAGTGTAGCTAAAGTGTAGAAGACCCAGACCGTCCGACTCGTCCAGAGGACTTAGAGTAACCAGTTGGACGGCCGGGATGTAGCTAAAGTGTGTAGTCGGTCTTTGAAGTAAAATTGAAAGGATGTACAGTTTTTCATAACAAACTGTGTGATATTCCACTATACCTCAATTTGATAAATTCCCTTTCCTACCATTATAGGATCCCTCTGACAATAAACAAATAATTTGTATCATCACATCCCAGCACCAAATTTCATGGCTCTACATTGCATAGATTTTGCGTTAAATACGACATAAATAAACATACATCTTATTTTCTTATTATAAATATATCGTTGCCAGAAAGACAGATAGGCGCACACATACGGATACCAGACATCTCTGTGGGCATCATCGTCGGTCCGTATTGAAGATTCTCGAACCTCGTAAATTCATCAAAATCTGAGAGTTAAATGTTTTCCTCGTACAATACTTGCCCTTTTCATCTACTATATATTGTAACGAAAGTGATGAAAACCCGATCTTTTTTTAATATAAATATTTAATTTTTCTTTATTATAGATTTACGAAAATTAGAATGTAAGCAAAAGCATATTTAAGTATGAAAATTTTAAAACTTCCCTTTAATTAAAATTAATTTAAAAGTAATGAACAAAATATTTCCATATGTAAATATTTTAATTTATTCATTTAAAAAAATATGATATATACAAACATATTTCTGTGCTTAATAGCTTTGCAGAAAGATAATTTTATCTTATTACAAATTTTACAGGATAAAATTATCATCGAAATATACCGACCTCAGTTGAAAAAATCTATACCGAGGAATGTTTGACTTCTCAAACCTTTATAATTCAGTAACATATACGATGCTAGTATATAATGCAATCGTTCTATTTAAACTCGTTTAACGTGGTGTGCAAAATTGTTGTCATAGCATGTAATCCTTTAATCGTATTTTTTTTCTTCTAATGCAAATGGCTTTAGTACAAGCTTAACCGTATTTTCATAATTAAATCTCTAATCTTAAATCCTAAATCTTGGACTTACTGATATTTTCTATCAAACTAAAACATAAAACACATTGTGACTTTTGCTAATTGGTAGCAGGAAGCGGATGGGAAGTTCAGCATAATTTTTATCTAAACCAGGAAATGATTTTTTTTTTGGAAAACAAAGCTTTATTAAGCATATGTTTAAAATTACAATGTAAGAACTAGATGGACAATTTTCTTGTAGAACTCAAATAACATATATATGAGAAATGTACAAGGCCTATTTCTTTTGGGAGGAGAGGGGGGATTTATATTTGTCTAATATTTACTGAGAATATTTGATTTGCCATTTTAGAGAAATTAATCTGAAAATTTTGCTTTTAAGGGAGTTGACGCCTCATCCTAATTCTTCTTTGAATACGTCTCTAAATCATATGAAAATTTTATACGATAGATATAGAAGTTTTAATAATATTGTTCTGCATAAAGCTGTAAAATAAGTCTCAATATTACACAGAGTAGTAGACGGGCCAACGGCCGTACCGTGCTGAAAACACCGGTTCTCGTTAGATCACCGAAGTGAAGCAGCATCGGGCGCGGTTAGTACTTGGTGGGTGACCACCTCGGAACGCCGCGTGCTGTTGGCCATCTCGGGTGCGGTATCCCCGTGGTTTGCGCGCTAGATTTGCACGCTGCCACAAATGCCGCCGTGTTCATGCGGAGTACGATCACGTTAAACATGTGGGTCCGTAAGTCCTTCCGAGAGGTTGGTGGTAGGGGAAGGAGGGTACGGTCCCTGTGGATGCCTCCCCCACTGGGTTCCGGTCTAAATTGGGTGGCACTTCCCGGCCGTCCATACAGTTACCTTACACCTTTCTGGTAGGTCGGACGGTCTGGGTCTCAACAACAACAGAGTAGTAGACATCATATACGTATTTATTTAGATTATTTTTTACGCGTATAGATAGCTTTATTTGATAAAAATATTGTAGTCGAATTTAACTGATATATTTATACGTGGTTAACATTAAATGTATTGCTAATTTCGTGAGATTTGGTGACATTTCAAAGCTTCTAGAAACACCTCTAAATATTAACAGTATTCTACGAGATATGAGAAATTTCTGGAAGTTTCTGTAGAGAGTCTATAAAAGGAGTCATCACTCAGTTGGAGGAAAGTTGACGCGATACGAGCTACACTGAACTGTGACTTTTGATAATGTTTTAGGAATAGTAACGGCGATTTGATGAAATTCGTCAATTTTTGGAGAATAGTATTAGTTGTTTTGTGAAATTGGTGGAGCATTTAAGTGTATATTGTTCCTGTTTATGCTGTGTTTGTAAATAAACGTAATTCCAGAAGATACGTTGTGACAATATCTTACTATTAACGCGTGAAAAACCCATGTTTGTCTGTATGTCCCACTTATTCCGAAGCCAATAATTGACCTAATGTTATCTGACTCCATAATACTATTGTATTGGTCTGCAAAATAATAACGTTTTTATTCCAATTGTAAAACGGCAAGAACTACTGTAGCACCCCAACGCCAGAAAGACCCGTGGTTGGTTGGCAGCAATAATATACAAATTTCTTTATAAGGCGTGTAAAGTATGAATAAATGACCATTGAATATGATGTGTTTGATGCAATAATTATTGCTATTGTAAAAATATTAGTTTTGTAGTTAAAGAAACTAAGAGTTAGTTTTGTAAAAAATAAATATAAAAAAAACAGTATACCTGTTCATTCGACACTGTATAAGGGGTGCATCCAGATTGTTTAAACAGAACTGATGGCGTCACATTGATGTTATCAATTTGATATTTGATGTTTCGGAGTTATGTATAGTTTTTTATTATTACTTTAAAATTTTCGAATTCGATATTTTGACATATAAGCTCCTTTAAGACATCTTAAACAGAATTAATAGGTCTTAAAGATGCATTGTTTTTTTGGAAATATGTACCTCTGTATATGTGTGTGTGCGAAATTTAGACACGAGAATTACCGCTACTCAATTTTCTGTATAGGTACAGTCGGCTACATAAATATCCGGGCTGCTCTTCATTCAGGCTCTATTGGTTGTCAAATTAAAAATGTTGTCAGACTCGCAATAATGTCTACTATAAATAAACGTGCGTCTAATTTCCATAAAGGGTCGTCGTCATATTTATTTGATCATTATTTCTGAAAATCAAAATGGCAACACCCATATTTTAGGTTATGGCAAGATTTCACATTTCTACATTATGATTAATATAAATATATGTGTGATTGCGCCCGTGAATAAGGCAGATACACGAAAAAAAACATTCAAAGTCCATCTTTATATGTAAGGCAATAAAATGAATGTCACGCATAGTCTGCAGGTATTTGTTTATTTTTTTTAAACTGGGATACTCTAAATCAGCTATATGGCAATAGAGTTTTCTATATTCTTTGAAGAATATGAAATTTATTTTATTTTCATAAGTAAACACTGAGAATGTCTTCTGGATCACTTGAATAAGTTCAGAGAGAGAAAAACATCTCATCTTCAGATTCTCCACCTAAAACAAATAAAACAATATTTACTAAAAGTCTCCAAAATGGAAAATATTCTATTCATAATATGAACAAACATGTACAAGCTTATTATTAATTTTTGACAAAATCAAACTTACGTCATCGCTGTTACGCTTTTAATTAAGAATCTTATAAAATTCACTCTTCATTATATTCTATGATTTTAAAGATTATGAAAAGTTTAAAAAACCCAATGTAACTAGTTGAACCCGTTTTAAACCTTTCGCATCTGGGAGTAATTGTTTCATCAAAAGACTTATTTTCAGTGGCGTGAGGTGGCGTGAAGCAAGGAAAGCTTCATTCATATATAAACTGACGGCATGGCTTCTCGTACTTAGTACACTTCCAAAAATAACAGCAAGAAGTCAAAGGATTCCTACGCAGCTCTAATCATAGCCACATTTACCTAGACTAAAGATGACTATGCTTACCTAGACCCAAGCGGGAGAACGCATCACGTGAGTAGTTCAGGACAAAAATCAAGTTAGCAACTAGAAAGATCAATCATGCATGAAGCATTGATTATCAAACACTTTCCACCTAAAATGCAATTTTATCTAATCATCTTTATTAAGATATTATACATTAAGAACTGACATTTCTTAAATTATTACAGTACTACAGCTTAAAAACTTAAAACTTCATCGAAAAAGATAATGTTAATTATACAAAATGAATTTTATTCAAATGACGTCATCGAAATATAAATCGCCTGCCTTTCTATGTAAAATGAATTAATATTTCATTCAAATCATTTATATTTCAGGATCCAGAGCTAAATTTTGTGTGAAAAAAAATTCAGCAATTCTTATACAACTCATTTTTCAGTCTCTTAACTTGTTTACGTTCTCTATAGCGTTAAAATTAGACTTCGTTATAGAAATAAAGGAAGTTTAGTGATCATTTAAAATCAGAATTATTGTAATTGGGTTGGCACAAAATTCAGATACACAGATAATACACAAAATTAAATAGGTTTTATGACGGATGCAACAATGTAGATTTAAACGATCTTTAAACATTGTGAACTTCACACAGCGAAGAAAAAAATGGATACCATATTTTATTGTGACATGAGTCACGTGATCTCTTCATTTAATATGAGTGTAATTATTATTTCATTTCTTTAAACTGCCCAACATATTTTGCGGAATTTTTCTTTCACACAATTTATGTGATAATTTGAATGTTTCCTAAAATTTTGGAAATAACTTGTAAAGTTCAACCTCGCTTAAGAAATGGTTAACAAATTATATCCCACAGGGTTCAATGTATTTCATTTTTTCATCCCGAATTAAATCCAAAGCTAATTGGGTGCTCCTAAACCCTAAACCCCTTTAAATCTTTGCCCATACTGAAGAAATAATCTCTCTTTAGAAATGCACATCAAATGGAATAAGTCATAATCTAAATCGAAATTTAAAATAAGGTCTCTGTCTTACAAAAGTCTAACTACATGTAGGTTCATGACAGAAAGATGCGTGGCCATTCAATTTCTAATCTATCCAGAACTCGAAATCGCAACTCAAATACTCTTTCTCTGGCTTTGACGTTAAATATCTCTTAAACTAAAGCTTAAATTGAAACATCTAATGTGGGCAACACATGAGTTCCCTACAGACACACAAATTTGATTTTTGTCATTTTTTCTTCTTTTGGCACAATTGACTAAATTAAGTTGAACAAAATAGCACAAAGTAGCAGGGATAATTATTTTAAACTACACTGAATTCGCAGTTTTAATTCAAATTACTTTTACATTTGGCAAATGAACATATTTTCACAGGAAACGTGGTAAAATTTAGAAGAACAAAAACGGTTAGCCCTAAGGCTATGGGTATGGTCCAATTCTTTTCTTTGTCAAAAATTCCGTTTAAGCAGGCTTTCAGTTGTTACATTTGAGCATACGTAGTCTTTTATTTTAGACTAGCCGCCTTTGGCGACCAGCCTGTTCGCTACCCTTGAAAATTCTGACCGTGGCAAACTCGTTGGCGCGACCTACCAGAAAGGTGTAAGGTAACTGCTTGGAAGGCCAGGAAGTGCCACACAATTTAGACCGGAACCCAATGGGGGAGGCATCCAAAGAGACCGTACCCTCCTTCCCCTACCACAAACCTCTCGGAAGGACTTGCAGTCCCACACGTTTAACGTGATCGTACTCCGCGTGAACACGGCTGCAGTTTTGGCAATGGCGGGAATCGAACCCGGGCCTACCGAGTGAAATTCCCGCGCGCTAACCACTGGGCTACCGTGCCATCCGCGACAATCTCCATAACTTTATTTTTATTCGGCAATTTTGGGAATCGAACCCGGGCCTACCAAGTGCAAATCCCGCGCACTAACCACTGGGGTACTTCACCCTCCGCGATATTCTTCATAACTTTCTTTTTATTCACCCAATTTAGACCGGAACCAAGTGGGAGAAGCATCCACAGGGACCGTACCCTTCTTCCCCTACCACCAACCTCTCGGAAGGACTTACAGACCCACATGTTTAACGTGATCGTACTCCGCGTAAACACGGCGGCAATTTTGGGAATCGAACCCGGGCCTACCGAGTGCAATTTCCGCGCGCTAACCATTGGGCTACTTTGCCCTACGCGACAATCTCCATAACTTTCTTTTTATTCATCCAATTTAGACCGTACCCTCCTTCCCCTACCACCAACTTCTCGGAAGGACTCACGGACCCACATGTTTAACGTGCTCGTACTCCGCGTAAACACGGCGGCAATTTTGGCTACCGTGCCATCCGCGACAATCTCCATAACTTTATTTTTATTCGGCAATTTTGGGAATCGAACCCGGGCCTACCAAGTGCAAATCCCGCGCACTAACCACTGGGGTACTTCACCCTCCGCGATATTCTTCATAACTTTCTTTTTATTCACCCAATTTAGACCGGAACCAAGTGGGAGAAGCATCCACAGGGACCGTACCCTTCTTCCCCTACCACCAACCTCTCGGAAGGACTTACAGACCCACATGTTTAACGTGATCGTACTCCGCGTAAACACGGCGGCAATTTTGGGAATCGAACCCGGGCCTACCGAGTGCAATTTCCGCGCGCTAACCATTGGGCTACTTTGCCCTACGCGACAATCTCCATAACTTTCTTTTTATTCATCCAATTTAGACCGTACCCTCCTTCCCCTACCACCAACTTCTCGGAAGGACTCACGGACCCACATGTTTAACGTGCTCGTACTCCGCGTAAACACGGCGGCAATTTTGGGAATCGAACCCGGGCCTGGTAACTGGTTGGACGGCCAGGATGTGCCACCCAATTTAGACCGGAACCCAGTGGGGGAGGCATCCACAGGGAACGTACCCTCCTTCCCCTACCACCAACCTCTCGGAAAAACATACGGACCCATATGTTTAACGTGATCGTACTCCATGTCAGTGGCGGAAATCGAACCCGGGCCTACCGCGTGCAATTCCCGCGCGCTAACCACTGGGCTACTTCGCCCTCCGCGACAATCTCCATAACTTTCTTTTTATTCACCCAATTTAGACCGTACCCTCCTTCCCCTACCACCAACCTCTCGGAAGGACTCACGAACCCACATGTTTAACGTGATCGTACTCTGCGTGAACGTGGCGTTAGTTTTGGCAGTGGCGGGAATCGAACCCGGGCCTACTGAGTGCAATTCCCGCGCGCTAACCACTGGGCTGCCGCGCCCTCCGCGACAATCTCCATAACTTTCTACATATTCACCCAATTTAGACGGGAACCCAGTGGGGGAGGCATCCACAGGGGCCGTATCCTCCTTCCCCTACCACCAACCTCTCGGAAGGACTCACGAACCCACATGTTTAACGTGATCGTACTCTGCGTGAACGTGGCGTAAGATTTGGCAGTGGCGGGAATCGAACCCGGGCCTACTGAGTGCAATTCCCGCGCGCTAACCACTGGGCTGCCGCGCCCTCCGCGACAATCTCCATAACTTTCTACATATTCACCCAATTTAGACGGGAACCCAGTGGGGGAGGCATCCACAGGGGCCGTATCCTCCTTCCCCTACCACCAACCTCTCGGAAGGACTTACGGACCCACATATTTAACGTGATCGTATTCCACGTAAACACGGCGGCAGTTTTGGCAGTGGCGGGAATCGAACCCGGGCCTACCGCTAACTTCCCGCGCGCTAATTTGCAATTTAAAATGACCATATGCTTAATTCCATCATCCTCATTCCATTGTTTCATTGTTCCATCATTTAAAATATCCATAAAATTAAAATATCCATTTAAAATATCCAAAAGTTAAAATATACATTTAAAAAATCCAGATCGTCCCATCATTTAAAATATAAATATAATAATTTATGTAGAGCAAAGGTGCTCTATTCAGAACCGTGACGTCACCTCCACCTTGACGTCCCCACCCACCACCTTCCCTGCTTCAGCGGGGGAGAAACGAACGGAACGCCGAGAAATTTAAAATCATGACGTCTTTAAAATTGCGATCCTGAAGGCAATTTTCATTATTTCTGGACCAGATTAGACTTGTAAGAATGCCAGATATTTCAGCTTTCTAAAAATGTAAATTATTAGTCGAAATTATGAGTACTTTTTACTATGCGAGAATTTAAAAACCAAAAATCGTTTTTTTGAGTCAAAAGTGACTTTTGCTTTAAAATCATAAAAAAATATTAGAATTTATCTCTGAGATTTGAAATTGATATATTTTTACTCGAAATTCTCTGCTCTTTCCGATGGTGTGATTTGTTTTTTTCTACGATGTCTGGATCGAGGAGAAAAAAGGGCAAAAATATCAAAAAAAGGTCGAAATCGCATAAAACATTAAATAAATAAAAAAATAATTAGAATTTTCAAAATCGGTTTTCACGTGTCCCCTTCCCACCCCCCAGGGTCTCCGATTGCCAAATTTCGTAACTCTCCGACGCGCGGTCGCGAAACGTATAGTGTATAAGACAGACACACAGACAGACACACAGACATTGCCTTTTATTATATAGATTTAGGCGATTTTTGCGTGTCATTTCACAAAAGCAGACAGGTTCCTTTTTTCTGATTCATAACAAACTCTGCTTAGTACCAGGATCACCCACAAGTCATGTATCCGCTGAATTTTATAAAATTTGGCCAGTTAGTCTTTCAGCTAAACTGGATACATGCAATTTTTGCATGCCATTTTGCAAAGAAGGCAGGTTCTTTTTCTCCGAATCATACTAAATTCTAATTAGCACCAGGGTCATCCACAACTGACTTATCTACCAAATTTTATTAAATTCGGGTTATTAGTATTTTAGCTAGAGTGGAGACATACATTGCACAGACGGACACTCCGTTACACACCCATAGACATCAGCCTAAAATAGTTTTTTCGAATTCTAGAATAGTCGAAAAGTGTAGAGTGGTCAAGTTACGATTCGACACTCGAAAACTCCAGTTACGATTTTCGACACAATTCCAATACTTTCCATATGCATTACCATGTATTGAAGGGAAAGTAAAATAGTTTATTTCAGCGCTTTCCCCTAATATTCCTATATAAATCTATCAAATTTCATATATTTGTATGCTAGAATGTTTGCGGTACCAAACATAGAAATTCGAAAGCCGTTAAATTTGAGAGGCGGCATCAACTACTTTATTTTAATAAAGAGCGATTTTAGCTTCCTGTTATACTATATTGTTTATAGCTTCTAGTTAGTTTTCAAAACCGTTTATATACTGTATACTACCTGAAGTTAGCATTTACTATGTAATAACTTTTATTAACTATTATGCATAGTCATATCATGAAAAAAGATGAAAATATTAAGTGACGGCTATGATAAGAAAAGAAATATGTATTAAATATCCATAGGCTCGTAGTATAAAGCTAATAATTGTGATGGCTAGGATTAAATATTTAAGGATTGATACTGATTTCCGCAAAAACGCAAAAATAATGAAATAAATATGAAATTATGAAATAATGAAATTATGAAATAATAATATTATGAATTTTTTCATAATAAAACGAATTATGATATGTTCTAGTAAATTAATGTTTGTATTCGATTTTGTACAGCAGTATAATAAATTACGTTTCTCACGGAATAAGATTCTCACATAGAATCAATGATGAAAGCCCCAACATTCGTTTTTCTATTCACTTTAACATTATTGAGTTTAGCTTATATAAGGAAAAGATAAGAAAGATAAATCCCACATAAAGCATTGATTATGAACAAATTCCAACTGAAATGCAATTTTACTTAAATATCTCTAAAATGTGATATATTCAGAGTTGATATTTTTAAAATTATCACAGTACTACAGTAATTTATTGGGCTTGAAAACTTAAAACTTCATCGAAAGACAATTCTAGTTACACGAAATGAACTTTATTCAAAAGGCGTCATTGAAACATAAATCATCTGTATCTCAATGCAAAATCAATGAATTTTTCTTTCATATCACTTATATTCTTGACTACATAGCTAAATAATTTTGTGTGAAAAAAAATCAGCAATTTTTATACAATTCACCTTGATTTGTTTACATTCTGCATACGGGGGCCAACGGCCGTACCGTGCTGAAAACACCGGTTCTCGTTAGATCACCGAAGTCAAGCAGCATCGGGCGCGGTTAGTACTTGGTGGGTGACCACCTCGGAACACCGCGTGCTGTTGGCCATCTCGGGTGCGGTATCCCCGTGGTTTGCGCGCTAGATTTGCACGCTGCCACAAATGCCGCCGTGTTCATGCGGAGTACGATCACGTTAAACATGTGGGTCCGTAAGTCCTTCCGAGAGGTTGGTGGTAGGGGAAGGAGGGTACGGTCCCTGTGGATGCCTCCCCCACTGGGTTCCGGTCTAAATTGGGTGGCACTTCCCGGCCGTCCATACAGTTACCTTACACCTTTCTGGTAGGTCGGACGGTCTGGGTCTCAACAACAACATTCTGCATACGTTAACATTAGGGCTTCGTTGCAGAAATAATTAAAGTCTTGTGATCATTTAAAGTAAAAGATATTGTAATTGCGTAGTCACATAATTTAAATACCCAGATAATAAGCAAAAATAAAACGATTTTAGGTTATGCTGCACTATATACAAATTTAAAAGATCCTTAAAAATCACGATTTTTACACAGCGAAAAAAAATGAATGTCATATTTTATTTTGCAATGAGTCACGTGATCTCCATATATCATGACTGTAATTACTATTACAATTTTTATTTAAAAACTGAAAAACATATTGTGCTGAAATATTTTCATACATTTTATGTGATAAGTTGAATAGTTTCTAAAATTTTCAAAGCAATTTGTGAATTTTAACTTTGCTTAAAAAATGTTTGAAAAATTAAGTCAAATAAGATTCAATGTGTTTCATTTTATCAACCCGGATAAAATCCGAAACTAATTGCGTGACGTTATAATTTCCATTCCAATATGTCCGCATAATTTAAATACCCAGATAATAAGCAAAAATAAAGCGATTTTAGGTTATGCTGCACTATATACAAATTTAAAAGATCCTTAAAAATCACGATTTCTACACAGCGAAAAAAAATGAATGTCATATTTTATTTTGCAATGAGTCACGTGATCTCCATATATCATGACTGTAATTACTATTACAATTTTTATTTAAAAACTGAAAAACATATTGTGCTGAAATATTTTCATACATTTTATGTGATAAGTTGAATAGTTTCTAAAATTTTCAAAGCAATTTGTGAATTTTAACTTTGCTTAAAAAATGTTTGAAAAATTAAGTCAAATAAGATTCAATGTGTTTCATTTTATCAACCCGGATAAAATCCGAAACTAATTGCGTGACGTTATTAATTTCCATTCCAATATGTCCGCATAATTTAAATACCCAGATAATAAGCAAAAATAAAGCGATTTTAGGTTATGCTGCACTATATACAAATTTAAAAGATCCTTAAAAATCACGATTTTTACACAGCGAAAAAAAATGAATGTCATATTTTATTTTGCAGTGAGTCACGTGATCTCCATATATCATGACTGTAATTACTATTACAATTTTTATTTAAAAACTACAAAACATATTGTGCTGAAATATTTTCATACATTTTATGTGATAAGTTGAATAGTTTCTAAAATTTTCAAAGCAATTTGTGAATATTAACTTTGCTTAAAAAATGTTTGAAAAATTGAATAGTTTCTAAAATTTTCAAAGCAATTTGTAAATTTTAACTTTGCTTAAAAAATGTTTGAAAAATTATGTCAAAAAAGATTCAATGTGTTTCATTTTATCAACCCGCATAAAATCCGAAACTAATTGCGTGACGTTATTAATTTCCATTCCAATATGTCCGACACACCGTCTCAACAATATACTACAATTTAATTTTGATAAAGTCATTTTTACGGCAGTTATCGTGTAAACGAACAAACAGACAGACAGACAGACAGACAGAATGACCAAAGTCATAAACGTTTTTCAACTAGGTTGTAAAGTGTTAAAAAAAGCTATTTGGTAGAAAGGTGATGGTACCGATAGCGTTTTTTACGGTTTAAAATTGCAGTTTAGAATAAAATATTGTGTAATGTAATTAAAGATTAAGCTATAATTGATGAATATATTTATGTCCTTTGGTATTCACACCGAACACCAATGTTGCTTTACATTCAACTTGCTTGTAGACATTATTTCGATGTTGAAATGTTCAAATGGTCTCGCAAGTGACATTGCAATATATATTTATCCATGAATAAACACAGGCTGCATCACATATAGACCTAAATTATAAAGAATTTTTTTTTCATTTCAAAATAATAAATATCACCGCAATAAATACACTAAATATCACCCCAATAAGATCACACTGGGGACAGATAAATTCAATAAATGGTTATAATTAAAATCATAATATATTCTAAATTTAAACAAAAATTTGAGATTAATCTGCAAGTATGTACCATATATTTAAACATAAAATCATGAAAATATACCAACTAGATTCAAGAAACACGCCTGGAACAGGCATAATTCAGCCCATAAATGGTCACAACTCAAATTTGAATGAGTTCCTTTTGGGTTAATCTGAAGGCCTTCGTTTCAAAATAAAATCATGAAAATTTTATAGTTTATAAAAATACACGAAACGCAGATTACATCCAATAAATAATCATTATACACATTTGATTGCTTCTCGATTTTGGCAGGCCAATACTTAGGCCTAATTTTAATTGCAGGACGATACCTTTTCTTCTAAGAATAAAATAATTACAATCAGCCAAGTACCTTGCAAGAACTCACTGGCAACATCAATGATGCTAAAATTGAAATTATATTAAAGCAGAAAGATTATATTAAAGCGAAATTATATTCACATCTATAATTCTGTGTCTTACTTCCATAATCCATTTTATGAGCACATTTCTCCATACATTTTTTCTCTGATGGAAAATTGTTGGGGTTCCTGCCACAACCACTGTAGATGAACGCCTCGCATGTCTCGCCGTTGAAATAAAACCTTTTATAGTACAATCTGCAGTTGCCAACATTTCTTGGATAGTCACAGACATCTTTCTCCTCCAAAGTACTGGTTAAATGCACCCTTAAGAGATTGCGGTTGCCATTTTCTGAAATGTAGTTGCAACAATTTAGTTAGAGTTAAAATAAATCAGTGAGTACTCGATAATTTTAAGGTTGTTATATTTTATGCATCGTGCGATTATTGTGGATAATAAATTAGGGAGTTAATTTATTATCCATGCCAGAGCATAAAAATTGTGATAACATTAAAAGTTGATTAAAAGTACAAAAGGTTTTCAAAGACAAATACTATCTCTTTCATAAGTTGCATAATCCACTTCAACGTTAAGAGCTTGCAATGTCATCTCAGTAGCTCAACGGTAAAGCATCGGATGGCCAGTTCGGAGATCCAGGGTTCGATTCCCTGTGGGGGTAGCAAGGTTCTTTACAATGGCGCCCGAACAAATCAACCCTGTAGGTTAGTGCAAAGATTTCGGAGGACTGAAAGTGACCCTAGTACGTCTAGTACGGATTCAGTGGACGCTGAAAGATTGAGCGCCGTTTTCAAATTAAGAAAATAACGACCACGCAAAATACTGACCTGGGTTCTATACACAGTATAGAGAAGTAAAATATTTGTACTAGTATGAAGGAAGAATTCATCTGTGGTTGTCAGATGCTTTTCTGAAGCGAAGCAGGTTCTCCTGCCTTAACCTCAACTCAAATCTGATTGCGTCAGGAAGTTTCGTAAAAAAAACTAAAACCCAACTGATTCGAACAAAATTTTATATACAGCTTGATTTAATCATGTTTTAGATTATGACGAAGGCCGAATTTTAAATTTTGATCTATTTAATGAGATATTTGAGATTCAATGTCAGATAATGAGATAAAAGATCAGTCTATGAGAAAAAATTAACTTCATGCCAAATCTTCACGCCAAACAGATCTTCACAGCAAACAGAATTTTCCATTTATTTGGTATACCTTATATAATTGTACAAGTTATTAGTAATTGTTTAATATTTAATAATGCGAATTTAATATTTTGGGATTTTACTACTTACTTTTATGAAATAAACGTCTCTGTTATTACACATGTAATTAGATACCTTACTTCAATTCAGTTTCGTGTCGCGAGAGACAGCTTTGCACGATTTGTTTACTGGCGAAGACTGGCAGTTTATTATCATATGCATGTGCCTATCACTTAGTGCTGATATTCTGCCTCTACATCCTGAAAGAGGGTGCAGCTTTATACTTTAGAATCCAATTGATACTATTAATTCGCATTTTATGCAGCTTAATATTGATAACAATTCGAACAAATATTATACACAGCTTTTGTCGCAGAACACATTTGTTCTTTTCATACTGTCATATAGCGTTCAACCTCTAATAAGATTCAAAACGAGCCTCACTCTGTGATATGGACCGCTTTAGTTCCTATTAAAGTCAACTGATATTAAAGCCAACTGATTTGATTAAGTCTTCTATTAAGAAAATAGGGGCACTGATTCTACACGACTTCAAACATTATATTGGAATCACTTAGCAGGCCCCCTTACTAACTTGATTTTTATTCAAACCCATAATGATCAGCAGAATCGCGATTTCAAAGGAGTGTTCTGCACAAATTCTGTTTATATTTTTGGAGGCTCCTTAGCGAACTAAAATTCGATACGATATTATTAAACTTAATATAGTCCTAGAATGTCTAGTATTTGAACCCCGAAATTCTGACTACAAATACGAAAACCACGAAATTGCTATTATTTTATTGTAAACCATTTCCACTGGACTGAAGGACACATTAAATAAAATACTGTCGTATTTTACTTTTTGGCCGTGTCATGCATTGCACAATTTATTATTATTCTGTCACACTTTTGAAAAACTGCTATGAAGGCATGACTAAGAATGCGTTTCACAATCAAACCAAATAAATGTAGTAAGTTCAATTTAATTTAGAAACGAAAACACTGCATGAAATTAAGAAAATATTTTTGCTTCTTGACTAAATCAATTTATATAGTGTGTTCAAATAAAATATAATCTTTCCACAAGGAGAAGAGAAATCAAAGACTGGTTTAATTTTGAGTTGAAATTATTATTATTGATAACTCTCATATTAATCAATATGCTTTGTCAATTAACTTTAAAACTCATTTCAATGTAACTAGTAGCTTCTAATTCCATGTTATGTGTTAATCAAGATATGTAATAAATCAAACACTGTTATATGAGCACACATTGGTGTGTTTTCTCTAATTTCCTTATGTTTACTAGCAAATACTTAGGTTTACAAAGATTGTTATAAATAGCAAAGATTATTACAATATTATAAATATACCAATTGCATATAAAAACCTTAGTACAAAGTTATCATTTGCAGTGAAATGTATTCCCACTAACATAAGCGGCAGATTTTTGAATAAACTGAAGCTTAGAGACAAAGCTGAAATATGATTTTGTAGGCTCCTGGGCCACACGTACTGAGAAACCCCCAGTAATATTTTTAAAAGGAATAAAAGGAAAAAGCAAAGAAAAATTAAGCTTCAATCTATGGCCAGCTTTTAAAACTCCTTGAGAATACTACAAATATATAAACAGTACATTAATTGAAGCCACTTCTGAAATTAATAATTTAGAGCAGGGGCGGCAAATAGGGGGCGCGAGGGGGCGCGGTCGCGCCCCCAAATTTTTCCTCGTCGTCTATCGGCGTCTCTCTTTTTTTATCGACTGTCCACTGGTCAGTTTTCTCACGCTATGGAGGTATGGAGCTTCAACAGAGCCAACCTTCACAGTGAAGCGTCTCTCTTCCTGCTGGAACGAATCACTTTCAACTTGAATAGATTGAGTTGATGTTATCCTTTTCACTTGAAAATTTCAAGTGTCCGATTAAATTTATGAGTAATTAGTGCATGATCATCCATTCCTTCTGCTAGAAATGCATTTCAGCAGCTCAATGCATTATATTCTTTCATAGAAACATCCTATAAAAGATATGCTATTTTCGAAAAGAATCGCTCATCAACAAATACTTTTTCTGGAGGCTCTTCAACTCTACAATCACTAAGTGATACGAAGTGGTCTTCCAGAGTTGAAGCCATAAAAGCACTACTTGATAATTTTAAAGTGGTGATTTTAACATTGGAAGAATTATCTGAAAACGATTCTCTCAATGGTGGAAGAGCCGAAGCACTTTTAACATGCATGACATCGTTCGAATTCTTATTCACTTTGTTTGTATTACCCAGTGTTTTTGATCAATGCAATACTCTCTCAAGTAATCTTCAGTCATCTGAACTTAATTTTCAGAATGTGCAAGCTTTGGCTAAAGCTAATATTAAAGCTGTTGGTTCTTTTCGCACTGATGCAAATTTCAATCAAGTGTGGAGCTTTGTGACATAACTTTGGAAAAAAAAATCTTACTCTGGACCAAAACTGAAAAGGCGTAAAAAATATCAAGCGAATTCGGAGGCGGTGAAAAAAAATCCCCATGTTGATGTTAAATCATATCACAGAATCTATATTCAATATGAAATTATAGATTCAGTATCTAATGAAATGGAGACAAGATTTAATGAGAACAATATATCTGTTTTATTTGCCCTTAGTTCAGTATTATCCGGATCAGATGTCGAAAAAGAAAAAGAAAATGTTTCAACCATATGCAAAATATATAACTTCCAGAAAGAGGAATTGCTATGTGACTTGCGACTGTTTTATTCAATGGTGAAAAATGGAAGCATAGACCATCCCAATTTTAAATGTCGCCTGGATTATTTTAAACAGCGGAATTTAAAAAATGTGTTTCCTGTCATAACATTATTAGTAAAATTATTTTTGACTGTGCCAATCAGCTCAGACAGTTGTGAAAGGGTTTTTTTCGTACCTCAGAAGGCGGAAAAATTATTTTCGCAGTACAATGGGACAAGAAAGACTTTCATCTTTAGCTGTTTTAGCTGTAGAACAAGATATACCACTGGATTATGATGATACTGTAACAAAATTTTCTCTTCTTCCAGACTCTAAGAACCGGCTTTTAAAACTTCAATAAAAGGTAAATAAATATAGATATTTGTATTTAGAAAAATTATGTTAACAACAATTATGTTAACACAATTATGTACAAAAATTATGTTAACAACAATTATTTTTCTCAATATCAATCCAATTTTGTGATCCCCCCTGTTAACAAATATTTTATTTATTCCATATTGTGGATTTTCATACATACAAATCTCGCACCCCCAAATGAAATGCTGAAATGCCGCCCCTGATTTAGAGTAAGTATATTTTCATTCAGCATTCAAAACTAAAATGATTTTTTACTTAATCTTTGCATGCCCTCCAAAGTCAAAATAGCAGTAGCCCTTAAAGCAGATGCTTTAATCCGGGAGGGTAATCATAGAGCTCACCTGCGGTTCATGCTTAGCAATTTGTGCACATACCAAAGACCAAATTTATCGTATGCATTTCTACGTATATCTAACTTCAGTAAAATATTTAGAAAAGACCGTGACACAGAATGAAGCTTTAAGATGATTAAAAATATTATGCGTTTTCATGTACAATATAGTCTCACAATTGAAATCTATAAAATAAATTGAAATATACAAAATATAATTTTTACCATCGCATTTTTCACGGCACTCATCCTCCGTCCCAAAGTTATTTTCGTTCCCGCCGCATCCTCCATAGACAAATCTTTCACACGATTTCGAAGAAGTGTTGTAAAAGAAATTAATAAAAAGAGCCTCACACAGGCCTGAGTCCGGAGGAAGAGAACACGGATTTTCATTTCCAGGTGCCATTACTGGGGAATTAATAATAATTGAATCTGAAACATATATGCAATTTAATACTGTTATGGGTTGACTTTACATAGTATATGTAAAATGCACTTTCAAAAAAATGTTCCAATCTCTGCCTGCAGTATTTAACTAATTCTTATCGAAAATCTTAATATTGAATTACGTTCTGTCTTCCGAAAAGTAGATACAATCGAACAACCACTGAGTTTCTAATGTGTACCGCTGTCGGTACTGCTATTAAATATACAGAGTGACTGCAATTAAAGTTCCCGGTTTGAAAATGGTCTCAAATAAAAAGTACAGGTCAGAAGGATTGAAATTTTGCGTGAACACTCGTGGAGCAATGGAATTTTGTTTGGTGAAGAAAAGAACAGTAGTTCAAAAGGTCGCCGCTAGGAAAATAATTGGCGCTTTACTACACTAGAATGCAATACAAAAGTCATAAACGTTGACTTACTCATTGGCTAATGACGTAATAAATGTTCAATATGCTGTCCTTCGAATGCTGAATTAAAGGTCGATCATATGCATACAAGTAATGAAAAAAAAGTTCCATCCATTGAAACAATGTTAAATTCTAAGCAAACGTAAGCCGTATCTTTTTTCACAAGAAGTGGATTTAACTTGTTTTGCATAATTGCTCTTAAAATGCTGCTGCAAATTTGCATAAGACAGTGACGTTTCAATAAACGTTTGCTATAAAAAAGGAAGAGCGGAACTTGTTCTCATAACTTAATGAAAAATCTCTATTGTTCTGTCACAATTACTCTATCATTAAAAGATCGTGCTCTTCTTGTCAAATTGTTTTATGAGAATAACAGCTCTTGTTTGGTAGCTCTTAGAAAGTTCAGAACGTTGAAACAGAACGTTAAATCTAGTCCTCTGTGTGGCAAAAGCTTGCGCAAAATGATTTTAAAATTTGAGGAGACTGGCTCTTTAGACATCAAACCTGGCAGGGGACGGAAAGCAGTCGATGGAGAGATAGTGGAAGACATAGCTACAGCGTTAGAAGAAGAGCGTAACGCTAATGCATGTACGAGTGCACGTGGAATTGCCCGATCATTAGACGTACCCTCCAGTATGGTGCAAAAAATTTTGAAATACATTTTGAAATGTTATCCTTACAAACTGACCCATGTTCAATAGTTGCTACCTGCGGACAATGTTGCACGTGAAATGTTCGCACTTCAATATGGCCCTGAAACGTTTTGTGGACTTACCATGCAGACTTCCATCTCCACGGAACAGTTAATACGCAAAATTGCAGAATCTGGGTAATCGAAAATCCACAGGAACTACGCCAGGTGCATCTTCATTCCCCCAAAGTCACTGTGTGGTGCGGATTTACAGCAGCGTTTATTATCGGGCCTTTCTTTTTTCAGGAAGTTGGTCTTCATGGCCCCGTCACCTGTTCTGTCAATGGTCATCGATAAGAACGTCTTTTTAAAAGGCACGTTATAACCACACTGCAAGAACGCCAGTGTATCGATAACACTATTTTCATTCAGGATGGGGCTCCACCACATATCGCAAAACCAGTGAAGTGGCTACCTCGCAGTCATTTTAAAGATGCCAGAATCATCAGCTGCCAATTTCCTGTAAGATGGCTAGCACATTCTCCTGACTTCAATCCATGTGATTTTTGGCTTTGGGGGCATCTAAAGAATGTGGGGTTTAATGGACACATTGGCAATTTAGCGGAACTTAAAGCTAGCATCACGCATCACATCCACAACATCTCTACAGAAACACTCAAATATGTTGTTCAACAGGCTATTTTGAGCCTTCAGCTTGTTTCAGAATGCAAAGGATAGCATATTGAACATTTATTACGTCATTGGCCAATGAGTAAATCAACGTTTATTACTTTTGTATTGCATTCCAGTGTAGTAAAGCACCAATTATTCTCCTAGCGGATACTTTTTGAACTTCTGTTTCTTTACCAAACTAAATTCCATTGCTCCACTAGTGTTCACGCAAAATTTCAAATAATTCTGACCAGTGCTTTTTATTTGAGACCATTTTCAAACCTGAAACTTTAAATATAATCACCCATCACCCTATATTTATATATATATATATATATATATATATATATATATATATATATATATATATACAGGGTGAGTCGGAATTGTTTTTACAAAAGCAAAGGGGCGATAGTACCCCACCAGACAAGCAATAATTACCATGGAACATAGCATGATCGCATTGCACTCAGAGAGGCAGAAAAGAGTAAAATTAGAATACGAACCTGCACGTACACCAGTGTTGGGAAAGCGAATGAACGATACCAAACGTTGCACAAACAGATTTATTGTGCAGCGAAAAACTCACAGCAAGTGCTCAAAGTGGCGACCACGCGTGTCGTTGCACCGTTCACACCGGCGAAGGAATGACTGACGCACCCTCTCGAAGATTCCGAGTGTTGTGTTAATGTGGTCTGCGGCAACAACGATGCGCGCGACGAGATCTTCCTCCGAGTCCACAGGCGTCTCGTACACTAAAGACTTCATGTGGCCCCAGAAAAAAAAGTCCAGTGGGAATAACTTGCAGCGTTGAAGTTGTGCCGGTTTCTAAAGGGCAACGTGTGCTCTGATTAGCTATCGCCGGAACCTACTAGGAGCCAGTTATGCTGTTCTGCTCCCTCGACATTTGCATACGGTAACTGCGTCCGTGTCTGGCGTAGGAGATACTACGTAGGCAGATACACAATGACGTCAGGGGCGCTGACTGCGTCATGCTCGACGCGGTTCGATGTGCCTCTTTTATGCCTCTCAGAGTGCAATGCGACCCAATGTTGCATGGTAATTATTGCTCGTTTAGTGGGGTACTATCACCCCTCTGCTTTCGTAAAAACAATTCCGACTCACCCTGTATACAAATATATATATATATATATATATATATATATATATATCGCAGCAATTTTTAGTCACTCAAATTCAAATACGCTTTCGAAAAATGAACATTTTCATATATATATATATATACATATATATAAATTCTCCAAAAAGAATATATAAGAAAATAACAAAGAGGTACCAGAAATTGGCCAGGGGGGTTGTGACCCCCCACTCTCCGGTTAAAGCATGCTTAGAGCAGCGGCAAACACTCCCGGAGGCCGGTACCAATTCGATAAAGTTAGCACACCATAAAATTCAAGACAACACAAATAAATACATACCAAACCACCAGAAAGGACTCGAAGAAAGAACACGAGTTGAAACGCCAAAAATCCAAGAAACACTCTCCATGACCATTGCACACATATAATCAATACCACAACATGTGTTCAAGTATGTTCCCCAATATCTCATATATTCCTTTTGGAGAATTTGTATATTGGTGAACGCGTGTTTACGGCTGCTAGGCGCCTTATTTGTCGTTCGCTCTTTGTTTTGCATCTGTTTCTTAGAACATTTAGTGACTTTTGTGTTTATATATATATATATATATATATATATATATAAGATAGGATTTTTTAGGCTATTTCGCAAACTAATACAGGTTCTCTATTTTGTTGATCCGCGAAATTTTAATAGATTAAAATGTTCTACTAGACAAATATGCGTACCAAGTTTCGGCTCTCTAGGGCGTGAGAATGTATGTTAAAAGTGCTATCAAATAAGCTGAAACAGACAGACAAACAGACAACCATCAGTCATGACGGGCTAAGTAACGATTTTCATTAAAGAAGGTGAGGATTTCAACCAGTTTCGAAATCAAAAATGTCGTCTTCTCTTTCAGGATATGCACGAACAGTAACCTCATTTATTCAAGTAAATTCTCCAAATGATGCCGAACTTAAGCAAGTGCGATCACGCTTCTTGTTTGCCCTGAAGAAGAAAATATTTTTCTTTTTTTTCCGCTTTAGAAACCTGTTGACACAATTAATTTTTATGCTGTTGTCATGCGAATACTTGCTATATAACTGCATACAACTTTAAAGTTTTAACACCAGTCTTGAGCATATTTTGATTGATACTCTACCAATATTTGAAGTTAGATATCACTTAAAAATCATATGAATGTTAAATAATACTTAGCTATATTCGTTTTGGGCGCTGCGTATTATTTTAAGTATTTTTGTCTTTTTTAATTTAAGGGTTAATAATATCATTAAACAATATTAATGTCATTAATAATAGCATTAAATTGTATTAATATCCTAAAACTATATTAATGTCATTAATAATATCACTAAACTATATTAATGTCAATAAAAATATCATTTAACTGTATTAATATAATTAAACTATATTAATGTCAATAGATTCTACTTAGATGATAAAAAATTGCTCTGAAATCGATTATAAATTTTGCAAGCTCTCTATATATTTCTATGATTATTGTCACTGGTAATGTATTTACTTACTTGCACATTCCAATCCAAATATTGTGATTACCAAGGTACCAAAAATAAATTGATTCATAGTGATGAAGATGAAATCACAGGCACGTCTTCTAATGGGATAAATTGCTACGTAAATAATAAGGAAATAACAAAATTCAAATAATTAAGAAAAGTTCTTAAATTAACATAAAACAAGTTACTAAAACAGCAAGAAAAATATATAAATATGCAAATTTCGTTGGTGAAATATTGATGACTGTAACATTTATCAAAAATTATTTTTTCATGTTCTCATACGTGTTTATAATAATATGATTATAATAAATCATAATATACAATGTAAAACATTTTGCAACCTTTGCTCATTTTTTTCGGCGTTTATGAAAAATTCAGCTTCATTTCTGAAATATTCAGCTAACTACCGTTTGTCGAAGTATTTTCGTATTTTTATATTTTTAACACTTTACAACATAGTTGAAAAGTTTTTATGACCTTGATCATTATTTCTGTATATATGTATGTATATCTGCTTGTTCACACGACAACTGCCGTTAAAAATCACTTTATCAAAATGAAATTTTAGTACGTTTTTCAGATAGTCCGTGTGACATATGGGAATGTAAATGAATAATATTGCACAATTAGTTTTGGATTGTACCCGAGTTTAAAAAGTAAAATACTTCGAACCCTATGGGACCTAATTTTTCAAACATTTTTTAGACAAAGTTACAATTTACAAAGTGCTTTGAAAATTTTTGGAAATATTCAAATTATCCCATAAAATAGATAAAAAAAATTGATCAAAATATATTCGGTAGTTTTTACTTTTACTGCAATACATGGAAATGTATAGGGAAAGTATTGGAATCATGCCGAAAAGCGCAACTCAAGTTTTCGACGCATCTACCCGTTTTGAGACTACTAGAATACGAAAATTCTATTTTTAGCGTGACGTATGTGTGTGTGTCTTTCTGTGCAATGTATGTATCCACTCTAACTCAAAAACTAATCGACCAAATTTCATAAAATTTGGTGGGTAAGTCACTTGTGTGTGACTAGTGCTGATTAGTTTTTGGTATGATTTGGGATAAAAAAAAAACGCCTTTTTTGCGAAATGGCTCTCAAAAATCGTCAAAATCTAAAATAAAAAAGTATGTAACTACATATATCAATAAAATGCTTGTTTTATACTTAGCGTTCAACGATGAAAAGAATAATACCAATCCCATTACACTAGGACTAGTCGTTCTCGAGATATTTTAGAGTTTTGTATTTTCGCTATGTCACCTTTGAAAATAAGTCCAGTTACCAAACGACAACGAAAATTGAATTAAAAGTACAAATTCAGTGTAATTTAATACAATTATGACTCTTATTTTGTGTAATTAAACTCAATTTAATAAATTATTGAAGAAAAAGAGAACATGAAGATGAGTCTGCAGGGAAAGTCATGTGCTGCCCACATCATATTTCTTAAATAAAAATTAAAATATTAATTTCACCTATATTATATGAAGAAATCAAGTGACCCACTTCAAAATAATATATGGCATCCATCTTTTCTCAATATCAAAATCGTGATTTGTAAAGTTCTTTTAATTTTATATTTAGTGTCCTAAATCTGTCCTAAATCCGCTTTATTTTTGTGTATTTGCTGCTCATCAATATTCTGCGCCAACGCAATTACAATATTTTGTAGTTTAAATGATCGTCAAACTTTGATTATTTCTACAACGAAGCCCAATTTCAACGTATGCAGCATGTAAACAAATTAAGTTATAAGATGAATTGTATAAGAATTGCAGATTTTTTTTAACCTAAAATTCTTTAGTTCTAGAGTCTGGAATACAGGTGATATGAATGAAATAGTTATGGATTTTATATAGAGAAGCAGACGATTTTATATCATTGTCTTTTTGATGAAGTTTTAAACATGGAGTTAGAAAGCACTTTTACCTCCATGGTTTAAAGTTTTAAGTAAAATAAATTATTGTGGTGCTGCGATAATTTTGAAAATATCACCGCCAAATGTATCGCATTTTAGAAATGTTTAATTAAATTGCATTGCTGTTGGAAAGGGTTTCATAATCAATGCTTTATGCATGATTGATCTTTCTTGTTATATATACATTTTCATAATTATCAGGAACCTTACTCCCCATTACGGACGGGTGACTCCCCCGAAACTTTCAGTAACATGCTTGAAAATGTTATACAGTGTAGATGTTGAAGCAAATGATTGTGTCAGAGCTATATATATGATAAAAGTGGGAAGTATTACTATAACTACCAATTAAGTAGTTACATGTTTAGTAGCATTCATAATAAAATAATTTTTCCGTTTATATGTCACATTAGATAATATAGTGGAATAAAGTGAGGTGAAGTAACAGAAGCAACATTCCACTCACAATGAAAGTCAATGTTTTTATCAATTAAAGCAAACGTTTTAATGGCTTACACGATGTTATACTGAAAGTTGTATCCACTAATTTCAACATACGCAATCGGTACATTTTTACCTCACAAACAGCTTTTCCTTAAAATTGTTTTTACTCCGAGATGATTATATGAAACTTCCTGCTTGGATTAAATCGTAAGGAGCCTTTTTTTTTTTTTTTTTTTTTGCTGACATCACTTGCAGTGTGTCAAGTATTTTGCTGTAATCATTTCGCTTCTCTTGTTTCAACCCACTGCATACTACTGGCTGTATTTCAACAGGTCTACTATCAAACTATCTCTACTATCAAAATGTATCACCCTATGTTTGAATCTATTTGTGCATATACGTATTTTTAAATATTGCTGCCTTTGTCAATTCTTGGCATAGAGGTTTTCGTTTGTCTTAAAAAAAAGTCACAGATCTGAATGTGTGCATGAGCTAGTATTTCAAAGATAAATGTTATTAAAATACTCATCTAAGCTATCGCGATAAAAGTTATTTCAAAGGAAATATTCAAAACTGGAAGAAAAATATTTATACTTTTCTGGGTTTTTTTATATTTTGACGTCTTTTTGAAAATTTTAAACAAGAACTGTTTCATTGCCATGAAAATATGTTAGAAAAATAAAGAACATGTTTAAAACATTCTAAAGTTTGTATTAATATATTAATACAAGCATAATCAAATCGTAAATAATTAACTTCTCACAAAAAATAATATTTAATAATGTTTTTATCCAATTATTATGAGAGTTAAATGTTTGCAACCAGAAAAAGTGCTACAAAATTCAAATTTATCCCAAAAACAATTTTAATTCAAAGAGTTGTTAAGTAATGTCTCATGATATCGCATTGGCATTTTCTCCTTCTCAGATGTTGTTGAAGTTAAATGTTTACAACTTAATTTTTTTTTTCGATTTTTTTTTTCTAAATTTATAACTTTAAAATTTTAGAGATATTTTTTCCTTACCAAACGCAAACGCTGATCAAATCTAATGCATATCTCAATATTTTACTGACCGTTTTGCAATTAATTTTCACGAAGAATACGGATATTTAATCATTTTATTTTTCCTGTCTAAATTGGAAGTTGGCTAAATGTCCATCTGAAAGTTAAAGCCTCTATGTTAAAATCTCGTTTTAGGTAAGTATATTATTCCTAGAGTTAGTAGTGATATTAAATCACTTTATATAACAAGCTGTATTTTGAATTGTTGATCCTTTTATTTTCTTGTATACATCTTTATAGAAAGATTAGAAATCTGGCTAATGTCTAGTAGTTGCATGTTCAATTCTTGTCCAAAACTTTAAGTCAAAACAAAATCAAAACAGACAATTGTAAAACAACGTGCTAAATAATGCATCAGGAAATTGTTAACTTATTTATTTTTAGTGAAGTGGTCTAACTTTTTAACTCTTATGTGTAAAGAGTGGAAATATATGTTTTTAAAAATTTTAATGCCGTGTGTAATAGATGAAAAGGTAAATATGAAATTACAAAGTATGAACGTTCCACAATATGATATTCCACAGATATTCTTCAAACGAATTAAATTGCAACCCAGCGTTTACTTTATTGCATGAGAAATTTCGGTTATACTCTCTTTATAAGTAGAAAAAATATAACTGACATATATTATTTTCCTTATATATATAATGTATAAGGAAAGTATTGTGACGGGATCGAAAATTCGAATTCGAGTTTTCGACGGGAGACCATGTTTCAAGCATCCCTGATCACGAATCAAACATTTTTGAGGTGATGTCTTTGTGTGTGTGTGTGTATGTGTGTGTGAAAGAATGTGTGAAAGTATGTGTGTGTGTGTGTGTCAGTGAGCCTATGGAGACGATATCTCACGAACGAATGGAGCTATTCGAATGACATTTAGTACAAAAATCACAATCCGTGAATACTGGAAGCTTATTGTTTTTAAACGAAATCGAATGTCCAGAATCCCCCTAAATTTTCGAGTGAAATTGTGAAAAAAATCATCAAAAAATCAAAATAGTTAATAAAGTTACACAAATAGACATTTCTTATGTAATTTTTTCTTAGAAAACGATTGACATAAATTTTAGAACGTTAACATGAACCGTTCTCGAGATATTGCACATTTTTCTAAAAAAATATCAAAAAGTCATATAAAATAAAAAATATATATTTCCTATTGAGAAACATGTTCACTTTTCATATGTAATACCATGCGATAAATTTGGTGACATCATTCTCGTGGATTTAGCTCGTTCCATTCATGAGAAAAGATACTTGGAGTAATACTTTTGTATTTGAACGCCAATAATCATTTATCTGCCAAAATAATAACTTATTTCTCCTTCAGTAAAGCTTGGCGAGATTTTGGCGACGAATTTGGCGGAATGTCGCCAACTTGGCGACTTTTTGAAGTATTGCCAAATGGATAAAAATGACGCTAAATCAATGAAAATGATGGCAAATTGTCAAAAATTCAATATCTTGAAAAGAATATAAGTATCTACTATAAAAAAAACCTATTTTTTGTACTGTAAAAATAGTAAATTCATAAGGAAAGTCATATATAAGGAAGGAGTCATATATAGCATTATATAAGGAAAGTCATGTGTTGCCCACATCAGATTCTTTATTTAATGCATAAGGTGCACTGTTGGTGTATGGTACACTGTATATATATCGAATGAAATGCTCAAATTTCAAAAAAAAAATTATATAATTTCGCATCCCATATATATATATATGACTTTTTCTTATACAAATAAATTTTGATTTTTTGGGAATAAAAATATAAAAACTAAGCCATCTTCTAATTGGTTTACGTTGAAATGCAGTAAGCCTTTTTGATCAGCAGATAAAAGTATTCACGCAAAATGTGACTCTAGTTGTTTTAACTGTTATGTTTACGAAACACAAAATTTATTTTTAATTAATGAATAATTATTTATTACCAACAATATTAATTCCATCTCATGTAACAGCTACATACTTTCCCAATGTCCATTTGAAAATGTCGACTCAATTAAACACTCATATTCTTCATATTTCAAAATATTTAAATCATCTTGTGTTGCAAATATTATCTCAATGAAAAAATTGGTTTGTTTTTTCAGATTTTCGGATTGAATGCAGTTTATCTGTGCCAATATAAACTGTTTTGATACCATAACCATCAATATAGTAGTTCAAACAATATATTTCCTCCATATATCAAATATTACAACGAATACTTCTGAAATTGTTGTTGTTTCCTCGTTGGAAATAATGCTATGAAAATATAAAAATTCGCATAATTAGATCATGAGAATTACTAAAATAATTATGAGAAGTTTTAAAAATATGATTATGAGAATTACTAAAATAATGAGAATCAGAATTACTAAAAATATAATCTTGTGAATTTTTTATGTGAATATGAGAATAACTAAAGCTATGATCCTGAGAATTACTAATAAATATGATTTTAAAAATTATTAAAAATATAATCAAAAGAGTTACTGAATATTATATTTAGTTCTAATTTTTAATATATTGTATCTACACATAAAATTTGAAAGTAGTAGGTCAATTCGTTCTTGAGTTACCATGTCACAACTCCCACATATATACACATACACAAACATGCATACACATAGACATATACACACATATATATACACATACGCACATAAACGAAAATATTTTGATAAGTGTTCGAGATGGGTTCATGAGATTTTAAAACACGTTTATATCCCTCAAAATCCCGACTTCAGAAATTTTCACTAGAAAAAAACTTTCTCTATACACTAGTATCAGAAAGAAAACTTAATATTTTACTAACATTTTAAGATATTTTTACTTTCCTTATATATATAGTATAATGTATAAGGAAAGCATCGTGACGGGGTCGAAAATTCGATTTCGAGTTTTCGACGGAAGAGCACGTTTCAAGCATCCCAGATCACGAATCGAACATGCCTGTGTGTGTGTGTGTGTGTGTGTGTGTGTGTGTGTCTGGAGACGATATCTCACTAACGAATGGAGCGAGTCGAATGAAATTTAGTACAAAAATTACAATCCGTGAATACTGGAAGCCTATTGTTTTTAAACACAATCGAATGTTTAGAACTCCCTAAATTTTCAAGTGATATTTTGAAAAAATCTTCAAAAAATCAAAACCTTTAATAAAGTTACGCAAATAGACATTTCTTACGTAACCTTAGAAAACGATTGACATAAACTTTAGAACACTAGCATGAACCGTTCTCGAGATATTGCACATTTTTCAAATAAATTTATCAAAAAATCCTATAAATTAAAAAAATTATTAACTGTTGAGAAATCTGTTCACTTTTAATATGTAATATCATGCGGTAAATTTGGTAAAATCATTATCCTGGATCTAGCTCGTTTCATTCATAAGAAAATATACTTTGAGTAATACTTTTGTATTTGAACGCCATTAGTCATTTATCTGCTATAAGAATAGCTTATTTCTCCTTCCATAACGCTTGGCGAGATTTTGGCGACGAATTTGGTGGAATGTTGGAAGAGAACTGGGAGATTTTTTTTTAATGTTGACAAATTAATGAAAATCTCGTCAAATGGATAAAAATGACGTTTAATTGACGAAAATTCAATATCTTGGAAAGAATATAAGTATCTACTATAAGAATAACCTATTTTTTAACTGTAAAAGTAGTAACTTCATTGCATTATATAAGGAAAGTCATGTGCTGCCCACATCAGATATTTTAAATAATAACATGGAAACGAAAATATCATTGAAACATGCATTTACTGTTATTCCAATGCTAAAAACATTTCGCGTTTAATGGAACTAAATTACATTATATAGAACTGGTTAAATGTTAAACATATTATTAAATGTGATATGTCGTTCTTATTGCAAATATCACTACGAACCGGTTTCGCAGTTATTATGCACTCGTCAAAGTAGGAAAGTAGATACTTGAAATGAGATGGTCGGAAAGGGCAGCTTATTAAGGATATGTTTTTACAAAATGAGTTTCATTAAATTATAAGTAAATTAAATCAAGCAAAATGATATTTACTTACTCGCAAATTAGTTCCCGCCTTGTGTTTTACATCCGGGCTAGTCCATATTACAAATGAAGCAAAAACGCTGGCCTTCTAATCGTCTGATAACGCTAGTAGGAAATGAAAATAATCAAAAAATGACCGATGTTCTTTCACGTTTAGAAATATTCCACTTTATAGTTATTACTCTCCCTATATACATAATGTATAAGGAAAGTTTTGTGACGGGGTCGAAAATGTAAATTCTAATTTTCGACGGGAGAGCACGTCTCAAGCATCCCTGATCACGAATCAAGCATTTTTGAGGTGATGTCTGTGTGTGTGTGTGTGTGTGTGTGTGGTGTGTCCGTGTGTGTGAGTCTGTGGAGACAATTTCTCACGAACGAACGAATGGAACACTTTGAATGAAATTTGGTACAAAAATCACAATCCGTGAATACTGGAAGCCTGTTGTTTTTAAATTTAAACGAATGTTCTGAACCCGCTAAATTTTCGGGTGAAATTTTGAAAAACAACAAAAAATCAAAGCCTTTTATAAAGTTACGCAAATAGGCATTTCTTGTATAATTTTTCCTTAGAAAAAGATTGACATAAACTTTAAAACGGTAACATGAACCGTTCTCGAGATATTGCACATTTTTCAAATTAATTTATCAAAATATCCCATAAATGAAATAAAATATTAACTGTTGAGAATCATGTTCTCTTTTCATATATAATATCATGCGATAAATTTGGTGACATCATTCTGGTAGATCTAGCTTGTACCATTCATGAGAAAAGATACTTTGAGTAATACTTTTGTATTTGAACGCCAATAGTCATTTATCTGCTATAAGAATAACTCATTTCTCCGTACATAACGCTTGGCGAGACTTTGGCGACGAATTTGGCGGAATGTCGCCAACTTGGCGGTTTTTTAAATGTAGCCAATTTAATGAAAATCTCGCCAAATGGATAAAAATGACGCTAAATCTGTGAAAATGACGGCTAATTGTCGAAAATTTAATATCTTGGAAAGAATATAAATATATTCTATAAGAAACACCTATTTTTGTTACTGTAAAAGTAGTAAATTCATTGCATTATATGAGGAAAGTCATGTGTTGTCCGCATCAGATTTTTACTAGGTAATAATGCATACCAGCAATAAACTTGTAATAAAATTGCATTGATTTATTTATACTTCAATAGTTTATCACTCACTGCATATAGCAACAACCAGGAATTACCGCTCACGTATTAAATATATGCGTACATACATATCGCGTGACTACTTACATGTTTTATTAAGAAAGAAACCTACTTAGCCATCCAGGTTGAAAACATTATCTTGTAAAACATTTTTATGGTCTACACTCTCAAATTCTCATTGTACACACGTATACACATCAAGATTTCAAAGCCCAATTACCGTATATTATTCTCACCCGGTTTAAGTAATATTTAAGAGTTTTCGCCAACCAAGAACGAATTAGTTACAAAAGTTGTTTATGTGGTCTCATACACAGATTACTGTGTATTCAAGACCACTGTTATACTCGCGGTAAATTGCCATAAACATACAAATACCACATAATATTTAGCTTGCCTTAAACAGTCTTCTATATTATGAACATTTTTGTAACGTGAATTTTGTTTAAATACCAATCATTAAATATTTTTCCCAAACCCCTTCGTCCGAAAAAAAGAAGACTGCTTTAAACAGATTTATCTGATTAGATTAACTCAACATAACTCAACATGCCCTTCAACTATCAAATTTCTCAGAAAATAAACACTTACAGAACTTTCTTGAAATCAGGTATATGTCAGAAAGATGACAAAAATTTTATCTTTATCTTAGCAGTTGTTAAGGGCATACCTGTTCTCTTAGCCTGAAGAAGGAGGCTTACAACGCCCTCGAAACAATTGTAGTCACCTTAGTGATATTCCTGCTTTCTTCAAAGAAGTGGTGTAAGTATTTATCTTACAAACAATCGTTTAATTTACTATAGTTTCTAAGAAAATACTTTGTAGTATTACGATAGGAAACTTAGATTCGTGTATACTGGTCTTAGTCCTTTGGCACCCCAATAACTTTGTAAAGAAATGTCCGTGAGTGTACACATTAGGTCCTGCTATAGCAAAGTGACCGTGCCGGAACGAATAAAAATAATTGCAGCTGCCGTAGCGGAAAATTTAATAAGTTGAAGAACTAACTATATAACAAGGCGAGATATACAAAGAAAGTCAATTACAAAGTTACATAAAATTATCTAATATACAGAAATTAAGAATAAAACTATTGCATAAGTCATATGTTTGATACAATATGTTTATTAGTGAATTGCTGTCGTATTCAGAAATGCTAAAATAATCAACACTTGCATGTGAGGGAAACTAATGTACAGCTTCAAAATTTCCGTCAGCAACAATGCGCATTTGAATTCTAACGTAATTTGAGTAACATTGCAGGCATCACCATGTTACAATCCCTGATCATACGACGTTTTTACAGGTATTTATTATTTTTCATATATGCGATTCGTGCATTCCTGATATCGATTCCTACTAACTAGTAAAATCCCTACAACTTTGTAATTCATATTTTTCTGCTATCCCGCTTTGCCGAGTTCTTTTTCTTAACTTTTTTAATTCTCTGCTAGAGGTGCTGGAATCACTTTTATTCAATCGAGCATGGTCACTTTACTATACACACACCTATCGTGCACACTGATGGACCTTTCTTTACAAAGTTATTGGGATGCTTAAGAACTTTCTTAGGATCTCTGTATGCTTCATGATTGTGAAACAACATTTATTACACCTAATTTATGCTTTATATTCAGTAAACAAGTCAAACTAAAAATGAAATACAGCCAGAGTTATTTTATTCATTAGATCAAGTAGACTCTGCGCCTAGGGCTTACAGCCATTCTAGAGCATGCGAAAATATTTCATATATAAATGATTGATAAAAGTCTTGGGAAATAGGGAGGGGATAGGTAAAATTATTTTAGGGAATACGTAAAACTATTTTAGATAATTGGTAAAGTATTTAATATCAAAAGTATTTTTAAAAGTAAATTCCTAGAATATATGAAAGTGATGAAATGGCACAGTTTATCACTGAAAGGTTAAAAAGCATTAAAAGTTAAATTTAACTTTCTTCCTTTGCTGAAATATTGATATAAACTACTCCATGATTTATTAAATAGTGCATGTGATTCATATACTATAAGAAAGAAAACAAATTTTTAATAGAAACCAGCATTTTTTATTGTTTCAAATGTTAAAATATCCTTAATATTACTTAAATATTTATTTATCATTTTCTTTATTTTGAATTGCTTGATTTATATACGGGCACATTCTGAAAGCAAATTTTAATTACTACAGTTGAATACATTTGCACTAATTGTGCATAATTTTTAAATTATCCAAGATAAAATTCACATATTTCAGAAATGATAATCATGTACTTCTATTCCTCACAGATGATTTTCATTTTTTTCTTCTGGAAAAGAAAAATGTAATATCAACAAATAATTTACTTATGAAGTATATGCCTGAAATATATAAAAATTAAAATTAAAAGCAAATTAATTTAATTGATAATACAGCAAAATTGATATAATCAAAAAGAAACGTGTAAGATAAAAATATGAAAATAAAAACATGGATTTAATAATTATCCGTTCCAGTGTCACTACAAAGGCATTATAATGTTTATCAAATGTAAGAATTATATTTTAACATCACTACGCGAAAACACAAATTTAGAATTATCAAATCAATATATAAATCATAGCAATAAATATTAATTACATGAATTACTAGTTTATAAATACTCTTTAGTTATTTATATAATTATTTGTTGAGGCTTCATTAAACTTAAACATGATAGAAATATTGAATTCTATGTAGTTAGATAATTGCAGATAAGTAATATAATTCAATGGCATTTCAATACTGTTTACAGAAGCATTTTTATATGTTTCCAGAATTTGTAAATTTTATTATATACAAATTAATTCTATAACAGTAAGATAATTAATCATATGTAATTTGAAAAATTAAATATTTTTTTATAAATTCTAAATTTCCATATCAATTTATATACAACTGAAAGTCATGCGAATATTCTCAAATTTACTGAACTAAAATTATAACTTCAACAGTCGTTGCTATCAAACAGATCTAGCCAATCACGAAAGTGAACTTCTCCGGAACTGAATTCGAGAAATTTTGCATAAAATAAAAATAAAAACCTCCCCCTCCCCCGTTTTATAGAATTTTAAAATGTTGGACCTGAAATACCGTCGTAACATAATTGGTTGAATGTTCAATGGACCATGACCTAAATGTCTATTATACAGGTTGATCGGAAAGTCGTGAACATCAAATTATTGAATCATATAATACAGCGAGAAATTGAAATAGTAGAATATTTTTTTTTCAGTTAGATAGCACCATTAAGGTAAAAGGAAGGAGTTAAAACGTCATGCTGGGAAAACGTCAGAGTCGTCTAAGACAATAATTTAGGTAACGCTAGGTCTACAAGCCCCACTGCATTGTACGCATTTTTATGGCAAAAAGCACGTATTGAATTTATTTTAACTCTTAATTTTGCAGAAAAATTACCATTGCCATGTAAATTAAAACTCAAATAATAAAAAAATATTTCTACATTCTCTCCATATAATCTGTACCCCGTGCTACGGATAAGAGAAAAACGTGTTCTTTCTATTCACAGAAAACTTTCATTTAAGAATAATCAAAAATACATGTTCTAAACACTACCCCTTTCTGTTATGTAAAAAAAACCGAACAAATCGGACATTACTTAAGCAAGTGACACCGAGATATAATTCTTATTTATGTATTATGGTATTTTCAAGGTTTTCCTTTACAAGAGTTTTATCTCCTTCTCTGAAACTCCATAAATACAAGAAATATGCCCTCAAAAGAATATCAGAAGTATCGCCTTCTATATTTAATGCATCCGACGTTAAGTACAAACTTGTTTTTTACCAATCGAAGAACATGGCATTTTCCCAGAGTGAAAGAGTATTCAATTTTGTATTTAGATGCTCAACAATAACTCACAAAAATAGCCATTTATTTATATGTAAGGAAAGTCCTTTCCTGCACAGCCCATCTCTGTACAGTCCTTCTCTGTACAGACCTTCTCAGTACAGAAATTCTTTGTACAGCCCTTCTCTGTACAGCCCTTCTTCGTAGGCATCCCCATGTTGCATGGGATGCGTGGACACAATTGCTGTACCGACATGACATTGACTTGACTCTCTGGGTCACTCACTGTTCGAACATTTTAACGCATCTAATAGTTCATTTCGTACCTTAGAACTCAACACTACTTCGCGAAATCTTTTGGTCCTGAGTTCTACAAGCGACTCTCAAGCAACTATGTCTTAATATTTTCAAGTGCCTTCTTTTACACGGCTTCGAGGAACAAGCCTCCATTCTTGACCACCGTTTCTTGAATGATACTTCTTGACCACCGTTTCTTAAATGAGTTGCCTTGCCCCACATCAGTAAATGTTGATTCATATCCCTGATTAGATGTTGATTCGTCTCTTGTCGTGCTTCGTGTTGGCCATTAGCGTCGATTCAGACTGCGTTTCGGGTCAAATTTGTATTTATTGGTAATGAAGCACTGTCCGATTTAGAGTCATTTTCGGCACCATTGCGTTGTGCCTATTCTTCACCACTCAATTTCTACTGTCGTTCTAAAGTTCAAATCCATATAGCTCTGGTCTCATACCTAACACTATTAAGAAATTAAGTTGTAACATTTCAATCAGTTTTACTTTGGTTAACAATGTATGCCGCTTAGGGTCAAAATTAGTCATCTGACTCATTTAGGTTATGCTCCATGGTCGATAATATGCAACGTTTCCGTCTTTTAGGTCATTAAGAAACTCCAGAGAATCTGGAAAGACCTTCAACAATGTGTTCGCACCTTTTTGGGGAATTGGAAATTTGTCTGCGTCAGATTATATACCATATACGCCTTTATACAAATACAAAGATTCAGAGTTTAAGCCAACGAGTTGGATTTCTGGGAGGTCTAGAATGACTTTTCAGAAAAAAACACATTTTTCCTCCACCCCTGCAGGAATTGAAATTATACTAGATTCTGTCTCGAGGTCGATGCTATGAGCATGTAAAAATTCAGACATTTTGTTCACCAGAATAGCTTTTGGAAGATCTGTAATTAATTTTACTACTCTCTTTTCCTAATGAGCGTAAGAAGATATCAAAAATCCGACTCCGTTAAGTTCTGCCTCGCGGCCGATGTTACAAGTATGCAAAGATTCAGTCTTCCCACTAGGGATTACGGATCGACTTGAAAGACACAAACACGTTAGACAATTTTCATATAAATAAACATATTTACCTTCATTAGTGCGAGCACATTTGCTTAAGCATTCATCTTTGATCTTGAAGTTATTATCATTTCCTCCGCACCCACTCCAAATGAAAGGTGAACAGTCATGTCCATTGAAATAGTAGCGAATTGTGAGATCGTCACAGTTGCCAGGTTCCATGGGCTGGGAACATGAATCATCCTCTTCATAGTCATAGTGACTATAATCACCGTAGAACGATGGGTAATCATCGCTCGCTGTACAAATAAAAATGCAAAAATAGATAGAAATTTGAATAATTAGTAATTAAATAGTTTTCATTTATTGTATCAACTAGAAAATGTACCCAACGTTGTCTGGGATTTAAAGCAGGGATTAATAAAATTCATTCATTCATTTTTTCAATAGTCGCAAGATAAAGTGCCCTAAATCCGTCCCTTGCCCTAAATTCGGCCCCCATGGACAAGGCTGCCATCTAGAACGGACAGGACTGCCATCTAGCGAGAGCGCATGAAACTCTTCAGAACCATTCAGTTGCCTACTGGCAGTGACACAGTTGCTTTGTTTTGTTCATTTACGGTTTAATTTTTCAAAATTAGTTTGTGTGAAACCTTGCTACAGTGCGAAATCAACTTGAAAGAGTTATATTGACGCCTCATGGTAAGTTTTTCATCATTTAGCGATTGATAATTATAGATAAGTACTTGAATATAGCTTTCCAGTTATCCCAGCCGTGTAGCTGTAGTCGTTTGGTCAGGAGCAGTCGTCATTGCTGTTATAATTGGAGTCCTAAATCCGTCCCCTTTGAAATTCTCAAATCCGTCCCGGGGTCAGATTTAGAACCCCCATTATGTATTTTTCTTGTGATATATTTTATTTTTTCCTGACCACTTAGACTACTTTCGATTGATGTATGATCACTTGTCGACCTTTTTATAATGCGTTTAAAACTTCTATGCCCTATTCTTGAAAAGAAAATTAATGCTAATTAATGAAAAGTTTATATTAAACTTAAAGTTCTATGAAGAAAATGACAAATATAAGAATGACATTAGACTGCTGTAAATAAACGCAATAAAAGGTAAAAGCTATAACCTAGTTAACAAATGATTTAGGTACGTTAATAAATAAATACGAAGCCTACTAACAAGACCTTGTTTTTTTTTTCAGATGTCGCCCCACAAAACATAGAATCCTGATGCCATGGTGAGCGCTATCATTGCTGTGAGAGACAAGGGAATGGTGTATAAAGCTGCTGCGAATGCTAATAGTGTTCCGAGCACTACCTTGAAAGACTACGTTAAATCTGACCATCTGACCTCACACCAGAGGAATGTGTGAGGTCAAAATTTGGAAGGAAACCAGTTTTTTCCGCTGATCTCAAGAAAAGTCTTATTGGATACTGTTTGGATATAGAGTAACATTTCTATGGATTGACTATTTCTAACCTGAGACGATTGGCTTACCAGTTGGCTATAAAAAACAAAGTCCTTAATCCTTTCTCCAGTGAAGCAAAGGTTGCTTGCAAAAAGTGAGTTAGACTATTTTTTAAACGCCACCCAGAACTTTCCCTTAAACGACCACAAAACCAGTCAATGGCCAGAGCTAAAGGATTCACAAAAGAAAATGTTGAAAAGTGTTTTCCTATCCCGAAGACTGAAATTGAAAAAACAAACTTTGACCCCTCAAACATATTCAATGTAGATGGAACAGGGATAACTATGGTACAGTACAAGGCTACCAGAATGGTTACCTACAAGGGAAAAAAGCGAGTTCACAAAGTTTCATCTGCTGCCTGAATGTGGGGCTACAACTATAGTGATAGCCTGTATGTCAGCTGCAAGCCAGTATATTACACCTCTACAAATATTTCAACAGAAAAGATGGCAGAAAAATGTACTTGACGGAGCTCCTCCAGGGTCGTTAGGGTGATGCTGGGATTCAGGTTGGGTCACCGGTCCATTGTTTCTCAAGTGGTTTGAACATTTCATTTCCACTCTCAAGCCCTCAAAAGAGAAGCCAGTAGTACCCATCCTTGATGGTCACTATTCCCACACTGGAAATCTAGAGCTTATTGACTAGGCAAGAGAGGCAGGAGTATCTATAGTTTACCTTCCTTCTCACGCAACAGACAAACTACAGTCTTTGGATGTGGCATTTATGTTTCCTCTGAAAATTCGATACCCAAAGGCTATGGAGCAATGGTTGACCTCTAACCCAAACAGATTTTTGAGGAAACTACAAGTATCCAGTTTGTTCTATGAAGCATACCTTCATGCTGCTACTCTTGAAACTGCCGTCAATAGATTTAGGAAAACTGGGATTCATCCGTTTGATCCCGATGTCTTCCAAGGACATGACTTCATAGACTACACAACTTGAAGAGACAGAGGTGCCTGACAATGGAGAAGAGAATTAGGACAACCAGAATGATCCAGCTCCACCTCAAGTGATCAGTCCAAGAGACATCAAAGAAGTTCCAATAATCCAGTCTTCCACATCTTCTAGAGCCGGGATCTCCTTCTTAGTAACAAGAAGTCCACATAAGACGTCTCTAAAAGCCTCTATAGAAAAGAAACAAATTGCGGAAGAGCGTCAGAATAAACAATTCCTATTAAAGGCCAAGAAACGTCTCATCGTTGAAGATAAAATTCAGCTTGGAACATTATCGACAAAACCTCCCAAAAAGAAAACAAAGAAATATGACTCAAGTTTAAGCAACTCTGAGGATGAAACATAAGCTCCATTGGTGTCCACTGATAACGAGGATAGTTCAAGCGATGAAGATGCGTCATGTCCTATTTGTGGAAAGCGTTATTCCCAAGACAAGCAAGGAGAGAAATGGGTAAATTGTTCGAAATGCTTCCAGTGTTCATCTCCAACAGAAGTCAAGAACTTTGTTTGCAATTTTTGTCTGGATGGGTAAATAGATATAACTTATGTATAAATATATATAAACATGTTTGCATCTCAATAAATTTATTATAAAAGATTTTAACTCTGTTTTAATCAAATTTCCCATAAAAATAAATGAGTAGATAATAACTAGAAAGGGAAGGACGGAAATAGGACACCTTTTCTTAAAAATTTAAATTTAAATTCTTTTAATTTTTTTTTTTGTTAAGAAAGTTTTATTTAGTAGAATCACAGCAGCAGGACTATTAGGTATGGAGTTGAGTTCCTTCAAGCAGTTGTATTTTTTTAACTTTAAGCAAATATTCAGAATTGAAGATTTGGCTTAGGAAAACGGTATTTAGGCGCTTTACCTTAATCGTACCCCGCTTATAATATATTACCATATAAAAAAACTAAAATGATATATTCTAAATTCACAAAATTAGAAAACCGATAAATAAAATCTCGCTAAATAAACACTGCCATCTACCATTTAACTTTATTTAATAATACGACCACTTATAGACCAACAATAATATAAATCCCCATAGCAACGGACAGGTAGTGACGTCGGTTGCAACACCCACTGCATAGCAACCAGCAAAATGGTGAAATATATCCTTTGCCAGCTATATCGAAAATCTAAATTTTTATGAATCTGGTTTGAAATTAACGGAAAAAAAGACTTGCATCCATATCGAAGTGCCGGTAATACTCTTCCAAAACGTTATATTTTTACGTTATATTTTAAAACGTTATATTTTTATTATATACAACTTCAAAATGTACAAGTATTTTAGCTTTTATCCTGGTGTTAATATAAATTATGAAAATTTGCTTACTATCAATGGTTCCTCCACAAGTTCTTACACAATCTTCTCCGGACCAGAACCTATTTGCATTTCCTCCGCATCCCCCGTAAACAAAATTGTTGCAGGTATCAGAAGTGGCATTGTAGTAGTACATTCTGAAGAGTGCTCTGCACATTCCGGTTAGTGGAGGTAGTTGACAGACTTCGTTCGAAGCAATCGATCTTTTAATTCGGAAAAATCCTAAAGATGCTAAAGTGAAGAAAATAAAATTACTGTTTAAATTTGTGTTCATTTACATAAATTGTTCCTGCATAAAGAAATAGGACATTATAGAAAAGTTATTATGGGATAGGCGATTGCCAAAATAATTCACTCTTCACCTGAATGCTGCGTACTCTGAAATGATGTCGATTCGCTAAAATTCGTAAAACTAAAATATTTTGAAAATGCTCCCATTGCAAATACTAGTAAGAGAAATTATAATCTGGTAACACTAAATATTATCTCTATTAATAATTATTTTCATATTTTTAATTATTTTTTATTTACTAGCCGCCTTCGGCGACCAGCCTGTTGGTTACCCTTGAAAATTCTGACCGTGGCAAACTCGCTGGCGCCATAACCCCGTGGAGTTGTTGATGAGACTCAGACCATAACCTTGAAAATTCTGACCGTGGCAAACTCGCTGGCGGCATAACTCCGTGGAGTTGTTGATGAGGCCCAGACCATCCAACCTACCAGAAAGATGTAAGATAACTATTTGAACGGTCAGGAAATGCCACCCAATTTAGACCTGAACCCAGTAAACACGTCGGCAGTTTTGGCAGTGACGGGAATCGAACCGGGCCTACAGAGTGCAATTCCAGCGCGCTAAAATATAACGTAATATCACCGCGACAATCTCCATAACTTAATTTTTACTTATTTTTTTACTAACCGCCTTCAGCGACCAGCCTGTTGCAGTTACCGCGCGCTAACCACTGGGCTACCGCGCCCTCCACGACAATTTCCATTACGTTCTTTTTATTCACCCAATTTAGACCGAAACTCAGTGGGAGAAGCATCTACAGGGACCATACCCTCCTTCCCCTACCACCAACCTCTAGGAAGGACTTACGAACCATTATGTTTAACGTAATCGTACTCCGCTTCAACACGATGGCAGTTTTAGCAGTGGCGGGAATCGAACCCGGGCCTACAGAGTGCAATTCCAGCGCGCTAAAATATTACGTAATATCACCGCGGCAATCTCCATAACTTTATTTTTACTTATTTTTTTACTAACCGCCTTCGGCGACCAGCCTGTTCGCTACCCTTGAAAATTTTGACCGTGGCAAATTCACTAGCGCCATAACCCCGATGAGTTGTTGTTGCGACCCAGACCATCCGACCTACCAGAAAGATGTAAGGTAACTATTTGAAAGGCCAGGAAGTGCCATCCAATTTAGACCGGCACCCAGTGGGGGAGGCATCCACAGGAACCGTACCCTCCTTGCCCTACCACCAACCTTTCGGAAGGACTTACGGACCCGCATGTTTAACGCGATCGTACTCCGCGTGAACACGACAGCAGTTTTGGCAGTGGCGGAAATCGAACCCGGGCCTACCCAGTACGATTCCCGCGCACTAACCGGCACTGGACTTCCGTGCGCTAAATACTGGGCTATCGCGCCCTCAACCCCGTGGAGTTAGCAAAGTTTGGTTTAGTTTAATGACGTTAAAAGTAATACTGAAATTTTAAGGCACCGCGACAATCTCCATAACTTTCTTTTTATTTATTTTTTTATTTCTTCAGTGTTTAAGTTTTTCATTGTGGTCCCAACCATCACCAATACATCGTCACCATTCAATCCCGCATAATGAGCCAAAAATCTTATAAAAAGCAAACACTAATTTGGTTTTTAATTATCCCTAAGCCAAAAACCACACAAACCATACAAACCATAATTCAATCATTTAAATTTTATAATGACTATATGCTAAGCTCGTAATTCCATCATTTAAAAAGCAAACACTAATTCGATTTTTAATTGTCCCTAGGTCAAGAATTGTACAAACCAAAATTCAATCATCGTGCCATCGTTTAAATTAAAATATTCATTAAAAATATCCATAAATTAAAATATCCATTTAAAAAATCCATATCGTTCCATTATTTAAAATATAAATATAATAATTTCACTCTGTATAAATTTAAATTTTCAAATTTCGTAGCTCTGCGACGAGCGTGTATAAGACAGGCACACAGCCTTTCTTTTTATTTATTTTTATCTCCATGGAAACATCGTGACGTCCCTGATATGTGATTCGTCACACGCCAGGTATTAGCGCTATATAGACCGATCTCGTAAAGTGGAGTAAATAAAGAAATACATAATACCAGTAATTAAAATGAAGAGGCTTAATTTTAAACAATAACAAAGAATTTATTTCATTAAGACAAAACCTTATTTAATAACTATTAACATCTGGTAAATTTCATATACCAACATCTTTAGTGTAGTACATTAAGACAATCAAATCTCCTCATTCTATGATCATAATATGAGCATTACAATTATTAACCTATTAATGTGCATTAACTCACTATTCTTACTAGCCTACGTCTTAATGGCCCAGGTTAACCTTATTTAGGAGGGTCAGAGAGATAATAATAATCAAAGTGCAAAAATATGTGTAGAATTGTCCTACCTCGATCATCTTTGCCGATGTCGGACTTTATGACCGCGCGCTCCGGCTCTGTCCCGTGGGCTCGCTCTCTCCGAGATCCGTCGCTCTTGCGACCTTTTCTTTTCACTCACAAAATTCAAGTCCTCGATTTCAAAAACTCAAAGTCCAAAGTTGCTCTCTGTCTCTACCCCCTTAACAAGGCGCCCCTGTCCATAATTGGCTAAGTAAATTAAGGGCTACGCCCTTCAGGCTATATTATTGGTCAAGGTCCCCCTGAAATATGAGATATGCAGTCTCCAGTTTTAAAATCGTTGAAAGTTCTCACGAGAATTTTCCCAAGGTTCAAGTGATATTAATTGACTCTGGGGTCAAGAAGTTCAACCCCCTCCGTTTGTTGTAACACCTAACGCTGACATGAACTTGAGAAGCACCCTCTCTTTTCGAAATGAATGTCCGGTGCAGCTGCGTTAGAGGGAATGTTACAAAAATTGCCTCACATCATGAGGGACCGTCTTCTTAGGTCCACTTCCTCTTTCAAAAGAGCAATGTTATATTGGGAATTGAAAATTACAATATAACAATTACCCTTCTTCCCCCCCCAAAATTTGGTGGGAAAAAAGCCAATTACAAAGTGCCAGCTCATAGTTGCTGCAGGCGTGTCCACTGTGTAGTCCAACAACTCGTCTTGCTCTCATCTGTATCTACTGTAAAAATGCACTATATACACATATACACAAATCATATTATCATATATATACTCTTATATGCCATCAAAAGAACACGAAAATACTATACAAAAATACAATTCTCAATGTGTCTGCAAATGACGATATCTGTGTCGTTCAGTTGTACTTAATGTCGATTAAAAGTCTATTCATGTAAGCACAAGTTCGTCCACTGGTGATATGTCTTTTTTTTTTTTTTTTTTTTTTTTTTTTAAACAATATAGTTCCACACAAGTTCAAGGTGTATATCTGTAAAATTGTTCACATATGATAACCAAAGTCACTTTGACCGTCAATTGGATATTTGTTGGGATCAGGGACTTACGCATATGGTCCCTAATAATATCACTTTGTCCCCTTGTAGTTATGGTGGAAAGTGTAAAATATCTTTCCTTTGGAAAAAAAAACACTGATATCACTGCACACTTGGAAACCGCTGAAATGTAAATCGCTCCACTGCTGGAACTCGTTGTAGAACTGGATCGCTGTCTAACTGGAATTCGCTGAACTGTAAGGCGCTGAACTGCTGGAACTCGCTGAAGGATTGGACCGCTGTCTAACTGGAATTCGCTGAACTGTAAGGCGCTGAACTGCTGGAGTCGCTGACCAAATGATAATCTTTGTGCACCAGGAATCGTTGAGCACTCGGAATCGCTGATCAACAGGAATTGCTGACCATTTGAGAATCGTTAGGCAACCGGATCTGTACGCTGTCTCATGTTTTGTTTAGGACAATCAATACATATACATTACACTCAAGCTTATTAAAATACTCTCTTCTCTTAAAACTCCCTTAAGTATCATTTTTTTTTTTATAAATTCAATTTCTATAATTTTAATTTGTCACCCGGCCCACGAAACATTACAAAAAAAACTCTCTTTTTTTTTTTTCCAAACTCCTTTAAATTTGTTAACACTCTCAAAAATTGCCCCCTTTGAAATTTCTACACTTTATCTACTTTACATCCTTCCATATAATATATACATTTTTTTTTCTTAAATTTGATACTCTCTTCAAACTTACATTTTTCAAATTCCTACTTTTTATTTATTTTACATTTCTCTACCTTATGTATATATATATATATATATATATATATATTTTTTTTTACATTATATACACTTCTTATCTAACATCCAATCCATCATGTGTTCTGAACCGGACATGCCATAAATATAACTCATGTACATATTTATAATAAAATACTTAAACAATTACACTATCCTCTCAAATACTATCAAAATAAGACTTATATAACTCCAAAAATTTCCGCAATACTTTAAAATTTTCCTACAAACTGAGATGACAGAAAAAAAAAACCCATGTAATCATTTAATTATTATCCTACTGAAAATCTTATAACTCCCCTGCGATTCTATATTACACTATCCATAATTATACATTTTCTTTCACATATCCCCTGATTTAATCCAAATCTTATACTTGGATACGGAATTTCCCGAATTCCTTACATTATTCACTTTCCCACTTAATGAAAACATACTTAAAAATTTTTTTTTCGTAAATCTTATCACTCACTGAAATTCTCTCAATGCCTACAAAATTACGAATTTTCTCTCAAAAACCATCTAACTCAATTCAAATCCCATACTTGAATACCAAAATGTACATTTTCTTTTCTTATATCCCCTGTAATTGAATGCAAAGTCTCCTGCATTAATTCATTTCTCCTCTTTCCTTTTTTTAACTTCCCAAACTTTTGTGTAACATATATTCTAGCATCTAAATTCCCTGTTCAAACAGAAAAATCTAGTCCCCAGAGAAAATCTCGTAGTGGTATACAAGGTCAACATGTCCTTGTGCCATTGTGTCATTTTCCCGGGATAAGCTCCCCTTTCTGGCCTGCGGCTAATACGGGCATTTCTTCGTGTAAGTTCCCATGGCCAATTTCGAATCTGGACTCAAAATTATTGCTCACATATCATTTTGGTGCCGTTTAAACCAGTTTCGAACCTGGACTCAAAATTATTGCACACATATCATTTTGCCGGCCGTCCAAATAGTTGCTCTTAGTCCTTTGGACGAGTCGGACGGTCTGGGTCTTCAACACATATCATTTTGGCGCCCGTGACCAGTCGAACCTGGACTCAAAATTATTGCACACATATCATTTTGGCGCCCGTGACCAGTCGAATCTGGACTCAAAATTATTGCACACATATCATTTTGGTGCCGTTTAAACCAGTTTTCGAACCTGGACTCAAAATTATTGCACCCTTATCATATTGGTGCTCATGAGCAATCAAACCTCGATTCAAAATTATTTAACCCTTCTGGCGACTTTGCTGTTTTAGACCAGTTATATGCCAGAATTTAAATTTTAATGAAGAGAATAAATATATTTGGAATTAATGAGAAATGAAAAGATTGAATAAAAAAAAAAATTTTTTTTGTGTGTAAAATAAGGATTAAATTAAAGAAAGAATTTTAAAATTAAAATAAATATAAGTAAATTTAAGAAAATTTATTTCACAGTATGAGAAGCAAGCAAATAGTGAATCATTATGTGTTCTTAATGAGACATGCCATATTGTATGTGAAAATATAATTATTAGGGAACTTGAAGCTTTTAAGAAATTTTTGAATTATATAAATATTTGTGTAATATTTGAGGAGTTAATTATGAGGATTGAAGTATTTGCATGCGTAGATAGTGAAATGATTAGAATTATGTTTTTGAATTTATGTGATATTGTATTTAAATATTTTGGGGGAACATTTTGAGGTGTAAAAACAGGAGATAATTTTAGATATAGAATTTTTGCGAGAAAGTGAAATTTAGAATGACGGAAAGCGGAGAAAATCATCCAGCAACGAGGGGCAGGTTACCAGGACTTATACACCTATTAGGGGAATGCAATGGCATAGAGAATGATGTAGAAATTTTTTTTGACCAGATCAAATCTTTAAGCAGCTTGGGGGATTGGTCAGAGGAGGAAAAGTTAGCAATTGTGAAATCGCGGTTAAGAGGGAATGCAAGAAAATTTTATATAGGGTCACAAGAATTAAGAAGGGAAACATCTTTCGAAAAATTTAGGGATAGGTTATTAGAGTTCTTTACAGAAAAACCGAACATTACAACAAATCAGATCCTTTTCACGACCGCAAAACAGACACAGGGAGAAACGATTAAGCAGCTAGCACACAGAATAACAACACTAACTTTAAATTATATTGGCGACACAGAGCACAGTGAAGCGACACAACAGATTATGGATAAATTAAGGTTAAGTAAATTTTTAGAGGCGGTAACACCTGAATTCCAGAAAGAAATAATAAAAACTAATGCACAAAATTTTGATGAAGCTGTAAAAATAGCCACAAACTTGGAACAGGCAAATTTAGCTGCGATAACGGCAAATGTAAATAGTGCTACATATAGACAAGAAATTGAGACGCTCCGCAAAGAGCAACAGGAATTTAACGCACATATTTTAAATTCAATTACCCAAGAAATAAACACATTAAAAATCCAAGAAAAAGTACAAATTCCCACGACACAAACAAAAAAACTCGTAACATGCCACTACTGTAATAAACAGGGACATTTCATGAGAGAATGCCGAATATACAAAGCTGATCATTTTAAACAAACACAGAGTCAAAACATAAACAACGCGAGAACACAGTGGCATAATCAAATACAGTCTCCTCCCCACTCATTTCAAACCCAGCCGTATGATGACCACAGAACTTACTCCTTCCAGCCGGACACATACGATTATAGGCCAAACCACGCCTTTGGAAACTATCAACAGAGCAGAGATTACTATGCAGCACCCCCCACACAAAGTAGATTTTCTAGGGAACAACGATATAATAGGGACGAGTCAAACCAAAACAGAATCAGAGAATCGGGCGGGCAAAGAAACAATGGGAGAGAGATGAATACAAGATTTGGATACAGAAATTTCCCTAATAGAAGAGATAATTTAAACTAATTGTGGGAGCTTTAAATAATAACTTACAAAGAGAGAAAAATTACAGGGTAAAGTTCCCGAGAAAAATTGAAATTCCTGTACAAACAGAAAATAAGAAATTGGAGATACATAACGATGAAAGTACTGAAAAACATGAGGAAACGATTGCATCTGTAGGAGAACAAATTGAAAAAACAGAATTGCCAACAATAATAGCTCAATTTAAAAATATACAAAGCGAACTCATGATTGACTCTGGAGCGAGCGTTAGTGTATTATCATTAGAATTGTTCAATAAAATTAAAGATAATGTCAAAATTAAATATGTGTCAAGGAGTGTTACAATATCAACTTTAACAGGACATAGTATTGAATATATAAAGACTGTGGAAATTCCATTTAAAATTCAGGGAAAACAGTTCAAACATATTTTTTTTGTCACAACAGCAAGATTTACACAAAAATTTAAGGGAGTATTGGGTTTTGACTTTTTACAGAAAAATCAAGCCATTTTGAATACACAAAAGAACATTCTGAAGATGGGCGACATAGAAATAATTTTAAATTCTGATAGGCAAATTGATAGACAAATAAATGAGATAATACAGGAAAGACCGAATCTAGCCAAAATTTTAAGAAAAGTACAAATCAAACCGAATTCGAGGGAGAATGTTGTAGTATATAGTGAGGAAAGTCTAGAAAATGGAACAGAGGTTTTGTTCGAACCCAAAGAAAAATCATACATTGTAATGAATTATGGAATACACCACATGAATGAGAACAAAATTAAAATTGAAGTTCAGAATAACACGAATGCGACAATTACATTAAATAAAAACATGGCTTTAGGAAACATTACGACAGATTTTACGATACAACAACAGGACATTAAAGAACCAGAAATTAGTGAACGGACACATAAATACGAAGAGATGATAAATTTAATACAGGCTAAACCGGAGATAATTGAAGAAAGAAAAAAAGATTTGAAAACAGAAGATTTTAATACTGACCACATGGACCCAAACATTAAACAAGATTTCCTCAAATTTGTAATGCAATATTCGGACGTTTTTTCAAAATCATTAAAAACTTTAGGAGCGACGGACATCGTAAAACCGGTGATAAAGCTTGCACATGACCACGCAATACGTTCCAGGCCATACGACGTTCCGTACGCACTGCAGGATACCGCAAAAAATCAATTAAAAGAGTTAGAAGAAGCAGGGATAATTGCCAGAACAAAATCAAATTTTGCATCGCCGATGATTTTAGTGCGTAAAACAAGTGGAGAGTACCGCTTATGTTTAGATCTGAGATTAATTAATAACATATCCACTCTGTTTCCTTACAAAATTCCCCGTGTGAATGAAATTATAACTAAATTAGCCGGACATAGATACTATTCGAAACTGGATTTTCATAGTGCATTCAACCAATTGGTTTTACCTGAAGACACAAAAGAATTATTTGCTTTTACAACGCCCTATGGCAACTACCAATTTGAAAGACTCGTTTTTGGACATGTAAGCTCCGCTCCAATTTTTCAACAGGTTATGGACACCATTTTAGCGGACTTAAGAGAGGAAAACATACAAGCTTACATCGACGACATAATAATCCCGGCTAACTCTTATTCAGAATTAATACATAAATTAAAATTAGTATTCGATAAATTAAGAAAATACAACCTAACTCTGACACCCAGCAAATGTAAATTTTTTGTAGAAAAAGTAGCATATTTAGGATTTGAAATTAGTCAAAAAGGCATTACACCAACAGATGAAAATATAAACAAAATCACTTCTTTTCCAGTACCAAAAACATTAAGAAAATTAAAAAGATTTTTAGGCATTTGTAATTTTTACAGAAATTCAATAAAAAATTATGCTCAATTAACCGCGGTTTTATCAGACTTAACAAGAAAGGATAATAAATTTAAATGGGATAATAAATGTGAGGAGGCATTTCAGGAACTCCAAGAATGTTTTTTCAAGAAACCTTTACTGATACAGCCAGATTTTGACAAAGACTTTTATCTGAATATCGATGGCAGCATTCAGTCCATAGGAGGCGCTCTTTTACAATACAGAGATGGGATTTTAAAACCGATTGCATATTTTAGCAGGAAATTATCGATACAGGAGCAAAAATACCCGGCCATGAAAATTGAATTACTTGCTATGCATCAGGGAATGAAATTTTTTAGAAATTTCCTTTTCGGCCGAAAGTTTTTTGTGCTTTCTGACCATTTACCTTTGGGACAGCATTTAAAAATACAAAACCCACCCAGCGTATTACAGAGGTGGCTTTTAGAGATATCTGAATATGATTATGAATTTATTCACGTCCCGGGTAAAGATAATTTATTAGCGGATTTTTTAAGTAGAGATGATTTTGAAAATAAACAAACAGAGCAGAATGAGGGAAAACAAAACATTGAGAATCCAAGGGGAGAAATTAACCTGATAGAACAAATTAAGGGAGAAAACACGGTGAAAAGAAATGGATATGTGAATGAGGATAGTGTCTATATTGCACAGATAAACACAATAACAGAAATCCCGGCATTAGATAGAATTTTAGAGGAACAAATTAAAGATCCAAAATTAAAAATAATCAGAGAAAATTTACAAAACCGGAATTTTAAAGAGGGTAAACATTATGACACATTATATATTGACGAGGAAACTAATTTATTAATGCACGTAGGAAACTGGAAGGACAGACCTTGGAGAGACAATTTAAACAAAACTATAGTTATACCCAGAAATTTACAGAAAGAAATTTTAGCGATTACACACGTAACACATGCAGGGATTGATAAAACTTACAAATTACTCTCAGATAGGTATTATTGGAATGGTATGTACAGTGACACACAAAATTTTATTACATCTTGCGAACAGTGTAGAAAGAAAAAGGGAAAAAATCAGCCCGTTCCCCTGGGAAGATATCCTATACCTGATGGGCCCGTGCAAATTTTGTCGACAGACATTTGCGGACCGTTTCAAACTAGCACTTCAAATAATAAATATGTGTTATCGGTGGTAGACCACTTCTCCAAACATATACAAATGTTTCCTATCCCGGATATAACGGCCACTACGGTTGCTGATAGACTCTTAAATTACTTTATGAATTGGGGATGTCCTAAGACAGTGTTATCGGACGCAGGCTCTCAATTTACATCTAATATACATCAAATTATGACAGAGAAACTCGGAATAGTTGCCAGAATAGCATCGGTACGTTCGCCATGGGTTAACGGTATAGTGGAGGTTACTAACAAACAATTGAAACACACCTTAGCGACATTAGCGGAGAATTCGCCATACTGGGATACTGCAGTACAATGCCACGTAGCTGTGTACAACGCGACGGTACATTCAAGCACCAAAGAAACACCAAACTTTCTTTTTTTTGGAAGAGACCTTCCAACTTTTTTTGAAACTAATGTAACAGAAAATAATACAGAAACAACATATCAGGATTATATATCAAAAAAAATAACAGTGATGAATAACGCATTTAAGGAGGCAAATAAAAATTTAATTCTCGCGAAAGAACGCCAAGAAAGTCAACAACTCCAAAGAGCTAAATTCAGGGATTTGGAAATCGGGTCCAGGGTGTTCATGGAAAACAATAATAATAAATATAAAAAGGGGAACCACACGGGACCTTATCGAGTAATTAATAGAATAAATAGATTTATATATGAAATAAAACTGTGTGACAAACCAAATTCTAAAATCATAAAAGCCCACATAAATAGATTAAGGACTCTTCCCGACCGCAAGCCACATCTAAAAATGCCCTACATAAACAAATACAAGTCACCTCTTCTCCCCACTCGAAGTTATCGGGACTTTTCCGATGCGAGGATTTAAAAGCGAAAGTTCGTTTTTTTTTATCCGAAAGGGACTTTTGTTTTAAAATCTTTAAAAAAATTTAGAATTTGTCCCTGAGATTTGAAATTGATATATTTTTACTCGCAATTGTCTGCTCTTTCCGATCGTGTGATTTGTTTCTTTCTACGACGTCTGGATGGTGGAGATAAAAGGAGAGGAAAAGGGGAGAAAACGGTCGAAATCGCATAGAACATTAAATAACAAAAAAATTTCACATTTTAAAAATCGGTTTTCACGTGTCCCCTCCCCCCCTCCCATGTCTCCGATTGTCAAATTTCGAAGCTCTGCGACGGGCGGTCGCTGAACCTATAGTGTATAAGACTGCCAGACACACAGACATTGCCTTTTATTATATAGATAATCAGGAGAAATGCAAATACTTTTCAATAGCAAGGAACTCACTAACAAATATCGCTGAGTTCACTTTGAAAATATGGGGTTGCAGTTCCGTTCCAGTAGTTCAACGGTACTGCGGCGACTGGTCAGTACGAAGATCCGTGGTTCGATTCCCAATTGGAGCAACAATGTTCTTTACTATAGATCCCGAACAAATCAACCCTGTAGGTTAGTGCAAACATGTCAGAAGTCTGAAAGTGACCCTAGTATGAATAACACGGATTCAGTGAACTCTGGTATATTAAGAGCGGATTTTAAATTCGGATCTTCAATAACCATGCTGGACGCTAATCTGGAGGATAAAAAGAGGTAAGAGGTTAACCTATGAAACCAGGTTCGTTGTTCGATTCTCGGTTGCTACAGCAAGTTTTTACAATATTCTGATAATGTAGGTTATCAGAAAAGTAATTATTTGTAGTGAAGTAAGTAACTTCATAATTCTATCCAGGGGCGGCATTTCAGCATTCCATTTGGGGGTGCGAGATTTGTATGTATGAAAATTCACAATATGAAATAAATAAAATGTTTGTTCACAGGGGGGGGGGGAGCGATCACAAAATTGAATTGATGTTGAGAAAAATAATTGTTGCTAACATAATTTTTGTACATAATTTTGTTAACATAATTGTTGTTAATATAATTTTTCTAAATACAAATATCTATATTTATTATCTATATTTAATTCAAATATCTATATATAAACGGCCACTGGTTCTTCGCTTACTTATCAAGAACTGTACTCAAATGCAAGATCTAAATTAAATTTAATTTGGCGTACTCCACCTGCGCACCAATGGTACACCGGAACTTCCCCTGGCGCTCTTCTGGAAATTAAATGTGGTCGTGGCTCCCAGACTGCACTTGCTAGACTTAAAAGTGGCCACCTTAAGTGTCTTTCTTTTGAACGCGGTGGAAAAATCCATCCCACTTGTAATAAATGCTGTGACCATCCGGCCTTCCCGGAGCACATATTGAGTTGCGTCGGACTTTCCAAGGAGGACTTGACATCTTGCCCCCCTTTCAGTTATTGATTTTCTGGCGGTCAACAACCTACTGGAGTTGATCTGACTTATGTCAGATCTGTTAAAGAGGATAAGCAACAACAACAACATCTATATTTATTTACTTTATATTGACGTTTTAAACGCCCGTTCTTAGAGTCTGGAAGGAAACAAAATTTTGTTACAATATCATCATAATCCAGTGGTATATATTGTTCTATAGCTAAAACAGCTAAAAATGAAAGTCTTTTTTGTCCCATTGTACTACGAAAATAATTTTTTAGCCTCCTAAGACACTAAAAAGACCTTTCACAACTGCCTGAGCTGATTGGCACAGTCAAAAATGATTTAACTAATAATGTTATGACAGGAAACATGACACTTTTCAAATTCCGCTTTTTAAAATAATCCAGGCGACATTTAAAACTGAGATGGTCTATGTTTTCATTTTTCACCATTGAATAAAATAGTCGCAATTCACACAGCAATTCCTCTTTCTGGAAGTCATATACTTTGCATATGTTTGAAATATTTTCTTTCTCTTTTTCGGCATCTGATCCAGATAATACTGAACTAAGGGCAAACAAAACAAATATATTGTTCTCATTAAATCTTGTTTTAATTTCTCTAGATACTGAATATATAATTTCATATTGAATATTGATTCTGTTATATGATTTAACATCACCATGGGGATTTTTTTCACCGCCTCCGAATTCGCTTGAAATTTTTTTACGCCTTTTCAGTTTTGGTCCAGAATAAGAATATTTTTCGCAAAGTTCTGTAACAAAACTCCACGCTTGATTGAAATATGCATCAGTGCGAAAAGAACAAAGTTTCAATAGTAGCTTTAGCCAAAGCTTGCATAGTCTGAAAATTAAAATCAGATGACTGATGATGCTTTGAGAGAGTATTGTATCGATCAAAAACACTGTTCAATACAAACAAAGTGAACAAAAATTCGAACTATGTTATGCATGTTAAAAGGGCTTCGGCTCTTCCACCATTGAGAGAATCGTTTTCAGATAATTCTTCCAGTGTTAAAGTCACCATTCCAGAATTATCAAGTAGTGCTTTTATAGCTTTAACTCTTGAAGACCACCTCGTGTCGCTTAGTGATTGTAGAGTTGAAGAGCCTCCAGAAAAAGTATTTGATGAGTGAATATTTTCGAAAATAGCATGTCTTTTATATAATGTTTCTATAAAAAATATAATGCATTGTGCTGCTGAAATGCATTTCTAGCAGAAGGAATGGATGAGCATGCACTAACTATATATACATTTAATCGGACACTTGAAATTTTCAAATGAAAAGGTTAATATAACCCCTATCTTTTCAAGTTGAAAAGGAATCGTTCCAGCCGGAAGTGGGAACTTCACTGTGAAATTTGGCGCTTTTGAAGCTCCATAACGTGAGAAAACTGATCAGTGGACAGTCGATAAAAAAAAGGGAGAAGCCGATAGACCACGAGGAAATATTTGGGGGCGCGACCGCGCCCCCTCGCGCCCCCTATTTGCCGCCCCTGTCTATCTATATTTATTTTAATTAAAATGATAACTGTTTTGTGATATGCGGTTTTAGAGGTGCATCAACAATATTGCAGTAGTTCAGAATAGTTCTATAAGAGCAGTTTAAAGAATTGTAAATAGTTCATTTAACAAAGGTAAAAGGAAATTGCTTTAAATTTTGCTCACAAATTTGCTGTTAGAAAAGCAATTACAAGAAAGAAACACATGACATGCGTACAAATACAAAGTGAATGTTGGTCTTCTTATATGTTTTGCTTATTCGTCGAATTAAAGACATCAATTGACCTATTGTGCCACAGTTATTTTATGTGTTTGAAACATTTACTATTTTTGAAGTTATAAAAATATATTTCACAGAATCATACTCTCATGCTCTCATTGCAACTTTTAGCATCCATGGATTTGTTTTACATTTATTCTGTGTTCGTCGGCATGAAATAGCCAATATCTGCAATAGAAGCAAAACACTTCCTTATGTACAACAATTCTGAGTTAAATATAAAGACCGACATATTTTGCCGTACAGTATAGTGCGTTTCAAATATCGTCAAAATTGAGCTTAAGCCACATGAAGCTGCAACGTCCAAGCCTATACTTTCAGAACCCACCTATAAGCACTGTTCACATACAGATATTTTCCCCACATATTAGAGATATTATTATATTTTGGAAACAGCCCTATAGGCTGGTTCTTTCCCTACCAGCATGTTTTTTCACAGTGATGTAAGATTTACGTCACACTGTGACTTTGGGACGTCACAGGACGTCACAGTACGTCTCGACAATGTCATATTAAGGTCACAGCGAAGTCATTTTGGCCATTTTCATGGTCGTTTGTGACGTCGCATATTAACTTGTTTTTGACGTCACATTGTAATTGCCAGTGTAATGTCGTCCCATTGTTACGTGTTAATTAAATTGTGGAAACGTCACAGAATATAGTCACAATGAAGTTACAAAGTTACTAATACATAACGTCGCATAGAAGTCACAAAAATTATGTCACATTGTGACCCAGGTGTCACGTGACTACAACGTCACTGTCATACATGTGACTATCTTTACTGTGAGGGTTGATTATAGTTTTCTCAGAATTATTTCTTCAGAACTGCTGGCTGACTATTGCTTGCTGTCCACATGTTCAACCCCTGCATATAACTAAAAAACTGTTGTTATTGTTCGCTGTAACTTTGCGTAGCAGTTATATGAAATTTAAAATATGAAAATGATAATACAAATGTTTATATCGTTGCTTCATATATTCAACCTGAATAAAAATGTGTGAATTGACATATTTTTGCCTCCACTGATATTCTGTTTTCACCAGCCGCCTTCTACATAGCTGCCTTGACACAGTTCCGTCACGTGTTCAACTGCTTTTAATGAAAATGGGGCCATCACAGGGCACACCTTCGCGTCGTCATGACAGCCAGACTTTATCAAGGTACCTTTATTTGTCAATACTCAATTTTCATGTTTTAATACATTTTACAAGGTATTTTAATTTTATACTAAAATCGATCTTTCACGTAGTAATGTAAAAAAAAAGTGTTGCAGCAGAGTCTTGTGGTCTGTGAATAAAATGTGCAATGGATCTCTGACTGAAAAATAAAATATTTTACATTATTTTAAAAAAACGTAGTTATTGGCATTCTACAGTGCTAAAATCAGTATTTCGCATTATAATTATAAGATTAATATTATCCAATAATAATGTATTTAATTCCTGCGTAATATACTTATAGATCACTGGCATTCTACTTTTCTATCACCACTTTTTTAACCAATAAGATTGTACATTTATTTGTAAGGCATGATATTTTTGAACATTATTTTATTTTATTCCACTCATTAAAAGCAGACAGATACTAACATTTTTCTACACTGCAATTGACAACCGATATTTGAATCCTCTAATACATAGTTCTCGGAAGAATTTTTCAAATATACATTTTTCTAGCCAACTTTTCACTCTATTTGAGTAATTCCGAAACTACTTCGCCTAATGAAACCAAATTTGGTTCAAATGCAAAATATTACACGTATGAAATTAACGTCACACTTTGCTTTGAATTAAACATGTCGTATGCAGTAAACGCATTCGCATTCTCAATTCAAAATCAATTTCGAAATCTGTTTTTCCCATTAACACCAAAAATATTATTTAAATTGATTGGGGAGTTTAAAAATAAAATTAAAATGCTGTAGCATAAAAATCACTTAAAAATTGCTCTTAAAAATCTAATTACTTGCCTTATATACATAATGTATAAGGAAAGTATTGTGACGGGGTCGAAAATTCGAATTCGAGTTTTCGACGGGAAAGCACATTTCAAGCATCCCTGATTACGAGTCAAACATTTTTGAGGTGATGTCTGTGTGTGTGTGTGTGTGTGTGTGTGTGTGCCAGTGAGTCTATGGAGGCGATATCGCACGAACGAATGGAGCCATTCGAATGAAATTTGATACAAAAATCATAATCTGTGAATACTGGAAGCCTATTGTTTTTAAACGTAATCGAATGTTCAGAACCCCCTAAATTTTCGAGTGAAATTTTGAAAACATCATTAAAAAATCAAAACCTTTAATAAAGTTACGCAAATAGATATTTCTTATGTAATTTTTCCTTAGAAAACGATTGACATAAACTTTAGAATGCTAGCATGAACCGTTCTCGAGGTATTGTACATTTTTCAAATAAATTTATCAAAAAATCCCATAAATTAATAAAAAATATTAACTGTTGAGAAACATGTTCACTTTTCATATGTAATATCATGTGATAAATTTGGTGACACCATTCTCGTGGATCTAGCTCGTTCCATTCATAACAAAAGATACTTTGAGTAATACTTTTGTATTTGAACGCCAATAGTCATTTATCTGCTATAAGAATAATTTATTTCTCAGTCCATAACGTTTGACGAGACTTTGGCCACGAATTTGGCGGAATGTCGCCAACTTGGCGACTTTTTGAAATGTTACCAAATTAACGTAAATCTCACCAAATGGATAGAAATAGCGCTAAATCAATGAAAATGACGACTAATTGTTGAAAATTCAATATCTGGGAAAGAATATAAATATCTACTATAAGAAAAACCTATTTTTTTTTACTGTAAAAGTAGCAAATTCATTGCATTATATAAGGAAAGTCATGTGTTGCCCACATCAGATTTTTTCAATATATATAGACTCCAAAATGCAAGGCAACTCACTAGAAAAATAACGTACCCATTTATCTGGGAAAGAATATAAATATCTACTATAAGAAAAACCTATTTTTTTTTACTGTAAAAGTAGCAAATTCATTGCATTATATAAGGAAAGTCATGTGTTGCCCACATCAGATTTTTTCAATATATATAGACTCCAAAATGCAAGGCAACTCACGGGAAAAATAACGTACCCATTTATTAATTGATACCAAATATCGTAAAGTATACATACCTTCAAAATGGACTTGAAATAGAGCAATAAACAAAAATAGTTCAATCTTTTTCTGCATGCTGCCTTCTTTGTGATAAATCTAATATGTAAAAAGAAATATTTCAAAATACGATTACATGTTAAATATATGCTGAACCGCGGAATAGATTTTGGACATTTTGCTTTAGGCAATGAGGTTCAGGAAACATTCCAATTTAAGTTTCATCACCCTACGACGAATTGCACAGTGACGAGAATTTAAAACTTGTGCATCTCTGTCTGTCACGACCACTTATAAGTAGAGAACTGAGTTACATATCCATTGAGTTACATATTTGAGTTACATCCATTGAGTTACATGTTTTCTCACTGGCTAGTTAAGTCTAATTGAGAATAATTAAACATTTTATAATTTTAAATATTCCATATTTTGTACCTTGTAAAGTTTATTTTAGTATTATAGTCGGAAATGTCAGTTATTTTTTTCTAGTCGTTTATATAACAAGCCGAAAAATAATTATAATTACAAATAAATTGTCTGTGTTGGGAAAAACGCATTTTGGTGTTAAATAACACACTTCTTCTTCTTCGACGCAGACCCTCCGACCTACCCGAAGGTGTTAGGTATCTGTTTAAGCACTCGAAACACTGCCACTCTATTCAGACCAGAACGCAGTGAAGACGACAACCACAGGGACCGTACTCTCTTTTCCCTAACACCAACTTCTCGAAAGGACGTATGGACCCACATATTTAACGTGCTTGTAATCAGAGTGAACATGGCGACAGTTTGGGCAGAACCGAGAAATGGATCACACATGTTTATTGAACATACTCGAACGAGTTACCTGCAGTAGACGATGTCGTATATAAGCTACGTTGCGAGTTTCCATACTCCCAAAATAGACTTCTTTAATCATCTCGAAATAAGTGAGCTAAATGAAAATACTTCACATTTCAAAGAAAAAAAATAATTTTACTGATAGGAATAAAATAAAATAATTAAATTCTATCTCAGCAGGTATTCATCTGACCTTTGACATTTTTGAGTGAAATACTTATCATCAGAAAATAATGGCAAGTTTAAAAATGGAAAGGATATCTCTTAAATTTAATAAGTTAGATTTCTGTATTTTAAAACCCACTATCAGTCTGTGAATTTTACCAAATGTAGGCACTTGTTTGCGGTTAAAGTTCTTAGCACTGAAGCTATCGTCTACTCGACAATTGCGATTTTGAACTGCCGAAATTTTAACCGAATTTCGAATTTAGACGTTCATGATTTTTAAATGATTTAAAATGATTAATAATATTTTTTTTAATCTTGCTAAGGTAATATGTACTGGGAATTTCCGTTTTCCCTGTACTGAACTTCTATCAATATCTTCGATTTTTCGCCACACGTAATGCATACACACATATCACACACAGAAATACGTACACCCATAAGGGCATCTTATTCTGTTATGTAAGATAAAAGGGATATATTACATAATAAAATACATATAACAGAATATAAAACCTTAATTATGCACATTTCAAAAGGGATTATTTTTATCATATTTATCAATGAAGCATTCAATAACAAAACCGGAATATATATTTTAATATTACACATTTCACAAATAAAATATAATCATAACAATTTCAATTTATTTTAGATAATTTTCTATAAACACAAACCCTCAACGTTTCTCTATTTCATCATAGAATCAACGTAATTTAAGAAAACGTATGCTAATACTTTGTAGTTAATGTGGTATTTTAGATGAGCAAATATTGACTCAACATAAATATTTATTTTCTAAAAGACTAAGACAAGGTTACATATGTTGAAAGAATGTCAGAATTTCTCATCGACCAACGTAGTTGGTATTAATAATTTGCTTATATTCACTATTATGAACACAACTGGAAAATTATCTATCATGAAGATGTGAAAATATTTTTAAAAGAACTGTTTTTAATTTATCATATTATTGTATAGAGAAAGTATTGTGTAAGTTCTCGAATTCGAAATTTTGGAAAAAAAACTTTTTTATCGATAATATCAACCCATAAGATGTTAGAATACGTTTGGAAATATGTTCGTGTATGTGGACACAATAGCACAAAAATAATGCCTCTACTGCTGTAAAACTTAATGTGTAGATGCATTATGCAAAAAACTTTAACAAGATAGAGTCTTTTAACGTTCTCATTAGAATACCAAATACTCGTATTTTAAGATTGCAAATCGATATCTCTAGGATGCATAAAACTAACCTTTTCAAAATTTTAAATTATAGACTTGCCATTTTTTGGATGATTTAGCCACAAAGGCAAGCATAAAATAATGAACTGTTGAAAATCGCACTTCATTTATTACTTTTATCAAAAGTCAATCCGATAATTATTTTATTAATTTTTTACGAATCATGCTAAGTATTTTTATGTCACTAAATTTTCTCAAAATTTATAGTGTGAAGCAATTTTCGCATTTATAATTTTCAATACTAAAATATAATGTTTTCCCTTATCTAACTGTCATTGCCCCCGCCTTTTCTCTCCCAAGTAACTAAGACATCAATTTTCAACAAATATAAAAGAACTAAGAGATCGGAATCAATTAACATTACTTACACATATTACTTTAACTCACCAATCTGTTGCAAGAAACTTGGTATTGGAAATAAAGCAACGACTGCATCAGATATTTTTAAATTTTTGCACATTCTTAAAATTCGATAATTGAATCTAGTCCTTTTATAACGTTCACACAAATAATTTAATGTGTTATAGAACTCAAAAAATGAATGTGGCCCTCTATGAAATAAACTAAAGTGTGGCTCAACTCGTCTATTTCATACCAAAATCAATTTTTAAGTTGCTTGTGATTTTTTTTTTGCAAACTTTGTAAGAATTTTTTTCAAAAATCTGCATTGTTGGTTTAAGTGTTCGCAATTATAACATGTTACCCTTCATTTTAAAGGGCTTGAAAACATATTTCGCTTAATACCCAGCTTAACAATGTTCCACCTCGAAGGTGTAACTTTCCTCACCCAGGGGGCTAATGATGTCACTAACGCAAAACTTGTATCGTAGCTATTTGTCACTATAATGGTTGAAACTCTTAATTTACGTCATTGTTAAGCCATACATTACCTATTTTACACATAATTATGTCAAATTTTGTTCTGAGCTCCCATGTTAAAAATATAAAATTTTGAAGTTTTTGTTCGAGTTTCAAAAAAATGCTATCTAATTCTGTATTTTTCATTAATGGAACCCGATAAAAAAATTTGTGGAAACAATAATTTCCTTATACTATTACTTTTACCCAATGTTACTTTTACCTTATACTATTACTTTTACCATACACTATTACTTGCACCCTATTCTATTATTTTCAACCTATACTATTACTTTTACCCTATACTATTACTTTCACCCTATACTATTACTTTTACCCTATACTATTACTTTCACTCTATACTATTACTTTTACCCTATACTATTACTTTCACCCTATACTTTACGTTTACCCTATACTATTACTTTCACCCTATACTTTACGTTTACCCTATACTATTACTTTCACCCTATACTATTACTTTTACCCTATACGATTACTTTCACCCTATACTATTACTTTTACCCTATACTATTGCTTTTACCCTATACAATTTACTTCCTCTATAGTATGAGAAGGTGAAAATTCTAAAACTGTATGTAACCTTCAAATACGAAACTGTTACTGACGCCTGGCATACAGAATGCAAACATTCGTGAGCAGTTTTTAAAAAAATATAAAAGCACTAACAAGCAAATTCCATTAACATTATGTATACATATTTTATTAACTCACCAATTTGTATGAAGAAGCTTGGTAGTGGAAATAAATCAACGACTGCGCTGCTTCCTGGAGAAGCCTGATAGCACAAAAAGGAAATGGAAAGCTGATTACCGCTGTAATTCACTTACTTCACTCTCCCACTGCAAAGCCCTAAACCAGTAACTATTCAAATTATAATTTTTCAAAAATGAATAACGTTTTGACGTAAATAATATCAGTAATATACAGGCATTAAACAAATATTACATTATTATTAGCAATTTAAAAATTCCAGGTGAATTTGAAGTTGAGATATAAAATTTCTTCCACGCAATGACCTTACGATAGGTTTATGCAAACCTGCAGGTGAAAAGCTTATGATAGGTTAGAACGTAGCGAATTGAATACCCAATTCTAAGTAAGTTTGAAATGGGATCTCGTTCAGAGCTTGATTAATGTTATGTATTCCTTACCCGATGCGGGTTGTCGTGGGAACATGGGGAATCTGGGAACGTGAAAAATGGCAAGCTCGTGTTCGTTCCTCACTATAGCCCTATTACGTAACAGAATTCTAATCGTAAAGTAGTGCATTGTAGAGAAATAAAATGAACATTTTCTACTTTTTCAAAACAAATGAAACAAACGGACTATTTATAAAAATCATATTTTAAGACAGTGTATTATCAAATTCTACAGTACATATATTTTTTGTAAAATAGATTTTGTTTGTGATGTGAAGGACGAGTTACTGTGGTGTATACAGGGTGTTTCATCATAATTGACCTTGCTTTCCGAGTCTCAGCAATTGGATCTGGACACATACTTCAAATTTGAAATTTTGTTAAAATAAAACGTGTCAAATTTTACAGTATAATAGTTTAGTAAAATATATTTTGTTTTGTTTTTTCAAAATAAATAGAACAAACGGACTATTTATTGAAATGCGAAAGATCATATTTTAAGATGGAATGAATTTGGGTCGGATGCAATTATCAAATTCTGCAGTATATTTTATTTTGTAAAACAGATTTTGTTTGTGATGTGAAGATACACATACAGAGTGTTTCATCATAATTGACCTTGCTTTCTGAGTTTCAGCAATTGGTTCTGGACACATACTTCAAATCTGAAAGTCTGTTAAAATAAAACGTGACAAAATTTACAGTATAATAGCTTTGTAAAATATATTTATCTTTTTCAAAACAAATAGAACAAACGGACTATTTATGAAATGAAAAAAATTATATTTTAAGATGGAATACATTTGGGTAGGGTGAAATTATCAAATTCTACAGTATATATATATTTTTTTTGTAAAATAGATTTTGTTTGTGATGTGAAGATACGCATACAGGGTGTGTCATCATAACTGACCTTGCTTTCTGAGTTTCAGCAATTAGTTCTTAGCACATACATCAAATTCCAAAGTTGGTTAAAATAAAACGTGCCAAATTTTACAGTATAATAGCTTTGTAAAATATATTTGTATAATATATATATGAAATATATACAGTATATTCTTTCCTTATATACACAATGTATAATGAAAGTATTGTGACGGGGTCGAAAATTCGAATCGAAGTTTTCGACGAGAGAGCACGTTTCAAGCATCCCTGATTACGAATCAAACATTTTTGAGGTGATGTCCGTGTGTGTGTGTGTGTGTGTGTGTGTGTGTCAGTGAGTCTGTGAAGACGATATCTCCCGAACAAATAGAGCGATTCGAATGAAATTTGGTACAAAAATCACAATCCGTGAATACTGAAAGCCTATTGTTTTTAAACGTAATCGAATGTTAAGAACCTCTTAAATTTTTGAGTGAAAGTTTGAAAAAATCCTCAAAGTCCAATTAGTCGTCTTTTTCATTGATTTAGCGTCAGTTTTATCAATTTGGCGAGATTTTATTAATTTGGCAACAAATAAAAATGTGATATCGGCGGAAGTTGGCGACATTCCGCCAAATTCGTCACCAAAATCTCGCCAAGCGTTATGGACGGAGAAATAAGTTATTCATACAGCAGATAAATGACTATTGGCTTTCAAATAAAAAAGCATTACTCAAAGTATCTTTTTCTTGAATGGAACGATCTAGATACACTAGAATGATGTCCCCAAATTTATCGCATGGTATTACATATGAAAAGTGAACATGTTTCTCAACAGGAAATATTTTTTTTATTTTATATAACTTCTTGATAATTTTTTTTTAAATGTACAGTATCTCGAGAACGGTTTACGTTAGCGTTCTAAAATGTATGTCAATAGTCTTCTAATGAAAAATTACATAAGAAATGTCTATTTGCGTAACTTTATTAGCGGTTTTAATTTTTTAACGATTTTTTCAAAATTTTACGCGAAAAATTAAGGGGGGGGGGGGGGGTTCTGAACATTCGATTGCGTATAAAAACAATAGACTTCCAGTGTTTACGGATTGTGATTTTTGTACCAAATTTGGTTCGAATCGGTCCATTTGTTCGTCAGTTATCGTCTCCACAGACTCACTGACGACACACACACACACACACACACACACACACACTTTCACACACACACACACACAGACATCACTTCAAAAATGTGTGATTCGTAATCAGGGATACTTGAAACGTGCTCTCCCGTCGAAAACTCGAATTCGAATTTTCGAACCCGTCACAATACTTTCCTTATACATTATATATATAATGAAAGTAATATACTAACTTTGAGAAAGATGTTCAGTTTTCATGTGTAACATCCTGTGATAAATTGGGTGACATCATTCTCGTGGATCTAGCTCGTTCCATTCATGAAAAAATATACTTTGAGTATTACTTTTGCATTTGAACGCCAATAGTTATTTGTCTGCTATAAGAATAACTTATGTCTCCGTCCATAACGCTTGGCGAGATTTTGGCTCCATACTTGGCAGAGTGTCGCCAACTTGGCGACTTTTTTAAATGTGGCCAAATTAACGAAAGTCTTGTTAAATGGATAAAAATGGCACTAAATCAATGAAAATGACTTCTAATTGACGAAAATTCAATATCTGGGAAAGAATATAAATATCTACTATAAGAAAAACCTATTTTTTTATTGTAAAATTAGTAAATTCATTGCATTATATAAGGAAAGTCAGGTGTTGCCCACATCAGATTTTTCTTTTTGTAAAATAGATTTTATTTGTGATGTGAAGATATTTGTCTTTTTGAAAACAAATAGAACAAACAGACTATTTATGAAATGCGAAAAACTATATTTTAAGATGAAATGTATTTGGGTCGAGTGAAATTATCAAATTCTAAAGTATATATTTTTTTGTAAAATAGATGTTGTTTGTGATGTGAAGATACGCATACAAGGTGTGTTATCGTAATTGACCTTGTTGTCTGAGTTTCAGCAATTAGTTCTAAACACATACATCAAATTCGAAAGTTTGTTAAAATAAAACGTGTCAAATTTTACAGTATAATAGCTTTGTAAAATCTATTTGTACTTTTCAAAACAAATAGAACAAACGGATTATTTATGAAATGCGAAAAATCATATTTTAAGATGAAAGGTATTTGTGTCGGGTGAAGTTATTAAATTTTACGGTATAATATTTTTTGTAAAATAGATTTTCTTTGTGATGTGAAGATACGTATACAGGGTGTTTCATCATAATTGACCTTGCTCTCTGAGTTTGAGCAATTACCTCTAGACACATACTTCAAATTTGATAGTTTGTTAAAATAAAACGTGTCAAATTGTACAGAATAATAGCTTTGTAAAATATATTTTCCTTTTCAAAGCAAATAGAACAAATGGACTATTTATGAAATGCTGAAAATCATATTTTAAGATAGAATGTATTTGGGTCGGGTGAAATTATCAAATTCTACAGCATATTTTTTTTTTGTAAAATAGATTTTTTTTGTGATGTGAAGATTCGCATACAGGGTTGACCTTGCTTTCTGAGTTTCAGCAATTAGTTCTAAGAACATACATCAAATTCGAAAGTTTGTCAAAATAAAATGTATCAAATTATACACTATAATATTTTTGTAAAATATATTTTGTCTGCTTTGTAAAGATACGTATGCAGGGTGTTTCGTCATAATTGACCTTGCTTTCTGAGTTTCAGTAATTGGTTCTAAACACATACATCAAATTTGAAAGCTTGTTAAAATAAAATATGAAGTTCTATCATACTTTTTGGAAAGTGGTAAATTCATGAAAATAAAGGATTTTTATTTTTATAAGGACCCTTGAACAAAAAATGTTCAATTAAAAATATTGGGCTTCACAGTAACTAGTCCAAGGAGAAAACCCTACTGCAATTATCTGCAATATTCCTTGAGTGATTACTCAAAAAAAAAATTCGACAATTTTCCCCTTACAAATCAGGGGTCGGCTGCATATAAAATTTTGCAAACACCTTTTATGCAAAGTCTAGTTTCAGTTTAAAGGCAAACCTTGCAGAAAGAGTCATAGTCGAAGGAAAACCCAATTTCAATTGTAACATATTTTGCTAACAGTTTACATTAATTCTATTGTATGCACCTTTATAAAACATTGCAGATGATTGTGCAGATGATTGCAGTGCAATGTTTTCTAATTGAAACATTTCTTTTTTATCAAAGGACCTTATATCAAAGGACTATATATCTATACACTTAATTTTTATGAAAATTTCAGTCACCGAAAAAAATTATATGAAAGATTCCAATCAATGAAACATGCAATGATATATTTCAATCAATGATGCATGCATTGCTTCACCAATTTGACTCTAAAATATGTTTTAATAGAATTTTTTGATATTTCTTTTGTTAAATAATTCAGAATACATAAATTTTAATTAATAAAGACTTACTTACATATGTTTTTTTTATTTTTTGAAGCTTTGGGGATGACCTCCCCCCTCCTACCGCCCTTAACTTCAAAATATGTGTAACTTTTTAAAGGTTATAAAATCTGAAAAGAAATCAGCTATAAACCTGCTTCCGACAAAGTGTTACAAACCAGTAAAAAACGTATATTGAAATGTTTCCAAGTTAAAAGCAGTTAACAAACAAGGAAAGACAAAATTTTAACACCCGTTATTCAACAGATATTTATAGAGAATTAACTGAAGAAAATAAGTAGCTTAAATAGGTGCAATTTATTTTTATAATTAGTATACTTTTATCAAATAACCGCCTTGAGACAATTCGAGGATTGATGTCTGCATTTAATCCCATTGTGCAAAGGTTTATTAGATACTTTATCCTAGTACCAATATGTTTCAGTGAAAAACATACATTCAACAATGAAAATAAGTTCAATTTTGTGAAAAGAATAAAGCCCACAGTATATCAAAACAAATTTATTCCCTGGAGTTTTACAGTCAATATATATGTTCTACAAAACAGATACAATCTAAAATGAAAAAACGAATAAAAACTTTGACTTATACGTGCGTAGTTTGGTTTCTCCATTCTCTATATTTTAGCATCATTTTTATCTCTGATGAAGTAGAAGAGTGAATAGAGCAAACGATCATCGTCTATAAAAAGAATTAATTTTGTTATAATAACAAATTTAGCCATTTTAAATAAAAATGCTTAAAATATTATTTTAATTATATAATTACTTATAAATATATAATTAAGAAATCCAGCGTATTTAACAGATAAATTAGCAAATTCAGTTTTGTAAAAAACAATGACAAAAATTTGAGCGTTTTCATTACTAAATCTTTCAGAAAATCAGCAGGCTAATTGTTGTTACCACTTAAAATAAGCATACTAAATTTCATGTAATTAACATGATTATTTCAAGAGATATCGCGCTCCCTGTAGACTTTTAATATCCCGGGAACGGCTCGCAATAACCACAAAATAATAGTGTTCATTGATTTATTCAAAGTTTACAAAACACTGAGTCATTTGATGATATTAAATATACGTATTTAGTTTTCATAATTTTTCCCGTTTCAGTTCCAAAGCAGCCAATTTCCCAACAATGGCTATATTATCATTCTGTAAGTTATATTATTCGCTTCTAAATAAAAATAATTAAACATAAAATGGTTAGTTTTGCAACAAATTTTAACACAATTATGCTTTTCATAATGTTATCCATTTTATACTAAAAACAATCATTATCTCAACAACGACTCTGATACAGCTTTATAAGTTATATCATTCACTTTTAAATTAAAAAATTAAATATAAAATGGTTATTTTTACAGCAAATTTTAATACAATTATGTTTTTACTATTTTTCACAATTTTAGATTAAAAGCATGTAATATCACAACAGCGTCTATAATGTTAGTCTATGTTATTCGCTTATAAATAAAAAAAAAATAAATAAAATATGGTTATTTTTGCAACAAATTTTAACGCAATTATATTTTTTTTAATTTTTTGACATACATTCAAAAAAATCTGATGTGGGCAGCACATGACTTTCCTTATATAATTCAATGAATTTACTACTTTTACAACAAAAAAATAGCTTAATCTTTTAATAGATACTTATACTCTTTTCAAGATATTGAATTTTCGTCAATTAGTCGTCATTTTCATCAATTCAGCGTCATTTTTAACCATTTGGCGAGAGTTTCGTTAATTTGACGACATTTAAAAAGTCGCCAAGTTGGCGACATTCCACCAAATTCGTCGCCAAAATCTCGCCAAGCATTATGGAAGGAGAAATAAGTTATTCTTATAGCAAATAAATGACTATTGAGGTTTATATATAAAAGTATTACTCAAAGTATCTTTTCTCATGAATAGAACGAGCTAGATCCACGAAAATGATGTCACCCAATGTATCGCATGATATTACATATGAAAAGTGAACATGTTTCTCAACAGTTAATATATTTTTTTAATTTATGGGATTTTTTGATAAATTTATTTGAAAAATGTGCAATATCTCGAAAACGGTTCGTGCTAGCGTTCCAAAGTTTATGTCAATCGTTTTCTAAGGGAAAATTATATAAGAGTTGTCTATTTGCGTAATTATATTAAAGGTTTTGACATTTTGATGATTTTTTCAAAATTTCACTCGAAAATTTAGGGAGTTCTGAACATTCGATTGTGTTTAAAAACAATAGGCTTCCAGTATTCACGGATTATGATTTTTGTACCAAATTTCAATCGAATTGCTCCATTCATTCGTGAGATATCGTCTCCACAGACTCACTGACACACACACACAGACAGACATCACCTCAGTGTTTGATTCGTGATCAGGGATGCTTGAAACGTGCTGATCCGTCGAAAACGCTAATTTGAATTTTCGACCCCGTCACAATACTTCCCTTATACAGTATGTATATAAGGAAAGTAAAAATGTTGGATGCAGTGAAAGACTTTCCCTGTAGCCCCTCCAAAAGTCAGTATGTTTCTAACATTTCTTCGTAAGAATAATTGTCCCAAATATTTATTTGATCAGCTCAATTTACTCGAGAGTTTCAGCATATTCATGTTTAGAAAATTAAATTTCCAATATCTGATGAGTAGCTCTTGATAAATGCTTTACACGGTGTCAATTCATTAGCTCATTTGATAGTTTTGAGTGATTTTGTTTTGGTAGCATTCTGTATATTTAAGTTATTTTTGTTGTTATTTTTTGTTGTAACTTTTCAAGTGTAAATCAAGTATACCATTTTGCGTATGTTAACGTTTCATAAATAATAACATTTACTTTTAAATAGAAAATCACATACTAAATATTTATTTTCGTAACATTTTTACTTTCCTTATATGCATAATGTATAAGGAAAGTATTGTGACGGGGTCGAAAATTCGAATTCGAGTTTTCGACGGGAGAGCGCGTTTCAAGCATCCCTGATCACGAATTAAACATTTTTGAAGTGATGTGTGTGTGTGTGTGTGTGTATGTGAAAGTATGAGAGTGTGTGTGTGTGTGTGTGAAAGTATGTGTGTGTGTGTGTGTGTGTGTGTGTGTGTGTGTGTATGTGTGTGTGTGTCAGTGAGCCTGTGGAGACGATAACTGACGAACGAATGGACCGATTCGAACGAAATTTGGTACAAAAACCACAATCCGTAAACACTGAAAGCCTATTACTTTTATGTGCACTCGAATGTTCAGAACCCCCCTAAATTTTCGAGTGAAATTTTTCCTTAGAAAACGATTGGCATAAACTTTAGAACGCAAGCATGAACCGTTCTCGAGATATTGCACATTTTTCAAATAAATTTATTAAAAAGTCCTATAAATTAAAAAAAATATTAACTGTTGAGAAACATGTTCGCTTTTCATTTGTAATATCATTCGATAAATTTGGTGACATCATTCTGGTGGATCTAGCTCGTTCCATTCATGAGAAAAGACACTTTGAGTAATACTTTTGTATTTGAACGCCAATAGTCATTTATCTGCTATAAGAATAACTTATTTCTCCGTCCATAACGCTTGGCGAAATTTTGGCGACGAATTTCAAAGAATATCGCCAATTTGGCGACTTTTTAAAATGTTGCCAAATTAACGAAAAGCTCGCCATCTGGATAAAAATGACGCTAAATCTATGAAAATAACAACTGATTGTAGAAAATTCAATATCTTGGAAAGAATATAAGTATCTACTATAAGAAAAAAATAACTTTTTTTTACTGTAAAAGTAGTAAATTCATTGCATTATATAAGGAAAGTCATGTGTTGCCCACATCAGATTTTTATGTATGTAATTATATTTTTATTACATTCTTCAAATTTCAGCTTCGAAATACGAGATTTCTTATGCAATCACTCAACTATAGTGATTCAAAATTTTAACAACAATGAAAAGGAATATTATAAACATCGTATATAAACACAACATTATAAGTGTTTTTGCCCATATATTTAATTACTCTAAACCATTGGGTGTATCGTATGTTTTAGGATCTTATAACGTATTTTAAGGAATCGTTTTAAGAAATGTCTATCATTTTAAGAACTTACTATAATAATTTACATACTTTCCCATCAAAAATATTACCAAGGGGCATCCCCAATCCCTTCTAGCTGCTGCTACTTAATTTTGAGTCCAGGCGGCATTTGTAAGCTCTATTAAACCTACTTTTACCGGAAACATAACACTTAGTCAGATATGGAATCAAACTCAGCTTTTATGGTATACGCCAGGAGAGAAATCATTAATGGAAGTATGCGTATACTGTAAGGAATTTCTATAATTCAGAAAACAAGAAACCAAGGGTGCAAGTGACATTAAAAATTGAGTTAAATACGTAAGGGGATTATAAAAATGCCCCCGTTTTTTGCAGTACATAAATATAAATTATTTCTCATCCCATACTATTATATATTGGTAAATCACTTAACCACTTGTTCATATTTGGCTTTTGTTTCAAAGACAGGGGATCAAAGTTGAGTTATACTTCATCACTACATCAAGCGACAGTGCATCTTTACTTAGACAGCGTGACGATGTGATTCATTCTTACAGTGGTTCCAAGTGGTGCTGTTAACTTAAGTCTTATTCTGTATGGGATAAGTCTGGTGTTTCTTCATTTTTTCATTTTTATAATGAAAGGTTTCTGGAGAAAGCCAATTAGCTTTTCTCTTTTGTTAAAGAAAAATGATTGATGAAAAGAATCCTAATCTCAAAATTTATGGTGAATAACTTTTTCTTTATTAGCATAAAACGTTTTTAGAGATATTTTATCTCTTGTCTCATTACAGTAATTAATTACTTTTTGATAGATGGTCTTACGTTATTTAGTAATGAAGACTACTCTGACCAAAACATGGCTACAACCCTGAAGGCGAGAACGGCAGTTCTAACTCGTCAGAAGGATAAAGGGAACAGAGAATGAGAGAAGTCTAATGAAAGAATCAGCCCAAAATTACCATTCCATTTCCATATCAAACTCAAAGGTTAATACGCGGCTGAGCTGAAACTTAGGAGTCAGAGAAAACAAAGAAATTAAGAAATGAAATGGAGAAACATTTAACTCTGAGCCAAAAATCTCATAAATCTGGAATAATACAAGAACGTAACTATCGCTGTATGTGTAACTGTAATATTATTGTGCTTAAAGAAAATTGTCTGGTAATTTTACTGATGTTTGGAAACTTGGTCTTGAGAGCTTCAGATTTCATATTTAAGAATACCCAGTTCCTTTCATAGAGCAGTTGGCGTGGCTTGCTTTAGACTTGCACGGGTCATGATTACTTACAGAGTCACCTGTATCGAGTGGGAATGACAGATACAGATATCTGCCCTCTTTGCGACCATGGCGTTCCCATGACTGGAGAGCACCTCAACATTTGCCCTGCTGTTCTTGACTGTTTTCCTTTATGTGTTACTGACAAGGGTTTTAGTGACTATTTTTATCATTCTTCTTTGTATTGGGCTGCTCGTCGACTTATGGCCGAGAGATCGGAGACGGGCACAGGATAAAAAAAGGATTTCCTTTTTAAACTCAGTTATTGAATTAGATTGTATTAATAGCCTTTTACACTTCATACCAAACCGAACTGAGTTGGAAGAAACGCAACTTCTATATCCGAACATATTGTTATTACCGAAAAACCCAAATTCAAGTAATCTAAGTTTGGAAATCTGATGCGTTATTTAGAGTTTGTGGCTTCACTCTATCTAGATTTCTTTAAATTCATCCTCTCCTTAATTCACCAGAATGAAGCAAGCAAGAAAGATATTTCTCATCCATACACCTCAAATGATAGTGAGGAAGTCCATGAACTAAATACAATATATAAGACGAACCAGGGGGCGCTGTTCCAAGCTTGTCATTTGTAATTCTGCTTTGAACGATAGAGGGTGTTCCCATAGTTTAACTGCAAACGATATTGTGCTTCGAGTAGAGTTTGTGACTCCGATATAAGGACGTCCTCTATTGATCGATCCAAAACCGCGAATAGCAGTATTGGAAATGGGACCTAACCTTTAAAGCATCATTGATTTCATAAATATTGTATCGCAATGCTAAATTCTTTAATAAATCTACATTTTTGTAACATGAAACGTGTTGTCTACCTCACTCGCGTGCAAATTATTTTTAAAGCATTGGTCTTAAAGTCTGTAATTTCCTTAATTTGCATTTTCTGGGAAAGAAAAAAGTATCGAAATATATATGCAACAGTGAAAAATGTAATGCCTGTTTTCTTTCACTTACTGTTGATGCTCATTTTTGAGCTCATTTATCTGGATATCAGCTTTCTGCAATTGTATTCCTTGGCTTCTGGAATCCTCATTTACCTTACACAAACCATAAATAAATATTTAAATAAGAAAAATAACAATTAGATAAATACATTTTCTAACCCAAAATATCAGTATATTGATAATTACATCTCATTTTGTGACCACAAGCATCTAGACACTCTGCCCATGACTCAAATCTGTTGTCGTTTCCTTTACAACCACCATAATCAAATCTGGAGCATTCCACTCCGTCAAAATACCAGCTAGGCATAAGAGCTTCACAGGGGCCTGTTTCTTTAGGAAGATCACATCTGTCAGGAAGGTGAAACACTGGAGCAACATAGCTATCACTGTCTGCAATGAAATTAAACCAAAACATGGTATAGTCTAAAACACTAATCAATGATCTAAAATAAATATCCATACTACCTAATAGGAGGCACATTCGGACAGAGGCATTATTGTTTATTATATTGTTGATAAATAGTTGGGAAAAATTCTAATGCATGGCAGTGGTATGTTCATTGTTTTGTTCTCAGTTGATTATGTCTAACTCAAATGGTAAATGCTATACAATAAAATAAAATTGTTTTGCTTACTTTGCAAGTAAACATTTTCATTATCAGTGTAAACATATATTACCTAAAGGAATTCGGTTATAATTAAAGTTTTTTGGTGTATCCTCTATAACCAAGCTACAATGCAGACTAAAATTTTGAGGTTTGCTAATTTGCGTTTCCTATTGACTAACTGTTTTATTTCAAAATGACGCATGGGGTATGAATTGCGTAAGTATTAAGCGACGCTTAATTCTCTCACAGAGCGACACCTTTCTTAGGCCTTTAAGCGACGCTTAAGAGCCAAAGAAAAATAGAGACTCAGAACGAGCTAGGATATTTACGGCGCCCAGAACAAAAACTGTTTCTTCCAAAACTGTATTGAAAATACAAAGTATTTTATTGTTATTATGACAGTTATATGTATAAGGTTATACGTATATGTAGTTATACGCATCATGTGCAAATACTTATAGTGTACTAAATGACATTTTTATTCAAACTATTCTGTTAAAATATTTAATTTAATGCTCCTAAAAAGAAGTTTAAGAATCTCGGTTCTCGCTATACAAAATTATCTTCACCGGCAGATCTGAAGAATAAAACATCCAGGCCCTTTTGTAAGCAAATTTACAAAAAATATGGATCAATATATGCAAAAAAAAGCGTTAAGCTTGTATGGGACCCGTACTACTCATATACGCGAATATTAGAAGATATAACCTGCATTAGTAGATTACATGTATAAATTGAAAAAATCAATAAACTCGTAGTCTTTAAACCTGAAGGCAATAATTGATTCCAATATATTCCAAATTAAAAGTGCTAAAATTATATGGGAAGATATACCCATATTAATAATATCGTAGATTAGAATATATGTCCGAGTGTTAGTAGAAGATTACCCGCATTGCAATATGCGTCTCAAAAATCTTTGTCAAAATAAAACAGATGACGTAATAATTTGAAAATATCAATAATCCCCGTAATCTTAACACCAGAAAGCTGTAATTGATTCCAATATATTCCAATGTATATCAAAATATATGCCAATACACCTGTACTTCTTATGTTGTCGTAGATTAGAAGATACACCCGTGCATTTACTCGTTCAAAGTACAATAGGACAGCGTAGAAGATTACTCGTACAACTTACAATGAGTTTTAACAATTTTTGCCGCAATGAAAATATGCATAATAACTAGAAAATATCAATAATCTCTGAATAAATAATCCCCGAAGATATCAATAATAATAAAGTTGGAACCTGAAGACCGTAATTGATATTATCCAGTCAAAAATACAATGGCAATGAAATTTATTATATATATATATATATATATTTTCATTATTCAAATCGGAAAAAATTTAATAAAAAATTGTCTGCCACATAAACAGATTGGATTTAAATCCGTTGATAAGCGACACGATACCATTTGCTTCAAATATATTGGTGGAAAAAATATCGGCTGAATAATGCTATCTCTATGGAAGGTTTGACGACATTTTCGTCCATTTAGCGACATTTTAAAAAATCGCCAAATGTATCGCCAAGTGGTACTGTCGAACTGGCAGTACCACATGGCGACAAATTGACGAAATATCATCACAATGCTATCCCCTTAAAAACACAATTTCATTTATTAGGCACAATTTTATCAATTTCATGATATTTTTATGGATTTACAAACATTTTTATCAATTTGGTGACATTTTAAAAATTCGCTAAATATATTACTAAGTAGGACGGACAGACAAATGCTACCTAAACATCAATTCAGTACTTCCTTCTAAAAAAACAAAATTGATTCCATTGACTTAGCGTCGTTTTTATCAATTTGGGGATATTTCCGTCATTTGACAACGTTTAAAAAAGTTTCCCAAATTCGTAGCTCTGAATTTGCAGATCTGAAGAAAAAATAACCTGATCCCTTTTGTATATACTAAACGAAAACACTAGAATTGTATTAGAAAATATCCCCGTTCTACTCTTTTCCTGTTTCAACAATCGGCTAAATGAGTTTATTAGCTAAACACAATATATAAGCTTGCAAACACTTTGCTAAAATAAATGAAAGTGATGTACGCAGTCCGAAATTAATATAATTAAAAGATAAATCAAACCATTCATGTATAAGATATATTTTTATATTTATTTATTTATTATTCAATTTGAAAAATCAATAATAAAAATTAACAAACACATTTAATTTAATTGCGTTGCTGAGCAACATGATATACGATAGAATCTTCTTCATAAAATGCTAATAATGAAATCACCATTTTGATTTCTTAATACTTTTCATTATTGAGTAAAAGCTTGTGAAAGATATACCATGGTGATATTCATTTAAATTCATGTTTCAAACAATAATGTTTTCAAACACGTCATGCTTTTAGAAAGTGACTAATTAGTGCAAAAGTCTTCCAAACTCAGAGTTAAAGTTTTAATTCAATTTCACGTTTTAATCAAACGATTTCCAACCTTTTCGTTTTGATGAACCACGGAGTTAGAGAGTAGAACTCCTAGGAAAAAATTTCGTTTTTCATTAATATCTTGACAATCCCTGGACCTAGAAACTCGAAACTTAAACTAAATTTAAGGAAGGCTATTTCAAGGCTACCCACAAAATTTCATTAAATTCGGTTCGGCCATTCCCTCGTGATGTTGAGACAGTCAGACAGACAGACAGACAGACTGACAGATTTTCAATTTCATTAACACTTTACAACATTGTTAAAAAGAGTTTATGACTTTGTTCATTCTGTCTGTCTGTCTCTCTGTCTGTCTGTCTGTCTGTCCGTTAGCACGATAACTGCCGCAGAAAAGATTTTATCAAAATTAAATTTTAATATATTGTTCAGACGGTCTGTAGGACCTATGGGAATTTAATGAATAATATCAACCTATTATTTTTGGATTGAACCCGGGTTGAAAAAATGAAATACATTGAACTCTATGGGACCTAATTTTTCAAATGTTTTTAAGCGGATTTAAAATGCACAAATTGCTTCGAAAGTTTCAGGAAATATTCAAATTATCCCATAAAATATATAAAAAAAATTCAGCAAAATATATTCAGCAGTTTTTTAAATAAGAATTAAAATAATAACTACACTTTTATATGATGAGTTCACGTCACTATTATATGAAGAGATCACGTGACCCACTTCAAAATTAAAATATGGCATTCATTTTGTGTCAAAATTGTGATTTTTAAAGTTTTTTTAATTTATATTTAGTGCTGTATCCGTCTTAAAACTGCTTTATTTTTGCTTAAATTCTATGCATCTACACTCTGAAGCAAAGCAATTACAATATATTTGAATTTAAATGATCATCAAACTTTGATTATTTCTACAACGAAACCTAATTTCCACTTATGGAGAATGTGAACACCAAAAGTTTTTGAGACCCAGACTGTCCGACCTACTAGAAGGTGTAAGGTTGTTTGGACGGACACCAAAAGATGTAGATTGAGCTGTATAAGAATTGCTGCGTTTCTTTAACACAAAATTATTTAGCTCATGGAGCAATATAGCTTATATGAATGAAGCATTCATTGATCTTACATAGAGAAGCAGACGATTTTTTTCGATGAAGTTTTAGGCGAAGTTTCGATGATGTTTAATTACTTATTTGTACCTCCATGGTCTTCAGTTTTAAAATAAAATAAATTATTATAGTATTGTGATGAATGAAATTTATGGAAAAACAATTATGAATGAAATACTCCTTTTATAGAGAGATCGAGGAGTGTTATATTTCGATGACGCCATTTGAATAAATTTAATTTTTTTCGATGAAGTTTTCAAACATAATAAATTATTGTATTATTATGATAATTTTAAAAATATTACCGAGGAATGTATCGCATTTTAGAGATGTTTAAACCAAGCAATTTATATTTAATTGTCGTTATTTGAATGAAGTTCTTTTTTTTTGATGAAGTTTTTAAGTTTTCAAATATAATAAATTAATGTAATATATTTTGATAATTTTAAAAATATTACCGAGAAATTTATCGCATTTTTGAGATGTTTAAATAAAATTGCATTGAAGTTGGAATGTATTTCATAATCAATGCTTTATGTATTATTGATCTTTCTTATTGATGAAGCAGTGAATAACGTTTCTCAAACAATTTGAACACATTTGAAAATTATTTTTATTCAATTACCCGTGGCTGGTAAAAATTTAAGTGAACCTAGCTGTGTTTCGAAAAGAGGAAAACGAAAGAAAAAGAAAGGTATCTAAAAAAAATAAAAATACATTAAATATATTTACACTTATGAAAATGGTTTATATCAAACATTTTAACTGCCCTTCAAATTATAGATTTGGGAAAACCAATCTTTGGGAAGGACCCAAACACCTCAAATAAAAGCATTTTCTTAAAATCTGTTATTTTAAGAAGTCGAAACTACAATTTTTGGCTGCAAAATTGTCGTTTTATTTTCAGAATCCGAAATTAAAATTGTGTCATCAAAAATTGTAGTTTTGAGAAAACAAAAATTTTGATCGTGGGAGGGGGAATATTACATATCCTAGTTACTCCGTTGCTCCGGAATGTTATAAAAAGCATTACCTTTAAATATTCTTACCTACAATTCTTCCACAACACTTTTGCCTGCATTGCTTCCCATCCATGAAGTTATTTTTATTCCCTCCGCAGCCGCCGTAAACAAACTTGTTGCATGTGTTGGCAGTTGCGTTATAGTAATAACGTATACAATACTCCGTGCATCTTCCAGTATCAGGTTTTTGTAAGCACGCTGGGTTCTTTGAAGAAGCTGTAAAAATATCAAACGAGAAGATTTATTTCTATATAATTGAAAAAATTAGGTGTTTACCTAATTGAAGAAAAAATGTTGACGAACCAATGGAAAACATTCCAAGAAGAATCACCAGAAGTACGAAACCGAACGTTCGATCCATCTTCTATATTGTGGATATCTGTAAAGACATTCGATTTTAGTTAACAATAGTTTCCTTCAACAGGCTTGAAAATTAGCTAATTTTTAGATGACAAGCCATTTTGCTCATACATCAATCAGACGAAATGTCTAGCTATACCATGGACAAAGAAACTCGTTGTGCAATGTGTTTCAAACGTATTGCAGGACTACATATATATTGAATGATTTGTCGTAGAAACATTGTTCCAATTTAAGATATGCTTCAAATAAGGTACATTATCATCGTACTCGAATTTTGTTCATGCGGCACCTTTTTGCAAACAAATACAAAATGTAATTTTTTATACTGGCCGCCTGGAAAAATTCAATTATAAAGTCATTTTTAATGGCCCAATTAGTCAAGCAGAAGTATTGGCATACGATCAAAATGACCAGATATATTAATCATAGTTATTAATCGTAAAATAAACGTGTTAGTTATTGTTATAATGTATTCACTGGAGTCGTGTATGTACTCTCAAGATACAATAATGAATCCAAATTTCTGGATATCTAACGCGCTCATTTAGAAGCATAGAGTAAACAGGAACAATATACAGCAAATAGACCGATAATTATAAGATCACTAATCACCTATCAGGTGCAGTAAAGCAGCAAAAAATGTTCCAATAATTTCACAAAAACAGCTGATACTATTTTCAAAACATTGACCTATCTCATAATTCGATGTAGCTCTATCATGCCAACTGCTACAACTGAGCTATGACATTTTTTACATACTCTCAGTAGAAACTTCCTAAAGGGGCTCGTATTTCGTAAAATAATCATTATTTCGAGAATAACCACAAAGTTTCAAAATGTCACTAAACGTCGCCAGTACTGACCGGCAGTCGGAGGAAATCGTCACACTTTAGCTGTCTTTAAAAATTAAAATTATTTATTTACTATTCTTATAACTATTCTGCAATTTTTCTATGGTTAACTAAATGTTTAAAGTGGTAAATGGTGTAAAGAAAGTTTGATTTATGTTTATAAGAGAAACGCAAAAACGGAAGTATAAAAACTGATTCAACTAACCTCACTCTATGCTACTATTATACGATTTTTATGTAAATTCATTTCAAATCCTGCAGCTTAAAAGTAAAAACTTTGCATTTGACTGATAATTAAATATCTTAATATCCACACAATAGCTCTAAAATAATAAATTTCATAAAGCCGACTCTTTTGTCGATCAATAGCTCAATATCTCAATAAAAGGAGAGTTTTACGTTAACGGTATAATTTGAACATATCAATCAGTATCAGCTTTCTCTAGAATTTAAGTTTTCGTACTTTAGTAAATAATAAATTGCTCTTAAATAATTTTGTCAGACTTGTATATTAAAGTATCTGTAACTTCTTAAAGTAGGTTTTGCACTTGAAAATAACGCTTATTTCTCCAAAACAACCTCTATAACTATTATGCCGATTTTCCAAACTCTACTACGAGCTTCTTAATGGTCAGATTAGTCAACATTTCAAATGTGATTCAACTAAGGAAGCCAGTGTGGATTTGTACAGATAGGAAGACATATACATGCAGACATGCATCATTTTATAATTATAATATAAATCAGAATTTAAAAAACTTAGTTTCACTTACTTTGAGCGTTCCAACTAAATACTCTAGTTAAATTCTATACCGAATACAGAGTTTCATTTGACAACATTTAACATTACTAATCTGGCTGCAATGCAACCGAACTTTGACAAAACAGAAGAAATATGGAACATATTCTTTTATAGGGACTTTTTTAGCAGAACTGATTTATTTGCCTCACTTAGGAATGACTGAATTTTACCTCAAGGCAATTTATTAGTCGAGAATTCTCGAACACGTTCTTATATTGCATACCTCGTATGTTAATCTAATTCAGAGAGAGTTATTTCTCCTGTAAGATCATAAAGAATACAGAAATGCTAAATTCAACTTGTTTGGAATCAAGAACGCACTATTTTTATCTAAATTACCATTTTCATTACGCATAATGCATAGAGAATCATTGTCAATAAGAGCAGACAACGAAAATCCGTTACACGTAAATTACAAGAGGAAATGTCACCGTTGTCAACGGAAAATTGAATTTTAGATTCTATGAAATGTTTATGTGTAAAAGCACAGTGATGTAAAAGCAAAAACGATGATGCAATCAGCACATAACTTTCATTATAGTCAACATCTTCTAACGTGCAATTTATATTGATCTAAACAAATACTTCTAATTTAGTTGCTCAATCAAATATTAAATATTATAACACCTTTAATTATATGTTGAATTTTCTAAAACTCAATAAAATTTTGCATTCATTTTTTAATGTTTTGTGTGACATAGCCCATAAAACGATAATACTATACACTATGTCCGATACTGTAAAATAAAGAATTTCAGCAGCCATGTAGAATAACGAATTTTCTTGTTAAATAAAGAATTTATCATAAACAAGTCCTTGCATAAAGCTCTTAGATTTGACTTGTACAAGAACACCAATTAGAGGGACTGGGAATCAGCTACTCCAAGTATTTCTAAGTCCTGGCTCAATGTTTTCTATATAATTTTCTTTAAAGAAGCAAACTATTTAAAATAAATTAAAATAAACTACTTTTCTACGATAAAATTTGAGTTTTCTTTGAATCCATGTCTTAAAAGTATTTTAAAATTACACATTTCTACAGATACAGATTAATATAGCACTGGTGGTGGTGGTGGTGGTGTAGTGTCCACACCAGTCAGTCGCTTAAATATATCCATGAGCGAAGACCACGGTCCTGGCGATCGCAATGATGATATGGGAGTAGAGCATCTTCTGTGGAAATTCCACTATGTTTTGAAGTGCTGCCAAAATGGCAGGACATGTAAAGACATGTTCAGGTGAGAGTTCAGTTTCGGGACAGTTTCTACAGTCCCTGTAGACCCTAGCTCCATTTTCATCGATTTTCATACCCCTGTAGTGACGTGTACGAAGTCTTACAATTGTTTTTGTGATGATTCTTTCTTCATTTATTTCACAGATTTGGTCACTTTCTCGAATTGGGCACTCCCTAAGTCTGAATCTTGCCATTGCATTCGCATCACCAAAGGTGGCACAATTTACGTGGCCACTATTTAGGTGTCTCGCTTCTTTGGCCAGATTGTAGGCAATATCATTTCCCTCGATATTAACATGTGCAGGAATCCATTGCAGGGTGCAACTTTTCTCTAGTTGTTTGATCCTGTCAAGGAGGAGATGTATATCACCAGCAAGTCTTGAGGATCCCGATTGGATTGCCTCAATGGCAGCCTTAGAATCACTAAAGATAACCGGGCCATTAGCCCTATCGGAATCTGAAAGAGAGATATAGATATTCAGAGCTTCCTGTATTGCAATAAGTTCGCTGGTGTAATTGGATGCAATGAGGCCCACTCCAATTTTTTTCTGTATAATTTTGCCATTTGGTAAAATGAGGTGTATTCCTTATCCTCCATTTAAAATGGTTTCATCAGAGGAGCCATCAGTATAGGCATGAACAAGAGTCTCCCTTGAAAAGGATTCAATCGTTTTAGATCCTTTGGCTTTGATGGTATCTGTCAATTCTTTCTTTAAACAGGGGTCCAAAAGTTGCGTGTTTAGTTTGGTATTACCAGGGAGGCAAGAAAGATGAACCGGTTCTTGATAAATCTCAAATTTGCTGTGTTCGAGGTCATGGTTTCTCCTTATTTCTTGGTCAAATTGAAAAGGGGATGAACGCTTGAGTCTCATCTTACCTGTGCAATTTTTAAAAGTCTGTCTGCATATATGTTCCAAAGTGCTACAATATAGCACCTCCACTGCAGATAACAGACTCCATGAACCGTCTTATGCACTTCTCAGCAAGAAATAACAGATAACTATAATAGCAACACGGCATCATATATCTTCTTTGCGAAAAAAAGGTTGAGCCTAGTGTGCTAAAGGAAATACATTCCAAAAGTAATTTAATTTGTGAAATTGTAGCACATACCAAATTGTTAATGCAGTTGCAGGTATTGGTTCTCTATACTGACTGCACATTAAAGCGCGCAATCGGTATATGGATACTGTTATCTACATATAATGGGAGTGCGACCCTAACATTGAGAACGACCCTATAAATGGGTTCTGTGAGTGTAAGATAAAACTGATGGAAGTGCTTCTAACCATTATGTTTTGTATTGGGAATTCCAATAACCTTTTGCTTACGGGTGGGACAGCGCCCATCCCAAACGAAAAACCTTTCAAAAAGACAGGTATTTCACATACCCTATCCCAAACAGTTTTATCCCCTTTTGCAGACCGCCAATGTCTGCAAAGAGGAATAGAACTGTTTGAGATAGGGTATGTCAAATACCTGTCTTTCTGGGAGGTTCTTCGTTTGGGATGGACGCTGTCCCACCCGTAAGCAAAAGGTTAAGTTAGTTAGACTAAATCTTTTTTCTCAATTAACAAGACGGGGTAAGATAAATAATGCTAATGGAAGAAGGAAAACCCATCTATATTTGATTTTCGTATTTAGTCAAATATGATTTTCTATTTATATGCTATATGAACCTTTTTTCCCCAATTAGGTGCAATCACTATTGTCAGCGTGTGTCTTGTGGGTAATATTCAAGCAGCTATCATATTATGTAATTGCAGTAGCGCCCATTTATAGCGAGCTCGAATGTAGAGAAGCATCGGTTATTACGATCTTTTGTCACCTTAGATCTACAATACTTTCATAAAGTTAATACGTATCACTTATAGCGGACAATCAGATACCTGTACATATGAATGATACATGTGCAGAAATGCACAGGATATTGAAAAGTTTCTAGTATGAAAGAGATAAAGAAAATTTTTTCATGGAATTATTTGGAGAAAAAGCAAAATCCCAGAAGCAACAATTAGTTTGGTAACAAAGATTCATTCCTACATACATTCAAAGATACGTTGAGATAACCTAAACACATAAAGATTGATTACAAAATTTTAAATAATACCTGGCATCATATTCATCCGCAAACGGAAGAAATTTCCTAGCAATATGCTGGAATTTTAGACGAAATACAACAGTCCATTTCCAATACCGTGTATGAAGATAATTCAATTTGGAAAAGAATACGAGAAAAAATGGTTTTACCATATCTTATTTTTGAAGCTGCACATGATTGCAGCTTCAAATGTGCTTCACTATACTGCAAGTGACGATTTTGTTGAAACAGAAGCACAAGAGGTCGATATCCATTATTGCTCTAGTGGCAGGTAATACGTATAATGAATCTAAATTATAAAAAACAAAACTGATTTAAAACATAAAATATTACATTAAAATTTGCCTTCAAAATTTAAGTGACTGTTTCTTAGCCTACGAAGTTAACTGTAGTGAAAATTTAGATGCAATAAGAAAAGTGCTATGTAAGTATGTTGTAAATTCAAATGTTCAAAAGAAAGTTGATTTTGTAAACTTAGAAAGCAATATATTTCAACTTTAATATTATAATGTTGCTTATTTTCACAATATGCTATCAGATAAGTCAGTCTTATGGTCTCTCACATACTTTTTAACAGTTATTAGGAATATTGGTTATAGCAAATATGTTTTCCAATCCCCTATGACTTCTCTATATGTGGGCTCTACTGTATTTAACAAATGATTACCGATATGTGAGTGTAGAATGACCCAGACCGTCCGACTCGCCCTATGGCATGAGCAGCAAAATGGACGACAGGGAGATATGTGAGTGTTGTTGTTGAGACCCAGACCATCCGACCTACCAGTAAGGTGTAAGGCAACTGTTTGGACGGCCGGGAAGTGCCACCCAATTTAGACCGGAACCCAGTGGGGGAGGCATCCACACAGACCGTACCCTCCTTCCCCTTCCACCAACCTCTCGGAAGGACTTACGGACCCACATGTTTAACGTGATCGTACTGCGCGTGAACACGGCGGCAGTTTTGGCAGTGGCTGGAATCGAACCCGGGCCTACCGAGTGCAACTCCAGCGCGCTAACCAATGGGCTACCGCGACCAGGGAGATATGTGAGTGTTGAAACCCAGACCGTCCGACCTACCAGAAAGGTGTAAGGTAACTGTTTGGACGGTCGAGATATGTGAGTGTGTAAATATTCTAATATATATTACTATTTTTATTCTAAATTTACCTATTTTTTCTAGTTTTAATTTATGTCCTAAACTTCTCAACTTCATCCCTCAAGAAGCGTGCTCTCGCGATTGGTCAAATCTATTTATGGAAGGCAGGTTAGAATTTGGTATCTGCCAACCGGAGTTCGCTGTATTTTTGAATGTCCTGGTTGAGTCTTTTTTTTTTGTTCTGCCAGGGGGTTCTTATCCTGGACATGACTTACTTTACTATTTTTTAACTCTCTCTGCTCATATGATGTCAGTGAAAGAGAAAACGAGCGCATTGTGTTCTCAGGCTCTCTGGGGGGGAGGGACCGAACTTATTAAATGCGACTGTTATTCTACTCCACTGACGTCACTAAATGTCCTTGGATGTCACTGAGTAAGATGTATACAACACAATTAAATATCTTTGCACAAATTATTTACACCTGAATATTGCCTCTTCAAAATTAATAAATAACTGTAATAATACGAAAACTTACTACGGTTTGGAAACTCTTCTCAAGATCCCCCCTGGACCGTGTCATTGCAAATGACGAAATTCTACTCCACTGACGTCAAGCAGCCGGGCTAACGACCCTATGTTATATTAAAGAACATTGGGTTCTGTTAAGGTACTGTCCCTCTCCAAATTCTTATAGTTTTGTCAAAGGGTTTTTATCCCGGGGCATGACTGACTTAATTATTTTAACTTACTCTGCGCATATGACGACATTGGAATTGAGAACGCGCTGATTTTTTTTCTCGAGCTTTCAAGAGGGATTGAATTTGTTAACTGTGACTGTCATCTTACTTCCACGACGTCACTAAATTTCCTTGAACGTCACGGAGCTTGTGTGTACAACACAATTTAAAATCTTTAAGCAAGTTGTTTACGCCTGTATGTTGCCACTTCAAAGTAAACAAACTATTTTTAACTATAATATTGCGTGTGTTTTGGCAACTCTTCTCGAAATTTATTCTGGGCTGTTGCATCACGAATGACGAAATTTCATTCCCATGTCATCAAAATGACAACATTTTCATTGATTCCTGGGCTGAGTGCCCAACCCATGGAGTTAGAAAGGAGGAGATAAAACTCCTAATGGATGAAACACTTGAAAATGCCATAATGCTTTAATAATTATATCTAGTATATGTATTTTTAATAATTTTTATATTAAGGATTCCTTAATTATGAGTATTATTAACCAGTATTTTTTCATAGTTGTAGGATAGAGTACAGAATATGTGGAGATAAAAATGAATTGGAAAGTAAAATAATTTTAAATATGTAGGAATATTCTTTATTGCTTTAGTTATTCTTTGCGTTGTACTAATAATTAATTTTTACAAAATTGACAGTTTAAATAAATATTTTAGGTCTTTCGTCATAGAAATGCATACAATACAGGACTACGTATCCCAGCGCCACCTGAATTATTGTCTCAAACGATATTGGCGTTTTCTTAATATGAAGATTCAACTCCTTACTTTTACCTCCATGGCTCAACCTTATATTGCTTTGAATTGGCAGACGAAAATGTATTGACTACGCAAAAATTATTCCGTTGATTTTGTAAGGCTGAATAGGCCTAAAACTACAATGAATTTGAATTCAAGGTTAATAAGTCGCGTTTTCTAATTCGTGTATTTAAATCTGAACCTTCTTTAGATTTTCAGATTTAGTGCAATCGGTCAGGAAAAATATTTTTGTGTTGAAAGTTGATGAAAGTTAAAAGTCGATGAACTGAACTTACGGTCATTCTTCTGATATAGATTGAAAGTGTTCAATAACCAACTAAGGTAAATTAAGCTGTAGAATAAATGCACATTAATGAAGAGGAATTTCGGATTTAAATCGACTTCAAATTTCCAGGAAATTGAGGTAAGAGTTTTGTATATTATCAGCATATCTTGGGTGTATTGTTATTGTTATAGTTGTGATTTGGAATTGAAATATACACATTAGCAATTTCAAATGATCAGACTAAAATATTAAAGAAAACTCGAGTGTTAGTGAGTACTTTAACAACTAAACTAATCATTAAGATAGAAAATCTTGCTAAACCGAAAATTACAATATGCACTTCAAATGCATGAACTTATAAGCGAAAAGGAAGAAAAACTTAAATAACACGACAATGAAATGAATCAGCTGAAGTTAGGTTCAGGTAGGTCCAACTTGAAAATTAAGAGTTAGACAAATGTCACGCTAGTAAAATATAACAGTAATCTTAAAACTGTATTGGCAACAAAATATTATGTGAACAACAGCACATGAGTTAACTATAAATGGTGATGCATTATTTTAATATATTTTAATTCACCAGTTATAGATAACTTCATGTGTAGACGGCATAGGACATTCTCATTTCAATTTTCATTCTCATTTTTGCCAACAACTTGTACCGTAAAATCAAATCTTGACCATTGTTTGCTAGATAAGATTTATTTAAACGAACGTAGTACATATAAATAAAAATAACACCATGATTTAAGGTATTATTTATCAGTATTATTACCAATCAAGTGAAATAAGTTAAATTTGGGGAATTAGTTTGTGTTAAAATATAAAAGTGATGTTTTCCTCCTACATCGATCCTAATATATATACGAACATAATATTAATACATTTATCGTTTAATGCTGCATATGTAAAACCTATCTTCTAAACAATGTTTAATACTTGTTAAATGTAGATAATATTTTGGATAAACGTGTATATTTTGAAAACGAGTTATGTTAAAATTCCAAAATTCATGACATTTGTTTATTATAATGAATTATGCACAAACAGAATGTTTATTTAACATGATTAACTCTCCTGATATTAAAAAAAATAATTTGAACATTTGGAGGTTTTCTATATATCCGTATTTATAGAGTTCCGGTATCCTCTGATTGTGATAATGTGATTAATATAAGGCGATCTTATTGTCATTGTGATAAATTTCAATTCATAAACCATTCGTTCGTGGGATATCACGTCCACAATCTCATCGACACATACGCAGATATCACTTCAAAAACTTTCGATTCGTAATCATGGATAATCAAAAGGTCCACAAAAATCTACATTCGACACTTTTTGACACCATCGCAATACTAACAAGAAATACTAACATAATCATGCATAAGCATTGATTATGAAACACTTTCCAACTGAAATGTAATTTCATTTAAAAATTTCTAAAATGTGATTCATTCAGTGGTAATATCTTTTACATTATCACAGTACTACAGTAATTTATTATACTTAAATATTTAAAACTGTATCGAAATATAAATCATCTGATTCTTTATGCAAAATCAATGAATATTTCATTCATATAACTTGTATTCCAGACTCCAGAGCTAAATAATTTTGTGTGAAAAAAATTCAGCAATTCTTATGTAATTCATCTTACAATCGCTTGAGATATTTGCATTCTGCATATGTTAAAATTTGGCTCCCTTGAAGAAACAATAAAAGTTTAGGGATCATTTAAAATCACAACTATTGTAATTGCATAGGCACGGAATTTAGATACACAGATAATACACAGATAATATATATGTGTATGTGTATGTACTCAAAGTATTGGAATCGTGCCGAAGATCGGAACTCGAATTTTCAAAGTATCTACACGTTTTGGGACTTCTAGAACACGAAAAAACTACTTTTAGGAAGACGTCTGTGTGTGTAAGGGTGTATCTGTGTATGTTTCTGTGTGGATATTACATCCACTCTAATTGAAAAACTAATGGACCGAATTTCATACAATTTGGTAGGTATGTTTTTTGTGGGAAATCCTGATGTTCATTAGATTATAGTACGATTCGTAATAAAAGAATCTGCCTTCTTTGCGAAATGGCCGCAGAAATTGCCTTTATCCACTCTAGCTAAAAACTAATGAACCAAATTTAACAAAATTTGGAGTATAATATTTCAATAACCTACAAGTGATTTATATACCAAATTTAACAAAATTTTGTATATAAATCATTTGTAGGTTATTCTACTACGATTCGGGAAAAAGGAACGGGCTATTTTTGCGAAATGGCCAGCAAAAATCGTTATATATAAAAATAAAAGACTACGTGTGCTCAATTATATCAATTAAATTCCTATTTTATATGTGATTTTTGACAACAAAAAGAATAAGACTAACCCCATTACTCTAGGACTAGCCGTTCTTGAGATACTCTAGTTTTTTCGCGTTTTCGCTACGCCACCTTTGACAATAAGTCCAGCTATCAAATGAGAACCAAATTTAAGTTTAACGTGTAAATTCAATGTCATTTAAAATACTTATGTTGTGCAGATAAACTCAAATTATCATTGAATAAATAAAGAGAACGAATATGAGTCTGCAGGGAAAGACATGTGCTGTCCACATCAGAATTTTTAACAATATTACACCAATGATTTATAGAAGTGAACGGGGATTATTTTCAGGCCATTTCGAAAAAAATGTATGATCTATATTTAAAGATCCATCAAATTTTTGTCGAATAAAATGTTCAACAAATTTAAGCTGTGTACCAAATTTTAACTCTCTAGGACGTAGGAAAGTGCATTTAAAATGCCATCAATTAAATTTATCATGAAGAGTTATATAAAATTTTAAAAAAATGAAAAATTGTTATCTACCAAATTTATTTTAAAATATGAAGCCACTCCCATATGCAAACGTTTAAACAAATGGAGAGATATTTATTATATAATATCTCTCTCTTTTCTTTCTGGAAGATATCCCAAAGTCAGAATTTAATTAAATTTGTTTTTTTCCCTATATTAAATAATTTTTTTAATTAAAAAACTACTTAACATATTTTACTGAATTTTTTTTTATATATTCTATGGGATAATGTGAATATTTCCTAAAAATTTCGAAGCAATTCGTGAATTTTAAATTTACTTAAAAAATATTTGAAAAATTAGGTCCCATAGGGTTCAATGTATTTCATTTTTTCAACCCGGGTTCAATAAAAAACTAATTGGGTGATATTATTTATTTATATTCCCATAGGTCCTACAGACCGTCTGAACAACATACTAAAATTTCATTTTGATAAACTCATTTTTACGGCAGTTATCGTGCTAACGGACAGACAGACAGACAGACAGACAGACAGACAGACAGACAGACAGACAGAATGAACAAAGTCATAAACACTTTTCAACTTTGTTGTAAAGTGTTAATAACGGACAGACAGACAGACAGACAGACAGACAGACAGACAGACAGACAGACAGAATGAACAAAGTCATAAACACTTTTCAACTTTGTTGTAAAGTGTTAAAAACTGCGAATCAGTTTTGATTCGCAGTTTTTGGCTGTATGCAGAGCCCACGTGTTTTCCTTTTTTATTGCATTGCCACTAATAAAGGACGTTTGACGTCTAAAATGTGCTCTGGCCTGTTTGTATTGCATTAAACATCTCAAATGGTGTCAAATTAAGTGACTTTTACACTTAAAGTGTCGTATTTAATATTTATTAACATTAAAAAGTATTGCAAAGAAAAATCATACGAAGAACATAAGGAGAGGTACATTTATTTCCTTTAATTACATCTTTGATACAAACGCGCGGAGAATAATGAGTGAACTGCAAATAATAATATTCAGTTTGGCTCAGTTAATATAGCCATCTTCGTTCACCATTCTTTTCCAAGGACGAAGAATAGAAAATCGAGAAAACTTCCACCGTCTATAAAAGAAATGCATTTTATATAAAAATGATGAAAGTAAAAATAGAATTAATCATTACAAATTCATCAAGGTTATTAAAAATCAGGGCAATCAAATACGTTTAACAAACAATCGATTTACATAACTATTCAGTAGAAAATTAGTGCCACTCAATTAAGAACGCTGGCCTTGACTTTTTAACACTTTACAACAAAGTTGAAAAGTGTTTATGACTTTGTTCATTCTGTCTGTCTGTCTGTCTGTCTGTCTGTCTGTCCGTTAGCACGATAACTGCCGTAAAAATGACTTAATCAAAATGAAATTTTAGTATGTTGTTCAGACGGTCTGTAGGACCTATGGGAATATAAATAAATAATATCACACAATTAGTTTTGGATTGAACCCGGGTTGAAAAAATGAAATACATTGAGCCCTATGGGACCTAATTTTTCTAACATTTTTTAAGCGGATTTAAAATTCACAAATTGCTTCGAAAATTTTAGGTAATAGTCAAATTGTTCCATAAAATATATAAAAAAAAATTCAGCTAAATATATTCAGTAGTTTTTTAAATAAAAATTAAAATAATAATTACACATCTTATATGAAACGATCGCGTGACCATGATATGAAACGATCACATGACCCACTTCAAAATGAGATATGGCATCCATCTTGTTTCAAATTCGTGATTTTTTAAAGTTCTTTTTAATTCATATTGAGTGTTGTATCCATACTAAAACTACTTTATTTCTGCTTAAATTCTGTGCATCTACATACTAAAACAACACAATGACAATATATTTGAGTTTAAATTCTCATTCAAATTTGATTATTTCTGCAATTAAGCCTATTTTTCACCTATGTAAAATGTAAACAGCAAAATATGTAGAATGAGTTGTATTAGAATTACTGTATTTCTTTAACACAAAATAATTCAGTCCATGGAGTCTGCTTAGCTGATATGAATGAAATATTAATTGATTTTATAAACAGAAGGACGATATTTTTCGATGAAGTTTTAAGCATAAAGTTTATGAATTGTAGCTCCATGGTCTTAATTTTTAAATAAAATAAATTATTATAGTATTGTGATGAATGAAATGGAGAAAGTTATGAATGAAATCCTGCTTTTATAGAGAGATCCAGGCGTGTTATTTTTTCTATGACGTCATTTGAATTAATTTCAGTTGTTTTCGATGAAGTTTTCAAATATAATAAATTATCGTAGTATTATGATAGATTTAAAAATATTACCGTGGAATGTATTGCATTTTAGAGATATTTAAACCACGCAATTTATATTTCAATGCCGTCTTTTGAATGAAGTTCATTTTTTTCAATGAAGGTTTAAGTTTTCAAATATAATAAATCAATGTAGTATCCTGATAAGTTTTAAAATATTACCGAGGAATGTATTGCATTTTCGACTTTTTTAAATAAAATTGCATTGAAGTTGGAAAGTGTTTCATAATCAATGCTTTAAGCATGATTGATCTTTCTTGTTATATATATTGCACGTTTTTATAATTCCTTTCTCCAAAAAGTCATCATATACATACAGCTGATTGTGACTGAAGTGCACACACACAGCCCAAACTACATGAGGATAGAAACTTGACACTTTACATATACACAAGACTTGACCTATAAGTAATGGGGAAAATTTAAAATCTTTGAAATTTGTTCGTTAAATTTATAAATGACGAAAGTTTTGGTTCTAACATTCTGTCAGATATAACTCGCGACACACAGAATTAATTTCATACCATCATACGTATTTTATATTATCTTAAAAATATACGACATTTTTATAATATTTTATCATTGAGTTTATGTATAGTTTTTTATTTCATTATTATAACTATGGTAGCCAAGTTGCGTTTCAAATACCGAAATCGTTTGTTGGGTATATTCTTCAAATTAAACTATTGAAAGGTAATGCTACAAGCAATTGACTTTTGGCTTAAAATGCCGAAAAATGTTGAAAATAAATCAACATACAGTCAATAGACATCAAGCATTGTTTTACATACCGTCATGTCCATGTTGATTAAACTATAAAATATACACCATTTTTATGCTTAAATTTAAAAAGACTTTATTTTGTATTCGAAATTTATATGTGCAGGTGTCACACAATAGTGATTTTACACGAGTTCGTGGAAATGACTAATATAAACTATAGCGTGTATTAAAATATGATTGAGTTCGCTAATACAAAACGCCTTATCTTACAAGTGGAAAATGCTAACAGTACAAGAATAATGGTAATATATGTGTCACCTAATACTGCATTTACTAAACTGACTCACTTAATCGTATTTAATACTCTCTAAGTTTCATATGACATCTTGGTTAAATTATTTCTAGCAAGAAATTTATAAAAAAAAAACGTTCATATAGCAGAAAGGTGTGTGCTTACTTCATTTTGACAGAATTGTGAAAAATTGTTATACTCTTTTGCACACTTTTGTCTTATAGTCAAGCGAAGTGACATCTTCAGAGCTGTCAATCCTATTGGACTTTCACGTCAGCAATTCCAAAATGCATACTGCATGCTGCATCCATATCAGTTATTATCAGTTACTATCATGTTTTAAGGAAAATACAAATTTTTTGTATCAAATCAAAAATTTCAACCAGATAAATTCTTTGAAAACCACCCAACCTTCGCCGCTTTTGATACTGAATCCATATCAGTTATCAACTAAGCCAGTTGATTTGGAAGTTATACGTTTTTATACTGTTGAATCCGTAAAAGTGCATTCAGACACAATAGAAAGCATTTTAGAAGAGAATAATTTTTACCAGTTGAAAACGTTAACCATATCTTTAAATTTAACTCAGATATTATAAATCCTAAAGGATCTTACTCTTGTGGCCTGACAGAATATTAAATGTGTTTTTCCTGTCAACTTTGTATAAAAAAAGAAACATGTCTAACTTGATTGCATTACCCTGCGTTTCTAGGGTTTTAAATAAATTCCATCTACTGGAGAAAAGTACAAATACAGGAAACTCCAACGAATTTCCAAATAGCCTATTTTGGATCAAAATAATTCTCTTGCTATGCTTTTTCCATGCTCAGACATGCTAATTATACAACGTGGATATAATACGCCTCGAAAAGATTCTTTAATACGCCCTGGATAAGATCATTTGATACGCCCTGCATAGGATCCTGTGATACGCCCTGAATAAAATCAGAACTATCCATGAACTATCAATACAATCTTCTTATAGGTAATTTTAAAGACTTCGTATTCCGAATTCTATTAAATTTGGAGTGGACGGTGCTGTATTATTCGAAAGAAGATTTTGGTAGTTATTTTAAATTTAGATGATAAGTGTAAAATATTCTAATACTAATATTCATTTCTAAATATACGTATTAAAAGATAAATTTCTTACTAGTTACCGATATTGCTTCCACCGCAAGCGACGAGACATTTTTCTTTTGTTTCAAAATTGTTTTCATTTCCCTTGCAACCGCCATAATTAAATTCTAGGCAATCCGTCCCATTGTAGTACCAGCGAATGAAGGAAGCTCTACATGGTCCTGTCTTGGGCCGGAGGGTGCATCTGTCAGGTGGAGGAAATACTGGAGCATCGCCGTCATCACTTTCTGAAAAATAAATAGAGCATGTTAGACATATATGTGTGTTACTTATATGAATTGAGTTACTTATGTGACGTTATCATGTGACTTAGTGGAAGTGGCTCAGTGCGCATATTTCTGCCCTAATATATCCATTTTTTTTTTACTTTTATCACACATTTTAAAAATATAATATATTTCATTTTCATTTTATTTTGAAAACCAGCAAAGTCCGCCGCACACTTCTTATGCTGCACCCGTCCAAGTACACCACGACCATGCATGGAAAACAAGAACCGACGGACATGAACTCCCATCAACCCTCCCAACCGCACCTAAAGCCCGCCACACACCGGGAGTATTGTTACCAGACATCGGGATTTATCAAAGGACGAGCTTTAAGTTTCCCAGTATGTGGTGGTGAACGCAGGGAAACATTTTCCGTCGTTTTGCTTGATATTTGGACGGTCTGCGGGGGGCCTTGCGGTTGAAGGGTTGTATGTTTAAGGACAGTTTGGCACAGACTTATTTTCCTTTGGCGTGTTTTCTTCTTTCAGAATCCTTTGGCGTCTTTTTTCGTCGGAGTTAAAAAAATACTCATTTAGCTAAAATATTTTTGCTTCGGTAAACAGCTGCGAAAATATGTAAAGTTCTTAAGTAATTCTAGTACAGTGAAACTTTGCACACTTGTGGTATCGTGGACATAACCGAATTGAACAAACCCCCCCCCCCCAATTTTCGAATTAAATTAAAAAAATATATTACTTATAATTTTATGAGCTATTGATTAAGATGAAAAATAAATTGAAAAGGAATGCATATCATTTCAATCCGACCTTATTTAATTTCTTAAGTAATTCTAGTACAGTGAAACTTTGCACACTTGTGGTATCGTGGACATAACCGAATTGAACAACCCCCCCCCCCCAATTTTCGAATTAAATTAAAAAAAAATATTACTTATAATTTTATGAGCTATTGATTAAGATGAAAAATAAATTGAAAAGGAATGCATATCATTTCAATCCGACCTTATTTAATTTCTTAAGTAATTCTAGTACAGTGAAACTTTGCACACTTGTGGTATCGTGGACATAACCGAATTGAACAAACCCCCCCCCCCCCAATTTTCGAATTAAATTAAAAAAATATATTACTTATAATTTTATGAGCTATTGATTAAGATGAAAAATAAATTGAAAAGGAATGCATATCATTTCAATCCGACCTTATTTAATTTCTTAAGTAATTCTAGTACAGTGAAACTTTGCACACTTGTGGTATCGTGGACATAACCGAATTGAACAACCCCCCCCCCCCAATTTTCGAATTAAATTAAAAAAAAATATTACTTATAATTTTATGAGCTATTGATTAAGATGAAAAATAAATTGAAAAGGAATGCATATCATTTCAATCCGACCTTATTTAATTTCTTAAGTAATTCTAGTACAGTGAAACTTTGCACACTTGTGGTATCGTGGACCTAACCGAATTGAACAACCCCCCCCCCCCAATTTTCGAATTAAAT